>JAREIS010000394.1:0-508840 GCA_030060385.1 Muscicapa striata striata
GGGAGGGCACTGGGGCATCCCCGGCAGGCGGCAGCGCAGCAGCCACAGGGCAGCATCAGGCCTGCTGGAGGCATTGTCTCCTCCTCACAGCCCGACGGCTCCCGTGTTCCCATGGAAATCGTGCTGATGGAGAAGGTGGGCTCTGGCTGCCACTCCATCATCCAGCTCCTCGAGTGGTTTGAGCTGCCTGACAGCTTTCTGCTGGTGATGGAGCGTCCGGAGGGATCGCAGGATCTCCTGCAGTTTGTGCAGGAGCAGGAGTTCCTGTGCGAGGAGCAGGCGCGCTGGCTTTTCCGCCAGGTGCTGGAGGCCGTGCGGCACTGCACCGCCTGCGGCGTCCTGCACCGCGACATCAAGGCGGAGAACCTCCTCGTTGACCCGGAGAGCGGCGACCTGAAGCTCATCGACTTCGGTTGCGGCACCTTCCTCCAGGAGCGGGCCTTCACACGATTTGCCGGTGAGCCTCCAGCCCGGGCCCTGCTCCCAGTGCCAGGCACTGCACGGCCCCATTCCCTCCTGGGCTGCGGGCTGCGGCCTTCAGCCGGCTGCCGGCTCCGGGGGCACGGCATCTGCCCCGTGGCAAAGGGCAGCCTGCACAGGCCCTGCCGACAGAGAGGGGGCTGCAAAAGCCGGGCCCCGGCCGCTCCGCTTTCCCGGTCCGCAAGGCCGTGGGCTGCTCCGCTGGCCTTCTTTGCCTTGCACAAGGGTTTCTTGGCTTTGGCCAGTTGCCTGGGGGACGTGGGCTGGCCTCCGGTGGAAGTCGGGACGGCCGACGCGGCCCCTGCCTCAGCCAGGAGGCCGGCGCCAGGCTCTGCAAGGCAGCGGCCTGCACCCGGACAGCGCCGCCTGTCTCCCCTAGGAACACTCGCGTACAGCCCGCCCGAGTGGATCGGCCTCGGCTGCTACCACGGCCATTCGGCGACCGTCTGGTCCCTGGGCGTGCTGCTGTACGTCATGGTCTGCGGGAGCCTCCCCTTCTGGAACGAGCGTGCCGTCGTGTCGGGGCAGCTCTTCTTTGAGCACCAGGTCTCTCCAGGTTGGTATCCGGCCTCAAGAAGGCAGGCTGTGGCAGATGGCGGCGCACAGCAGCCCGGCGTGGCCTCACGCAGCTCAGCGGGATGGCGATGAGCCCTCAAGGGCCGGCCGCAGGAGGTGGCCCGCGCCGACGGGCTCGGCGCGGCACGCGTGGCTGAAGGAGGTGGCCGTGTCCCGCCGTGCCCGTGCCCCGCACGGAGCAGAGTGGCTCGGAGTCCTGCGAGCGCCGGGGGCAGCAGCTGGGCAGGAGCCTTCTGCCGGTGACGGGCACTTTCTTGCTTCTCTCCTCAGAGTGCGAACATCTGATCCGCTGGTGTTTGTCCAAGCACCCCATGGACAGGCCAGTGCTGGAGCAGATCTTGTGCCACCCGTGGGTGCGAGGCGGGCGATTTTGACGCCTCGCCGGAGCCTCTGCAGCACCCAGTTACCACTTCCCACGCAGGACCCTAAAATAAAACAACCTCAAACCCATTGCGGGCTGTCAAGTCTGGTCCTTGTCAGCAGCTTCAGCTAAAGAAACCTCTTGGGAAAAGGGGGAATCCCAGTGCTGCCTTCAGCCTTCTAAAGAAGGCTTTCCATGCCTTTCCTTCAGCACGGTAACTTTGTGTCTTCTAGCACAGGCTGTACTACAGGTAGGAGGGCCTTTAACAAGCCAGGAAATGCAGCAGTGAAACAACAGGTGCCCTTTCAAGCTGATGCGGCCACTTGGGTCTCTCTCTCTGAACAATGAACTGTCTGTATTTTGTTTTTCACGAACTATCTTATTTAAAACCATGGCTTCCTTCAATAAACTGTTCTTTTTGCACAAAGTAAGAGTGCCTTGTTGCTGTGTTCTTTTTCCGTTCGGTAACCCCTCATACAGCAACAGTTATGTGATAGTATTCCCTCAGCTGCAAATAGCATTATAAATTTTTCTCATAGACCTTTGGTCAACAATGACCATTTCAGCTCCAAGTCAAGTCAGCATATTAACCATGAGCACCAGTTCTGTCTGACATACTCCTCTGTTTTTCTGGATCAGGATCACCTCATCTGCTGCTCTGCTGAATTTTATATCAAATCTTGTCCTATTTGCTTACAAAGAGGACATTTTAACTAGGTGTAGAGGAATTTTCCCTGTAAAAAACTAATTCTAAAATTATATCAAGACATCAAGAATTTGTCAAATTACTTGGTAAGTTACTTCACTTTTTTTTTTTTGTTTTGTTTTGTTTTGAAAATCAAACAAAAAACCTTACCAAAAAACATAAACTGCAAATTGTAAACAGATAAAAGACTACATGTATATATACTCACTCCTGCTGGAAATACAAGGACTCTTTCTCCATGAGCTTGTGGCTTTACGACATTAACAACTCTAGCACCTATTTCTATAACTAGTTTTACCTCATCATTGTAAAATGAACAAATCATATTATCAGATATCAAAACAATGATGCACTTAAATAACAGCTAAAATTCCCAAAAACATCTTCCTAAACTTCACATCTTTCAGAGTGTTGACTGCGCAACAAAGCTTGCACTCAATGCCACTGTCCCTGCTGCTGATCTTGAGCAGTATCAGCCCCAGCACCAAGCCCTGAGAGACAGTGGTCTCCAAATGAACAATGAGCACAACATTTTGCATGCAAACATTGATCCAGCTCTTTATCCACCGAGCATGATGGACTTCACAGAGTCCATCCATCAACTCCACATCTGTCCAAGTTAGAGGATTTGTGCATGACTAGGCATTCAGCCTTGCAATAATTCCCTTTTTCGTAAGCTACTAGTGAATTTTAGCCCTTGGCTGTTAACTACACAGTAGCACATAATCAATGTTTGATTTAAAGAGACAGCTGCAACAGTGTGTACTAGTTTCCAAAGAGCAAGCAACTACAC
Organism: Muscicapa striata striata; assembly: GCA_030060385.1. Taxonomy (NCBI): domain Eukaryota; kingdom Metazoa; phylum Chordata; class Aves; order Passeriformes; family Muscicapidae; genus Muscicapa; species Muscicapa striata. The sequence continues at coordinate 2,917 of JAREIS010000394.1, forward strand.
ATCCATGGGATACCCTAGGGATGCCTAATCAAGAAAGCATTCCTGCAGGTAATATAGTGTGAGGATGGGAAACAAACAGTTCGGCTGCTTGACTTACATTTCTTCTACATATGGTATTCTCTATATACATACAGAAAAAGATGCAGAGACAAATGCACATTGCCTTTACATTAATCTTTTAAAATAATTAATAGTGTAAAAGAATGGATAATTGCAGAATTGTTTGGTCTTTTTAAGGCTAGAGACAGAAGGAAGAAAAACCCACCACACCACATAGACCAGCTGAAGTACAGAGTGGAAGGCTGGCTCCATGGACTCCATGTGTACTGTTCCAAAGAAAAGAAAAATATTTTTAAAATTTTCTCAACCCACTTTTTTTTTTTTTAGCTTCAGCCTGAGTTATAACACATCTCTTCTCATCCTTGCATTGAGAAAAATAAATGAAGTTCCAGTGGTATTTATGGTGTATACATTCACTCTTGAACAATACATTAAGACAGCCTTCAATTGCCAAATCCCTATTTTATCAAAAAGTCTCAGGAGCTGTTTTAATTCTCAGTGTAATTTAACTGGAAGGAATTGTTGCTTCCAAATGAAAGGAGGATTGGAAAGACAACCATGTCAGGAGCTAAAAAATAAGCTTAGAAGTCACAAAGACAGAGAAAGAGATAAAGAGGAAGAACAGGGTAGAGGAAAAAAAGTAGACTTAATAAGATAAATTTTAGACATACAAAAGAACCAAACCAAAAGTTATCTGTCTAGATTCTTGCTGAATTTCTGTAGTCTCATAAGTATTCAGCAGAATAGCTGATGGGGAGGGAATTGAATTTTTGCATAAGAGATATGACATATATGTGAGAATTCAAGGAAGCTTCAGATGAGTCTTGCATCATTGTGAGTGAGAGCATATAAGGGTTATGAAGACCTACAATGGACAGAAAAGAAACATTGCTCTGACCATGGAGCCAGCATAGGGGCTCAAAGAAAGGCCAAGCATCCCCTTGCATTACTATAGGCAGAGAGTACTGAGCAGTACTGGATATTGCAAAGGAAAAGACCCCAGTTACGACATGGAAGAGGAACAGGATAAAAGTGACAGGAGTATGGACTCGTATGAATGCTGAAGTTTTGACACACAAAGGTATACAGAAGTAGGGATGCCAGAGAGAATACAGACTAAGTACCAAATGGAAAGGCCACACTTTCCTTGGCTTCCTGCAGGAGAACTGATTTAGCAGTTAAAACACGTGCCTGAAAGTCTGGAGGTCTTTATTCTGCCCTCATCTCTCATTATTTGCTGCATGATCCCAGGCACAGACTGCTTTGTCTCAGGATTTCACCACAAAAATCTGAACAATTGTGTTGTGAAGAAGTAACCCTTCAGCCTGCCCAGAGGCACCCACTCCCAGGGCACCAATCCCTGGAGGGACTGTAAGAATGATCACTGCTGCTGAGGTAAAGCCATTTTCAAAATAAATACATAAATCATTCCGAATTTACCTTGTACAACCAATGACACAGTCTCATTGGTTTTCAATCCAAAGATAAAATGAATTCAAAAACTGATATAGGACTCAACCATGTCTGTGGACAGCAGGCTGAGGGAGGGAATTCTGCCCCTCTTCTCTGGTGAGACCCCACCTGCAGTTCTGCATCCAGCCCTTGGGAGCCAGCACAGGAAGGACATAAACCTGTTGGAGCAAGTATAGGGGAGGGACACCACATTGATCAGAAGGATGAAGAACCTCTCCTATGAGGAAAGGCTGAGAGAATTGAGACTGTTCCGCCTGGAAAAGAGAAGGCTTTAGCATGACTTAATTGTGGCCTTCTAGCACCTGAAAGGGAGCCCTTCAAGGAGGGTGAGACTTTTTATAAGAGTCTGTAGTGACAGGAAAAGAAAGAATGAATGCCAACTTGAAAGAGAATAGGTTTAGATTAAATACCAGGAGGAAGACCTTTGCTGTGGGGGTGGTGAGCCACCAGAATAGGTGTTGCCCAGAAAAACTGTGGATGCCCCATCTCTGGAAGTGTTTAAGGCCAGGCTGGGTGGGCTCTGAGTAACCTGGTCTAGTGAAAGGTATTCCTGCCCTTGTCAGGGGTGTTGAAACTAGATAATCTTTTGTGGGAGACCAGGGTGTTTTTCTGACTCCTCTGGGGATGGAAAAACCCCTCTGGCAGGCCTCTCAGGGACGCCCGAGTGAGGCCAGGGGGGTCAGGGGGCTGGACCCTGCCCCAAGGGATGATTTGCCAACATTGCAGGAAGAATTACAGTCACAAAAATAAGTAAAGTGTAAATTAGAGTATTAGAATGTAGAATAAGTAGATTTTTGGATTGTTTATGATAAGGGCCATGTGGTCAGCATGGAGGATTTGGGGTGTGGTGTGCCACTTCCTCCTTCTTCTCTGTGCCATCCATGTTGGATGACATGCTGGCAGCCACAGATTGGATGGGGACAAAACTGGACAGTGTAATAAGGTTGTGCTGTATTGGAAGGTAATTGTAAATATTGAAGACGTAGATTAGAGTATAAAAGATAGGTCCTGCCTCTCGCAGGAGGGCATTTGATCACGGTCACCTAGCAGAGCGGACCTCTGTCAGCCTGGCTGGGACACTTTGTAGATAAGATACAATAAACAGCCATGAAAAGAAAAACAACAACAGAAGATCGTCTCGTGCTGTGTCTCTTTCTCCAGCGGCCTCAGGGAAAAACCTCGAATCCCGAACCATCACCTGCATGTCAGTCCAAGGGGGTCTCGCGTGCGCCCATAACGAGACCCTCGGGCGGACACTGACATCTTTAAGATTCCTTCCAACCCAAACCATGCTATGATTCTGAGACTGAGATCCAGTTACCGAGGACAAAACTTCAAGGAAATAAAATCTCCACGGTAATGGCGATATTGCTTGAATGATTAATGTATTTCTGTTCTCTTTAAAGATGTGCTTTTTGGAATCACATTTTATTTTGCAGTAAAATTTTAGTTATTTTTCATTCAAAGATCTTCACATAACAAACTTACCAGGAAGCTCTTAATGTGGGGAATTCCATATAATACTGTTTTCATATAGCATACAAGGAACAAGACTATACAAGCTCTTACAATAATTGTCATGTATTAAACAGGACATGATAATTCCCTAGATTACACTGGAAGGCAGGAAAATTATCTTTTCTGATCCTGATAAGAGATTCAATCTTCTGCCATCTCAAAATTCAATGTCTTTGGCTGGTTTTGACTAAATGAAAAGACTGTAAATTCTTCCCTTATATTTGGGCTAGTTTGTTTAAGGTTTCTTCATATTGATTGGCTGTGTAGCTAAACAACAAGAAAAATTACTTCTGTCTTCCTAGCCTTGTATAGAATTCCTGCCATGGAAAATATGCCCTCTCCCTATATTCACAAAAAAGAGGCCACCTCCTACACACTACTAAGCTCTAAAGAAAGGATTATTTTTGCTTAGAATTGTTTCTTTCTTCACATCTGTTCTCTTGTGCTTAAAGTTAATTAAAACCATAAATGAAAAAAGAGTAGAGAAAAATAATTAGGAAAGCAGGCCCTTTCTCACCGTATACCATATGTAATCTCACCAATCTCACAGTAGCAAATCAGAAAGCAGAAAGGAACTGATTAGAGACAGTTTTATTTTCTTTTTCCCCCCGCCTTCTTGATGCCTTAAGCCAAAATTACAAGGAGCAGACATATGTACTAAACTCATCCTCTTGCCACAAGCAATATTGTACCAAGCTAAGTCACCAGAGGATACTGACTGTACACATTCTTCTGCATTTGTTCCACTCAGTTCATTCCTAGTTGCACTTTCTTCAAAAGGCCTATTAACACATTTCCTCCTTTTTCTATGAAAATTAAATACCCCCAGAATCCAGACTTCCTGCTACAAGCACAAACAGTGAGATATTAGTGGACTTTGTCTAAGCTATATAGTCCAGATGTATGCTCACAAAGTATGTCAAACTAAATTTACTTAGAGCAGAGTAAATTTTATACCCCAACTTTCTAAAGTCATTGTGCTTTACCAGAAAAACAACAGCAATGCAGAAAATGTGCCACAAAAGCTGTCTTAGTGCTGGGGTGGGAAGAGTTCTCCGTTTATTTAAGGAAGGTATATACAATCAGTAATACACATACATCTGCCATGTGATTTGAAAGAAGCTGTGGAACACCACCATTAAGACTCCCTAAGATCTAAGCAGTAATATGGCAGGGTGCTATGTATCTATTTACCACAGTTTTCTTTTTGACAGATTATCTTAAAAAATCCACTAGACACAGAAACTTGATTAAATGTAGAGTTTTGTACAATGAAGTAGAATATTTTGATATGCTAATAGATGGAGAAAGAGTTTTTACTAATGCATTTTTTTACATTTAACTTCATGAAGATTTGTATTTTGCAACCATATCTGATACAGCTTCTCTCATTCATATGCATCATCTGTAAGAGAATGACAATATAGTGTTATCAATATTGTATCAATATGCAAGCTACATAAGTTTTGTAGTGCATCAATAAGGAGGAGAACTGCAAGAGTGCAAAGGAAAATGAGTCCCACTTAGCTCTTCTATCAGGGTTATAAAGCAGCATGTTAGTCAGTCTTAGGTTTTTGGACAATTTTGAAACCCCAAAAATATGCTTATGCATACAGGGTGTTTAACACATTTATGTAAAAGGCAGTTTTCTTCACTTGGATTTGTGCAATTCTAGTAAAAAAATATATACACCTTCATTGACTTAGACAAATGATACAGTTCCCAGGGTATCCATTAAAGCTGCATCTTCAAACTCAAACACTTTAATTTCATAAATAACCAATTTCAACATCATTGATAATGTCATTCCTCCAATTCACCACTTGGTGAAACCTTGTGCTATTGTACAAACCCACGAATAAACAAAACAAACCCACAGTACAAGAAAGATGTCACTGTGTTAAATAAACCTAGTAATGTTGTTTAGAAAATTCAAGCGAAAAAATACAGGTCTGATGAACTAAAAAAAGACACTGGGGCTGAGAACATATCCCACTCCCCTTTTCAGAAATGACAGGTTGGTTCTAATCCCATACTGTTAGAGGCAATGGTAAGGGTTCCCAACTTCACCTCTGTTGTAGCTATGTACTCAAAACATGGCAGGAGAACTGCCTTAAGTGTCTAACAAATTAAAAAGTTTAAAACTGCATAAAAGAGTTTAGCTGGTAACATGCATCAAGAGATACAAAATATACCCTCATCCATTTACAGAAATATATGTACATCACTCTAACTTATTCTGAGTCTTTCCTCTAGGAATGGCCATTAATTGTATTGCAGGGTTTTTCATAAAACAAGATCTGAAAACATTAATATCCCATTCAGATGTGATCGGTTGAACCACCATTTTAGGGAACAGTCACCCTACTGGTTCATATACTACTTCCCTAATCATAGATAACAAGCACAGGAAGAAGATGCTTTCACCTAAGAACAGGTTTCTTGTCATTGTCGAAATGGACACAACTTGCACCATCACCAGTCCCTCATTATCTTAAAAAACTCATGCCTTCTCTCAGTGGTTTCTCTCAGGCAGCTCCACACAGCACTGACTCCTTTCCTCCCTCTCTCTGCAAGTTTCCTTCTGCATGACTGCCTAACCTTGTCTGTCCCTTACCTCCTCACAGCACAGCCAGCAGACTCCATCTCAAACCACAGCAGAATCCAACTCCAGCTAACTGATGGCCAGCTAAGCCACTTTTTTATAACACCCATCCTCATTGGAAAGGCAAGGCTGTCTCCACTCCTTGGTAATCAGTACAGCTGATTCATTGAGAAAAATTGCTTTCTGCACTATCCTGTGAAACCATCCTCCCACAGTTTCCGAACATCATTGCAGACATCTCAAAGCAGTTCCTGCTATTGTCATGGGGTTTACATTCCAGATACACTGCCGAGTCCTGTAAAAAAAAAAAAAAAAAAAAAGCATTTGTCTGGCAATACAGGCTTTTTGTTTCCCACTTAATTTCTTCCTTTTTCATAAGCCAGCTGCTCATTACTTCTGGTGGTGCAACAGTAGCAAATAGACAGCACTCTACCAACAAAATACTTTACTTCTGAATGTATCTGAATACATGTTCTGGTTTTGCATTGAAGTTACCTAGGAAGAGAGCACACACACAGAGGTTTTTCTCTATGAGAACTTCCTCTGTGAGTTGATAGGACTAATTAAAGGCTCATTTAATAATTGGCAGCCTGAGAAACCAATTAGAGAAGCTACTTCACTCCATGAATCACACTGGTAAAAGTAAGAAAACGTCAGAAAAGTTCTCTTTGATTTCCAGCTTTTGACCAGGTAACATCAGCCCAGCCTGGGTCTCAAACCAAAACAATACAGTAATGGTTCAGGGCACAGATGACTTGAGTTGCAGTTGTTCTTTTCTGGTTTGAATAATGTATGTGAATAAACATACCCTTTCCTTGACTGTCATTCCAAAGACTAAAACCTGATGTTACCTGCTCCTCTGAAGAACAAAGTCAGACCAGAAAGTGATAAGCTTGCAGTAATAGCTGTAGAAAGCCATTCTCACTGAAAGCCACACTGCTGCCTAAATTAAATACTTGAGAAGTGTGAATAAAAAACAAACAAACAAACAATCCACTTTTTAATATTTATTAAAAATCAGAACTTACAATGCAATAAAAAAAAATAATGTGTGTACCATGCAGGGAAAATATTTGAAATGAATTGAACCTTACCAATTCCTACAGTGCAATACCATTTCAAAAAGATAGGCAAGATGCAAATTTTAATATTAATAAAACTTTCTTCTTTAACTTTTGCTCCTAATTCCCTGGTGAGATAATTCTTAAAGGAAGCCTTTCTTTCCTAGGAAAAATTGTCTCCATTTCCATAAGTGCATAACAGCCTAGTAATGAAAGAGTAAGCAAATAGATGTAACATCAAGAAATCCCAGGATAATATTTATAAAACAGACTGTTGTCGAAAATACTATAATTGCAAAGTTGTGCAATTATAACTACAGCAACTGCAGTTGTTACACTGTACAGGCATACCTGTACAATCATCAATTTAATACTTAGCCAACCCAAATCCAGCCACATTTTTCCTTATACAGACTGGCTTCTTATAGAAGTAAATATTTTCTGGACATATCTTCACAGGGTTTTCTTAATTTATGTCTTTCAAGCACAGGCTGTGTTAAAAATACGGGGTATTAGATATCCTGAATTCCAGTATAACACATGATTCTGACAAGGACAGTAGAGCAAAGCAGCATTTTACTCTGATAAGGACAGTAGAACAGAACAGTACAGCTTTGGAGAAATAGATAAAGGATGTAACTTAGGCAAACAGAAGCCATGCAAAACACAAGCAAGATGCCAGCTCAGCTCTGACAAGGCTGACAAAGCAGAAGTTATGCAAAACAACAATATTGTGCTTATGCAAACCAGGGGTTGAAGGACAGACACCTGAAAAGGACACCACACATTGAAGACAGACCCCAAAGAACCCTAAGACTTCCAAGAAGGGGTGCAACAATGTAAAATAAAGTAACATTATCAAATAAGTGGGGATAGCCAATGAACATGTAATCAGTGTGTATGATAAAAATTCTGTTTACCTGATACTTGGGGTACTTGATTAGAGGAAGGATTCCCTGAGTAACCTGCATGCTGCGATAAAAAACACTTGCTTTCTAATACACAAAATTGTGTTAGAGAGCTGGCCAATTTTGGTATCAATTTGTAGAAATTCACAAAATATTTTTGCAGCATGCTATAATTTCTCACTGATTTAAATAATAATATTAATATTTTTAAGTGCCTTAGATCTTGATTTAAAAGTGAAGAGAACTGGGGAGCTCATGATACTAGGAGTCTCCATATAAGCTGTTGCTTCTACTTAAATCTGCCAGTGTTTCCTTGGATGATCCTCCAATATGAAAATCAGTTGTGGTATTAGTTTAGAGATCAGTAGGCTTAATAACACAGACATTCAGACAGGATTCATTTCAGTATTTTCATTTGATCAAAATTTCTGAGAAAGAAAAGTTTATTAAGAACAGATTTAATTGATATTATTAATCTGTAGAGTTTATTTCACTGTCTTGTCCCATCACTTGTCTGCTGTTCCCGTTCTATAGAAAAAAAGCTGTAATTGCAATTGAATGCACCAAAATTTCCAGCCAGTCAATATAAGATAATTCAAATAAAACAGGAACAGTGTCATATGTCTGCAGGTGAGGCTTGGCTAGGCACACAGACTCTTTCAGATGTGATCAGTAAAAAGAGAAAGAAGATGATGCTGGAAAACTTTGTGCTCTTTCTGAGCTAAGCCAAAGGGATAAATGTGCCGCAATCCGTTTCAAAATCTCTATATGACTCTAGTATCTCTGGGTCAGTATCTATCTTTGTAGAGCAAAGCAGATTTTGACAAACTGTATCTCTTTGTGGTTGTAATAATGTATCAAACTGGTGAACAAGACAAAATGGGATGCCATTTTCCCAAGTTCACTGGAAACCATTGAAGTGAGTTATTACACAAATGAAAAACTCAGAACTAACGAGCTCACGTAGGCCAAAAAAAGTCTAATGTAACCTTGAAGTATCCCCCTCTGTAATCTACACTGTTTTACAATAGACAAACACAAAGAGGGAGGCTTTAAACACCAAGTGTTACTTGACCCACTATTAGGTGCAACTGAATTTCTCAGTTAGAAAATAAACATATTGGTGATTACCATTATTTTGCATGTAGAGGCCATTTGAAACTCCAGAAGGTCAAAAAGATGTTTCTGAAAAATAGTGGAGCAAAAAAGAGATTTTTATATTCTGCAAAAATACAGCACATCAAATACAGGGAAGCCGGGGGACCCTGAAAGGGTCATAATACTTTCACAAGCCTGCAGAAAACAGAAGAGTGACTTGCTGCGATTTGTTGCTGATGGAATCTAGCCTATGTTATTATTTACTTTCAAACTCTCTTGACTTCCAAGAAAGTGCTGTAGCATTTAATTATACATGAATTTGCATGACTAAGTAGCCCTTAACTTTTCTTTTTTTAAAGACCTAAACAGTAAAACTTGTACTTCAGGTCAGTTTCAAGAAAATATTGATTAGTTTCTATTATTCCAAAGAATAATTACAGATCCTTGATCACCTCCAACTACAGAGAATTGTGTGCTTAACAAAAATTTTGCACAGTTGATAATATGCCTATTTTATAATACTTTTCAGAACACATGAAATGTTTTTCAGAGAAAGCTTTCTCAGCTATCCTGGTTAGCTGAATTCACATGACCCAAGTAGCATTCTCCTGTAGGAAAGGAAATGTGGTTCATATCAAAACAACTTCACTTAAATGTCTGAATGTTTACATAATGCATGTTTTTATAGAAGCATACGTATGTGTTTCTTGTAAAAATATGACACCTAAGACTTTTAAAATATTACTTTACATAACACTAATGTGATATCACACCAGAGACAGGAAGACAACCCAGGAGCCAGTAGCAGAAGAAAACATACAAAACATAAGGATGCCACAAATTTGAAAGAACGTAGAGTAATGTATTTGCCACTTTCTCACGGTTATACTTCCAAGCTCCAGCATAATTTATTTTCTTGCCTTGGTGAGGGAAATTAGAGCACTCCAAGCACCAGGAATGTATGTCTCTGGTCTGATTCTCTGCTGCATAAAAGCTCTCTGCAAACCCGCTTGAAGAAGTGAGTTTAGCAGGTAACATGCATCAGGAGATACAAGCTGCCACGTTTTATAGAAGGCTTACCCACACAAATCTAAGCCATGTAGACTAGCTGTGGCAGTATTTGTGGATAAATCTTCTATTGTCCAGAATCTTGCATGTTTTCTAGTGCCTGTCTCATCCAGTTGCATCATTAAATATCATGACATTCCACATTGCCCATGAAAAAACCCTCTTAAAACCAGTTATCTAAGTATTAGGCAAAAGAATATTGCAAAAAAAAAAAAAAAAGAAACCAAAATATCTACATGAATTCACTTGTGTCTGATATCTCATTTAGAGGGCAAGGACAGTAACACTACTCAAAACCTCCCCATTTGGTTTCTGCTGTCTTACAGTGGCCTTGGAAAATGTAGGGGGAACAGAGTACATCATATTATTTTCTGTAGGGAAGGTTACAAACATGAGCTGTTGTGGGATAAAGCAGAGAAAATATCAGATAGCTGACACTCTAAATTCCCAAACAGCAGTCTGCTAATAGAGCAAGGTTATATTTCCCTTCTCTACAGTTCATGTGTACCACATGTAATGCATTAATTAATCTTTTTTTCATAATATCCGAACAACTCATCATGCCCAGCCAGTCCAGTCTAAACCTAACCAGAAACAACAACAACAACAACAGCAACAGCAACAACAACAACAACAAAATTAGAGAATGAATTCCACTTCTTAAAAAAATATTTTCAAGCCTTTTCTTGCATACATAAACAGCATCTGCCTATCTGCTTGATAGCTGTTATCATAAAACAGATAATTCAGCTCAGTGCTCGTATCCCAAAAGGAAATGTGCAAGCATTTAATGAAATGATCACAAGAAGATCTGTGTTTAGTACGAATATTTTCAATAATTCCTCTGCTTGATATGTCAAATGAGTATTAGTAGATGTGTTCCATCCTCCAAATTTACAGCTACAAAAGCAGAATTGGTCCTTCCCCCATATGAGAAAACTAAAAACTATTACTTCTCTGAGCTTTGGTAGTGATGCTGTTACAAAACAAATACTGAATTATAGCATCCTGAATATTATTCACACCAAGAGTAATGGGTTTTGCCAAGAGAATGCATATTACACATTAGTGTGAGGAACTAACATTAAGGAAGTGGAAGGAAATCTAACGGGAATTCCTGCTCAGCAAAGTTCTGGTTTGTGCTTTCTGGATCCAGTTTGACCCTGCCCTTCTGTCTTTGTGAAGGTTTTGCTCAAGCTGTACAGGAAAAACAAGAATATTTCTCCACTGTTTGTACACACTAGACTCATCTCTGTGTTGCAATTATACAGCCTTTCTGAAGCTACACAATCACAGGTCACTAAGGCTGTAAAAGGCCTCCAAGATCATAAAATCCAACCTTCAACCAAATACCACCATACCCACTAAACCATATCATGAAGTGCCACATCAACTTTGTTTTTTCTTTTTTTACAATTCTAGGGATGGTTCAAGCCTCCACCACTCCAAGACTCCACCACTTCCCTAAGGGACTTGTTCCAATGTTTAACCAATGCTTTCAAGTGAAGACATCTTTCCTAAGTCCTTACTTCATACACAACATCTGCTTTTAGTTTTCCCTCCAAAGTGACTCTAGCCCACAAAAACTTGTTACATCCCTTCCCAGTCAATTAATAACTAAGTTCAGGCTGATTTCCATCCCGAGTCTGAGGCTTCAATAAAATCTCTCCTCCTATGGCTAAGAAAGTTGCCAATAGATTCAAACCAAATTTAACTATAGTTACTAAAAAAGCACATAGTTACTTTAGTATACACCACCCACCCCTGCCCCCCAAACTAGACCCCAGTTTGTTGGGCACTATAGAACTCAAGCCAGTCTTGACACTGCTGTCTCATTTCCCCCCTCTCTTTAGAGCAGACAGAAATAGGAACTCTCTTAGCAGAGAAATGAGGTTCAAACACCCAAACTGGGTCCACACAAATGTTCCCCCTCAGCTACTACTCAATTGCAGTTAAATAGCCACAGGACCTAAATTTTCTATATTAAGAGTCTTCATGCAGGAAAAATTCTGCTTGAAGTATTTCCAAGAGCTACACAAGTCACTACAGTGTCCAACAGGGAGTGTCTGGGTTTCTAAACTCAGCTCTTGCCAGACCAGGCTCTTCGGAACACACTTTCTCTGCATATTTGCAACATGCTTGCAGATCTGAAAGTGTATCTGGTGGAAGAGCGCCAGAGAAAGAGAAGACTGCAGGACTGCTCTGCCTTATCTTCTTGTCCCTCCTCTTATTGAAAGCATTTAACCAGCGACAGAATATATGGCAGAGGAGCTCAGTTCCATCCTTCCTCTTACTGAAGCTGCCACCTACCACAGGAAATGTTTAAACCTACAGATACAGGACAGTCTGAGTTCAAAAAGGCAGTGGTTTCCATCTTTTCTACCAAAGCTAAACCATTTCACAGGGATGAATTAAATATTTATTGAGTCAAGAAAAGGATAAAAAGAATTCATAGACCACTGCTTTGGGTATCAGATTCTTTGCCAGAGAAACAAAAACAGCTTTCTATTCTGCTCTACTGACTTCTTTATTCAAAGAAAGTGTTGAACAGCATAGACAAGGGGATGGATGCCTTCTTATCTCCCAGCTAACCACACTGCCTCTGGGCTTAGAGTCTTCCCAGCTCTATTTGCTACACCAATCAATATCTAACCCTTCTTCACAAAGGCAATCAGGTTAAGGACACTGAAGCTCTTTCTATCTATGAGGCTTTATCATTACTTCAGTGTATAATCCAAAAAAGATAAAAAATGTCAGAGCCAAAGCGAGGCAAGTAAAACACCCCAGACAAACTGAATAAAAAATTTATATATCTGGTCACAGCGGAAATTAGTAGAGAAGTATCTAGTTATTTTTATTACCCCAAATTTGAAAAAGTTCTCGGCAAATCTGAAAAGTGATTGGTTATTATCACATTACTTATAAGCAATGGATGACACAGGCCCTGACATAATTTTTATGAAGTGACATAGAGAAGTAACAGCTTCCTACAAATATAAAGTTAGCTGTGACATACATACATATGATCTATTACATAAACCTTCTTGCAGTAATGAACCATGAGCCATATAGTCACAGCAGGAACAGACACATTTAAATTCACTAAGCTAATAAAGAAAAAAAAAAGACAAATCTTTGTTTATGCTATAGTCAAAAGCCACTCTCAATATTTTCCTATCTGAATGCAAAAAAAGTCTGCTATAATCAACATACACTAGCTTTGTCTGGTCATCTAAGTTATTTCTGGTTAGGTATTGGAATTTGGTAGATTTGATCCCCAAGGACTTGTTCAGAAAATTTTACTTTGGGAATGATCTCTAGTGAGGTATAAAATGAAAATTAAGTTCCATAAGATATGTTTTGCCAGCGGGCAGATTGCTGAAGAAACAGTTGAGTTTCATTAGTTCCTCCTATTTGGATTTGCAAGCTGTTTACAAATATTGAGCCAAAAGATACGAGATTTTCAATCTGTTTAAGATCAAAGAAGAAAGGAAAGAAGTGAAATGTAACAGAAATAGACAGAAATCAAACATGAGGCAAAAGAATAAAAACTGAACAGCCAAACACTGTTCACCAGACTAGTGGCACCCAGCAGCTGGAAGCTGAAGTCTGACAAATTTGTCTCAGAATTGCATCGTTTTGTTGGTTTTCCCCCACCCCCTCTCCATTGTATTGTGGTGGTCAAACAATGGATGTAATTACCAGGGCAGCTGTAATTCTTCTCCCACTACAATGAATTCTCATCTGCCTTCACAAGCATCAGACCTTTTTTCCCCTTTTTAGAGCATCAGTGAGGTCACAACATTAAAAGAAGTTACTGACAATTCAGCACAATATACCACTATCATCATTCTTGCTTGTGCTGTGAAAAGACAAATCACTTTCTTGCTCATATTTTGTACTCGTTCACCCATCTGCAGATCATTTCACCTTGTTCTGTTACAGGGCATCATCTGTTTCTCACATACTGTTCCCCCCAGGTCCTTTAAGTTGCTGCCTTCCACTAATCTCTCATTTGAAGTAAGCTCACATCCTTATTTCTATAAGGCTCACTTTACATTCAGTGTACTTAAAGTTTATTTCTGTTTCAATGAATGTCAATTTATTATTCTTTCAGCTGCTGATTTATCTAAATGTTTCTCTATATTGATTTTATAGTTACTGTTGGAAAAAATGTTATAGCTGAATCATTATAAACTTAATAGGATGATTCCTTATAATCAATCCTGAGTGCTGGGGACTGCTAACATCCATTATAGCACTGCTGGAAAAGGCCATTCCATCATGCCCATGTACTTACTTGGGTGGAAGTTTGGAAGGGGGGAGCAAGCTCTCACTTGATCTTTGCTATAAGATAAAGTAATGGCAAGAGAGCTTTCTACTGCAGTTAACAAAGGTACATGAAAAATAAAGAGAGATTAGGCTACCAAAAGTCTTTGCAGCACTGACAAAGGACCTATGGAACCCTCAGCTGCTGCACTGACACTAGCTTTACTCAATTAATAACAAGAATCATTTGAATTACCTTTTTTTCCCCAAACAACTGTGTAAGATTTCAGGCTGGATGGACATACTTTGTCATGAGATGAAGCCATGAAATTATTCAAGGGGAACATAAAGAAGATTAGTTTATGCTAATCCTCAGTCCACCTTACTGGAGAGGGAATGGGTGATAACCAGACTCAAAGAACAGTAAGCCACCAGATGAGCCAAGCACCATTCTCTTTGCCACGTCTCTTTAAAAGAGATGAAGAGTGTTGCTTCACAATAGTTAAATTTCAGTTCATAATTCATAGTCACACAGATACCTTAGATTTGCATTGGTCTACAGAAAACACTACATGAATATACGGTTTCCTCTGCTTTTCAGGGATTTTGGTCAAAAAAGAAGGACCTACACTATGCTTGAACAGAAGTTTGATGAACCGGCTTTGCTCATTTCTACTGTGCTCTTAGTGCAAATAGCAGATAGAGGAGGATCCTTAAAAATGGTCATTAAAAGCCCTGAATTTCTCTGGGTCAGCTGCATGCCCGGTATCACTGCCATACATTATCTATCCGAACCCCTACTAAACAGCTAAGACTTTCAAAGGCACTAAGAATGCACTAAAAAACAAAAAAGCATGTAGAAAGAAAACATATGGACAGTGATAATTTATAAACAAGCATTGAATAAAACAATTGCTACTTCCAAGATGGGAACATTTTCCTCATTGCAAGACAGGAAAGTGAAATGCCATTACAAATTTAGAGACTGAATGCTTCTGCATACTCACCAGAGAAGCTGATTATCTTGACATATGTTGATGTTAAGTTTTTACTCATATCTTACAATCAGAAGTTCAAATAAGCAAATTACCAATACTTAACTAAAACTATGGGTTAATGATAGTAGTATTTAGAAAAGTTGAGTTTAAGAAGGCTTCTAGCTTTCTGATGCACACAAACTCTTCTCTGTGATTTAAGGAACTTGACATATAAAGATAGAACATCCAAGATTTTTTTTTTTTAAATATCAAAGCTAATCTCCTGTACCAGAATAATGGAAGAAATAAGATCATTTCATCATCTGCTGAATATGAATTTGTAGTGATTCTTGTCTCAGTGCATAAAACCCTATCAAGCTTTCTCCAGAAGTGAAAGACATAACAAATGCCTACTCACCAGTGAGGTTAAACTTTTCTGAAAATGGGATCATGAACCACAGTGTCAAGTTTACCCTCCTTCAAAATTCATTAGAAAAAAAAATTTATTTTTTTCCCTGATGTTAACGCACAAAGAAGTACTTCTTTCATAACACACTCCCACTCCTTATTAAAATACATATCACCTTTTCCCCCTTTCTTTAGTGAAAAATGCTGTTGTCTGATAATCTTGGAAAACATCTTATCTATAATGGAATTCTCTAAATCCAGTTTTGATACTGTGCAATCACAGTAGTTAACACTGGCAAGACTTGTTCACGACACCCCTGCTATTGTCCTTCATCTTGTTGTAGGCTTATGACATATTTACATTTGCCAAATATTTAGCAGGATTCCTTAGACATGCTCAAAGCTCCTTTTCTATGAAGCAAAGAACATGCCCTGACAGACAGCATGAGACACAGCATCAGTCTAGCACAGATATACATGACTCATTGGATTTGACCTCAATTTCTTCAAATTGAGCAAATTTCTTCAGGGGGCTATCACAATAGTCTCAGCTGTATTACTTCCAGAACCAAACTTTTTATATTCATTATTATCTATGTCCACATACTGCATCATTATAAATGTATTTTTACTGTAAAATGCTCCCAAAGTACTACATGCTTCCTTCACAATTCCAGTGATCATGAATCCAAACAGAGATGAAACTCAAAAATCAAGTTCTGCCTTAAAAAATACCAAGACATCAAAAAAAACCATGCCCTCAATTAGATCAGTTTTTATTTAAATTGAGCTCTGAAAATCTGTAGCATTTGGCTATAAGTCTCAGAAAAACAGTCTGTTGAAAGATTTCCCCTTTCCTGCTTCCAGGCAGACCAGAAATACACACAATCTGCTTTGTGGTATTTTAGTGTTTCTAGACTCTGATGCATGAAAGTGCATTAATATATTGAGGCATGGTACAACCGGTCCTCAAAAAGTATACTTGAATAAATTTACACATTCATTTAATAGAAGCAAGAATGTAATATGAAAGAAAAAAGAAAATCATCACCAAAGGATGGCTTAAAAACTAAACCCCTGATCTTGCAAAGTTGCAAGCAGTATTCCTTCTAAATAATGGCAAGTATGCTGTAGAGCAGAGGCCATTTGCAACCTCAACTACTATGATTGCCCAGGCTCTTGAAAGCTTTGAATAATTTCAGTTTAACGACCTGTTCATTCACCAGCAGAGTTAAAATATTTTCTGACAGAATTTCCCCTCCTAATGGAAACACTAGACCTAGTCTTTTAAAGGCAGCAAGAACAGGGTGAGTGAAATAAATAATATTACAGCTAAGGTAGGGAATCTCCAAAATGATGCTATTTTGACAGCTTTGAAAATGCAATGGACCAGCCGGGGCTGCATGATTAAATTATGTCATGCCAAAACTATCACTTAACAAAATTACCAAAACACCTATAACACAAACAGTTAATTTGCTTATAGAAGAAGTAGTGGTAGCTGACCAAAGACAAGGCAGCAGATAGCAGCACTTGCAAACCTTCAACTTGCAACTGATTTCATCTCATGATAGCTTAAAATGCCTGAGCTGTGCAGTTCCCTCAGCCAAGGCCAAGAATCACAAGGTAAATGCTCCATGTCGTCACTATAAGCCTGGACTAACAGTTCACACACAAAAACATTATCATTGAGCAACATGATCTAGTGGAAGGTATCCCTGGCCACAGTAGGAGAATGAAAGTAGAAGAGCTTTAAGGTCCCTTCCAACCTAAACAATTCTTTGACTGTGTTAGATACAGGCATCTGAGTAACGTCAGACATGTAATGATCACACTTAATTTTTTCCTCTCAAAATAAAATCCCTGCCTTTTTGATTACCAAGTCCAAATCCTCCAACAAAACTTTAAAACTGGATGTATATGTTCCTCCAGAATTAATGCAGTCAGGTACAAGAAGGTCCTTCCCACCACAGTTCCGTATCTCTTTCCAGAGAATCACAGAATATCCTGTGTTGGAGGGAACCTGCAAAGATGATCAAAGTCCACGTCATGGTCCTACACAGGACAACCCCAAGAATGACATCATGGATGACCACCAGCATGGGATTCATAGAGAAAGAAAAGATGAAGGCTTACAGGTCTGACATTTTCCCTACTTTTCTGGAAGTGGCATAATAAGCCTGAGGTGCAGGCTCTGCAGTCTCCAACAGTAATGCACATTCATAGATAGCACTTTGGGAAATGCCTCATTGCAGCTTTTATTTCATGAAGGCAGTTTTTGTGGCACAGAGCTGGCTTGTTTCAGAGAACGCTATAGGAATATGTCTGCCCTTTGATGGACTTTGTCAGAAAGGCTAACACATTTAGTTTTGAAACCTGCCAATATTTCACAACCTCTGGAACAGACAAGCTGTCAGATTTCCTTTGGGAAGAAGAAAGAAGGGGATGTACATCCACTGAATGAAAATTAACACAGAGCTGGATCCAGACTCAAATAAGCCTGTCTTTCACTGAATGAGAGCTGTAGGTTTTGCCTTACAGATTTTAGCTGAAAAACAGTTCAAGGATTTGACATTCACATTTAAGCATAAGGCTATTTTATAGGACTTACATGCCTAAAAGCAGAAAAAGACTGAAAATCTGAATGAGTACAAGATGCATAGAGAAAAGCCTCAACATGTGAAAATTAATTCTGCAAGCACACAATACCCAAACCAGCAATGATTGCAAGCTTTTATTGTACAATACAACAGCAGCATAATTCAGAAAAACAACTTGCAATGGAGCAAAATATCATGGAGCTTTGTAGTTATTCTTGCTCTGACTTCTGAATGCAAGACATCAGCACTTGTCAAGCTGAAGTTTATCAGCACGAGACAGCACCTTGACATAGCTATTTCAGGTTTTTTGACAAAACCAGCTGAACAACAACCAAATGAACAACAATGGACTCACAGGAAGAAGGAGGATATATCTACATCATACACAGGCAAAGAAAAATAATTTCAGCATGTGTTTTAATGCAGTGTTTGGAAAAGCAAGTCACCACGTTCACTGTAAGACTCACCTGTCTTGTCCAGGAATTGTGGGGTTTGTAGGGATATTCTTGAAGTATGAAAAATAATTCCACAAAGATAACCAAGAAATGAGCTGCTGAAAGAAGTAACCAAATCAAGGTTTACCATAGTCTCTCAAAAACCATATGCTAACTCACACCTCTACCACTCTTAATTAAACCACACCACCACCAACCTTTCAACCTAACTACACCCCAGCAAAGGAGGATAGAAACCCAGCAGCTCTCAGGCACAGAGCTACATAAGAAAGAGACTATTCCAAAGGTTTCTACTAGACAGAGGAAGAGTAACAATTTTTTTCTCCTCACATAAAAATAAAGGTTATAACAGTGGAGGGTTGAATAATAGCAAGAACAGTTACAGAAGAAACTGATGAATCAGGAGAGACGTGCTGCTGGGGCTGTAAATTTAGAAAATCTGCATAGGGCAAAAATTTGCTAGTGGAATATCACTCACATATCTATATAGCTAATTCCATCAGCCAGCCATGTGTGAGAAGTGAGGGCTAATGTTCACCATCCAGAGAACTCCCACAGACACCTAGAAGAAAAGAGACTTTTTATCTATTCTTGCCTTTTGCTGGGGGAGAGCAATAGAAGAACAGAGTAAAAGGCCAAAATACTCAGTCTGAAATACTAAATGCTAAGCAAATGCCTTGCCTCTGTAGTCATAGGTGATCTCCACTAAACTGAAGTAATTCAGATGTGAAGCAGTGTAGCTTACTTGGTTGACTGCCCCCATGTAGATTCAAGTATGAAATGATAGATACTCTGAAAAGAATGAATTCTTGGCTCAAAGAAGCCTGAAGTACTTGGAATTTTTTAAATTCTTGGTTCAATTATATGTGTCTGTAAGTTTGTTCATCCAGTGTTACAGCTGTAACCTTTAGTATACAGCTTCTGAGCCTTCTTTCAAAACACTGAAGACTTGCATAAAACACTAAGTCCTCTCTTCCTTACAGAATTGCCAAGATAATTACAGGATGAGGAAGCAAAGGGCAGTCCAGAAGCAACACTGTTTGCAGCCCCAGGGTTTGAAAGGATGCAGGCACTAAAGTAATGTAATGGAGGTATTAAGCATTCCTTTTGTGGATACAGTGCTAAGTAAGAGAAAAGAGATAAATATAATCCATTTGTTCTAAATAAATGCATAACATCAAGAGGATTCACATTTGTATCTGAGTACAATATTTAAATTATCAGTAAGCATATTTTCTTGACAGATGTCTTATTGTAAGCCCTGATCTGACTCAACGTGCAGTCACTGGGGCTATTCATATGCTAAAATGCTATGATTCATTGGAAGATGCATTGGAAATAGTATCTGAAATAAGAAATAAAATATGTATCTTTGAGTCAGAAAGGCTACATTACACTCTCAAGAATTACTAGGGTTGAAAAGGAAGGGCTGTTACAGCCAGGAAGGCTCCCTGGCCTCTAGCTTACACCAAGCCTCTGCACTCTTTTAATGATAAAAGCATAACAGAATGGAGGATTTGCCTCAGTGCAAGAAGTATGCTGATATTGACTTGAAGTCTTATAATTACTTTTATGTTTTAGAGCCTTATGACATCTGGATGAGGTGATCATGAACTTCATGAACACTTCCACCTGAAATGAGGGCCTTGGGCACTCATGGACCTCTAGCCATCAGTAGCTCAGCCAGCAACCCATGCACTGCCAGTCCTTTTCAGTGAAAAATTAGTATAGCATCCAACCTGATAAATACTTCTAATTGCAAACAATAAACTTACGAGAAATAAATAAATATTAGATTAGCTGCAAAGTTAGTGCAAATCCCTGATGAACATAAAACAACCCCACAGAGAAGATTACAGAAGACAAGTGTACAAACATTCACACAGTTTACACTGTCAACAGTCACACTGCTCAAAACAAGAAATTTAAGATTTTTTAGGAAAGATTAATGCACATCTGGCTTGAAAAATGAACTCAGAAAATACAATTCACATACGAATACAAAATATTTTGCATTCAAAATACTCCAAACAACCAACAGAAATTAGGCTGAGAAAAAAAAACCAGTAGCAAAATTAATCTGAACATTTCTAACTTCAATTTATTTATTATTTTACCTTGTAATAATTTTATGGGATTGCTTTGTCTTTTACCAGTTAGAATTAAATAGCGTACTGATCACTTCTCAGGTTTCCTGGACAAGTATACTCCAATGTTCAAGGACAAGAAGATGCCCTTTTTTCCTATCTTGATCTTCAAAAGCATTTGCTCAGTATTTTGTCTGCTATGTCAGGGCATCTAAGATACAAAAGATGATTACAAACATCCTAAAACAAGACACAGTTCAGTCAAAAAAAAAAAAAAAAAAAGAAAAAAATGAAAAAAAAAATCTCTAAATTGAAAGAGTTTTCTCTGTCCCAGAGGTCACTCACAGTGGTGGCAAAGCAACTAGAGGATGTTGCATTTATGAAAGATTGCTGTGTTTAATATATACAAGAACTTCCCCAGGTGCCTCCCTATTGAACACACAGTGATGAAGATGGAAATGGGTAGTGACTTGTAGAAAGCCATAGAGTCCTACGCCATGATGTTGACAGGGCAAACAGAGACCTAGGAAAGTGTTCTGCCACAGGCATGAGAGCCCACAATAAAATACAGGTCAGCCCTCTCATTCCCTCACCATACATCACACTTCCTAACAATAAAGCACATCTGTCTAGCTGTAATATGTTATTGTCTAATTTTCCCCGCCATACTAGACACAGGTCAACTCCATAAAAAATGATTCTACAACAGCATTGATTGCTTGGGTCCATGGACTAAACTGTGATAAGGTACTCATAGATCACAGAATGAACTAGATTGGAAAAGACCTTTGAAATCATTAAGTCCAACCTATGACCTAACACCACCTCATCATAAGTGTCATGCTCAGTCTTTTTTTAAACATGTCCAGGGATGGTGACTCCCTGGGCAGCTTATTCCAGTGCCCAATCACTCTTCAAGTGAATAATTTTTTCCTGATGTCTAACCTAAACGTCCTCATAGGCATCTGTGTCCTCTCATTCTGTCAGTTGCTGCGTGGAAGAGACCAACCCCCATGTGACTACAACCTCTTTTCAGGTAGTTGTACTGAGTGATAAGGTCTCCCCTGAGCCTCCTTTTCTCCACGCTAAACGACTCCAGTTCCCTCAGCCATTCTTCACTGGGCTTGCGTTCCAGACCCTTCGCCAGCCTTGCGGCCCTTCTCTGGACATCCTTGTTTCAACAGAAAAATCCCCTGTATCCAAAAGATAACCCAAATTCAGCCTAAGACCACGTGCTTAACTTGGCTCCTAGTCTTCCCATTTTCATGAATTTTGAGTTCACCTTCCTAATAAGGCCCAAGGTGCTCCTGGAGTCCTGTAGCTTTATTATGCAAGGAACAAATGAAAGTGACTAATATTAGATACTGATCCAGGATTATGGTGATAAACAGGTGTCTGGCACAAACTCCAGCTGGAGCTCTGCTCTCCCAAGCAGACTCTCAGCACAAGCTTCCTTCCTTCACAAGGCTGTTTTGACCAATGACAATCTCAGTAACGAAACCTTCCCTCCTCATTCCAAGACTGACACTTCCTAGGGCTCAAAATTATTTCCCTTACTCTGGAACATTTCCAGAGATATTCCAGGGAACAGTGAGCCCTTCCTTGGAAACTATTCTTATCTGTTGGATCTTAGTTTTTTTAGAAGGAAAGAGCAGCTTGGCAGAATCCAGGCCAGCTATCCTACTAGTCTGAAACAATTATGATGCAGATGCTACTATCCACGCAAGCTGAGTATTCAACCCTTACTGTTTCTGACTTTTTTATAACAGACAACTTTCAGAAAATCATTATTATCACCAGTTTAACATCTCAGACTTGATGACAAGAAAGAACTGTAAGGATTCTTTTTTTACTCATTAGAATAAAAATTATTAAATGGAGGCCCAAGACTATAGGCTGTCATGCATGCTGAAGTCATTCCATACTCATCATGGCATATGAACACTGCATTGTACTGTAATCAGTCTTTTTACAGTATAGACCTATAATTATAAAGTGATTTTGATCTCAGAAATGGCATTGCAGTACGTCACTTAAAAATATCGCCCTGAAAACAGGATGCTAAGATTTTGGTTTAGCAGAGGGACAGTAAGTTAGGCATCGAAGCAGACTTTGGCAAGGAGAAAGCCAGTCACTTATCTGGCAAGAGACTTGGCTAACAAAATAAGGATTAAATATATGCTGAATTCTGCTCTGGAACATGATCCTAGAAGTTTTGAATTACGTCTTTTGTCCTAAAGGGAAATAAGGGGGAAAACGAGGTAAAGGCAGGATGGATTGTTAAATAGCGAGAATCATGTATCCCTTCACTAGGTGTGGACCACAACTGAGGCACGTGTCAGATGATGCAGGACATAGGTGCAATTCAGCTTCTTTTTTTCTAACATTTAAAACACTTTCAACCTCCCAAGACTATTTTCTGCCAACAAGTCTCTGATGGGAATGTAACAGAGGCAGCACTGACATTCAGCATCTGCTCTCAGAAGCAATGTTTCTCCTGTGACCCAAAGCCATAATATAAAATAATGCTTTTCTTTCCATCATTCAGCTGAGTTACTGCAAAAACAGAAACAATGCTCTCCTCTTTCTTGTTATGCACACCAGGCATCATATTTTTTAATCCCCAGAAGTTACATATTTTCTCCTGAAAAGGACAAAAGGGCAGCTAATCCTAAACCTGTAAGTACATATGTAATGATCAAAAATATTTTAAGGCTGGTCAGCCAAGCACGAATGGCTGTGATACCAACAGTAAATCTATTTTCACAAGTTTGCTGCACTTGATAGACCAAAATATAGTCATAGACAGAAAAGGAGTCACAGTTCCACTCTCAGGAATAAAAATATTAATTTGATATATTTATATTTGTGAAAATTTATTTGATTTAAATATATATATGCATCTCATGTAATCCAACAAAAACTTCAAGATACTTTTTTGTTATATATTTGGACTCCTGTTAAAGTGTGTAAGAGACTACCAGGTTACATTTCACTCATCTTTTATATTTAAGCACTTAAATGACTATGCCTGCAGCTGGTAGCTTTTCACATAGCCAAGCATGGTTCAAAGTCAAAGTGTAGTTTCAGGTCATGGTCAGTCAAGGCCACGAACATTTTAAACATACAAAAAGTAAGAGTAATTTCTTCCCTTCCTATCTCTGTTATGGCTCTAAAAAACATTTTCCACCTCATTTTAAAATTCAAATCTGCAGAACTAACTCACCTGAAAGATAATGTCACAACTTATATTATAATAGAACAACTTATGATGGAAACCCTTTTGAGAGGTTACAATAAAGTATC
Source organism: Muscicapa striata striata (assembly GCA_030060385.1). NCBI lineage: Eukaryota > Metazoa > Chordata > Aves > Passeriformes > Muscicapidae > Muscicapa > Muscicapa striata. The sequence continues at coordinate 26,810 of JAREIS010000394.1, forward strand.
ACAAAGGTTTAGTCCCCCTAAAGTATCTTCTTGTATTAAATTAAAAATCCTGTATCTGCAATACCATCCTAGGAAGGATTCAAAGACCTCCTTTAAAAAATAGATTATTCCTTTAAAATATGCACTTTTCTAAAATAATTTATGCAGAACACCTTATTGGTTTCTCTCCTGTTAAATGTCACAGGATTCTTCATAATGGAACTAATTATGGAAGAAAAAATACCATTTAATTTATTCAAACCCATTAAATAATAAAACCATTTTCTGACCTAGATTAAAAAAGGATAGGACTAGCCAAAAACAAAAACACAACTCCACTGACATTTTTTCACTCCTTTGTAAATTACACCACTTGTTTAATTAGATGAACATCAGACATGAAATTCAACTCAGACCCACATCCTCTCATTCACACAAGCAACTGAGTGTCCAATATTTCAAAAGAGTACTGAAGTGAAATACTGAGTATAATAGTATTTTTAAAAAACGAGCATTTACAAGTAAATGAAAATGCAGCACTGCTTCTGCTACAATTCATAGAAAGTCTCCAAAACAATGATTTCTTTATTGAAAAGAATTTAAACTATGCAGTAATCCTAAAAATCACTATTTAATCAAGAACAAGGAAAAAGGTAAAATTTAATAGCTCTCAAAACAAGCTCTGCAAATCAGTTATCAGTTCCTGTTAATCCAGAGATTAACAAATTTGATAAATGAGGTTTGAGTTGTATTTACATCTTCAATGAAAAGAAGAGTAAGAGGAGTTCTAAAAAAAGTAAAGCCCCAAATATCTTAGATGAATTCTCATGTAAATCTGCAGGATGCATAGCCATAACAAATCAGTTGTACTTCATTCTGAAAAAATCTCAAGACAATTAGTTATATTTCTGAAGAACAGTATGATCCATTTTTATTCCAATTAAAATTTCCAAAATATATAATATATAATATATAATATATAATATATAATATATAATACACATATTTATTATTTTATCTGAACTATAAAATATATATTTTATAAATATTGGATAGATATATATGTGTCTTTTCCACACAACCTCATTTGGAAGTCATTAATATACAGGTCCTATGGAAGGTGTTGAAGTCAGTGAGTCAAGAGCCTCTTTGAATTCTTCAAAGAAAAATTACAGTGCAGAAATTGAATTAAAACTTTTGGATGGATTAAAGTATATTAAGCCGCTCACATATAAAATAAAAGTTTAAGGGTAAGTTTAATATACTAGGGATTTCAGTGAAGGATCCAAGAACATAGTTTTAGACATAATGGAGCTATAGTAAGAACACTGCTTACATTTTTCAAATAAAACCAGATAAACCATATGCATGGTTTATACGTAACCTAGCATGTTTAGAAACTAAAGTTCTAATAAGTTAAGAAGTAGTGGTCTGAGTTTGTGTCTTAGCTTGTTGAGAAAATTCTATATAAGAAAATGCACTGGGGAGAGTTGGTAATTTTGCCATTGCTTTTTACCATTGCTTTTACGATTTTGCTTTTTCTTTGCTTTGCTCGCCACCATCATCAACACCCGAAAAGAAAACAAGAGTTGCCCAGCAACATTGGCCCCACTGGGACCTCTGGAAGCAACTTCTGCTTCTATCTGGGACTTTATACCAAAACTTAGCTTGGACTTTAATGTCTGTGACTGTGCCTTTTAAGACTGATGTGCTTCTGCAATAAACAACTTTTAACAACTATTAGCTGCTTTGCTCATTTAAGAAGATAACCTGACGAAGTTAGTGCCCAGAGCACTGGAGGTCTAACCTCACAGAAGGGATACACATCATACCAACACACCTACTGAGACCTGTGGGAGATCTTAGTGTGGGCAGGAACTTTTAGCTTTTTTTAAGGAGTCAGTATGAGGCAATTATGCTCGCTACTTACTCTTCCACTTTTTTTCCACCTACACACAACTAGTCATGAAATCTCCCAAGTGCTCTCAATGCTGGCCAGGAGCTGCCAAGGGCTGGCTGGCATCTTAATCACTGCACAAGTCCAGTGTTTCCCTGGAAAGGCTCATTATCTGCTGAGTTGTTTTAAAGCTGGTAATGAACAAGAATACATTTGATTCACTGTGAATGGATATCAAAGGACAATAAAAGCCTGGCAACATGAAATCTTCTTCTCATTGCCATTCTCTTCTGGTATGGGATTAAAACATTAACATTCTCAGACACTGATGTGCCCTGAAATATATGGTAACGATTTTTAGAAATGCCAGTGAATAAAGATAATTTACTGCAACAAGATTTATTGGCAACACAATACATCAGCAATATTCTGGAAGTTAACCACATCTTCACTTATTTCTGGATTTTCACTATGGTTAATGGGATGAAACTTATATGGCCCGTGTGATGATTTCTGTTGAATTATTCCTAGAGCCTTCACTAACTATAGTCAGTCACAAGGAAAACAGAAGTTTTATATAATTTTATTAAATTTTTCTTCAAATTATGCTATTTAAAATAAAAAAATAAAGATATTATGTAATTCACTTACTGTTAACCGACATACCAGGCTTGTATTAGTTCTAACAGTGGGTCAAATGTTCTTGTTTTTTCATAAAACTCTGGCAACTTAATTGTTAGAACTTCCTTCAACTTCATTATCATGTTATATAATTGATTTTTACCTTTAGTTTTCCAATTTCTGTTCTCTATTGATTTGACTATGATGTGGCATTTCACTGGAAAAGAAATCCTAAAATCATTACTCATGTATTTCTCACTAGACATAGTCCATGTGTCTAGGCAAAGTTTAGGTATGTTCTTGTTTCAAGGACACAATTGAGGGAAAGAAATATTGGTATGTTCACAAATTACCATACATTTCTTATACATGTCAGATTGCACCCATGTGGAAAACTAATTTATATATCACTAAATGTTTTATCCTTAAGATCTAGTCTGATACTCTACACACAACAAAAAAAAAAAAAAAAAGGAAAGAGAAAAGTGGTAGATTTTAGTCAAGTATGTTGTCAGACATTCTAGTACGTGTTGACTGCAGACATCAATGTGTGATGCTTTCCTTTGGTCGAGAAAGTGAGTATTACTTTTGCCTTAAGGTAAAGGTTTAACTTTTAAGTCACATTTCCAGGGTGAGAGAAAAAGAAATGCATATCTGTGTCCTTCCCTTTTTGGGTCCCCCCCTGCAACACTGATTTAAAACATGTGAGTGAATCCAAGTGCTCCCCAATAAGAAAATGAACTAGTTTTTTATAAAAAACCCAGCAACGCAAACACACAAAAACAGTACACTTATGTATGAAAATACAAGAGCCTTGTAGAAGACACTGTTACATGTCCCTGCTCTCACAGCCCACTTTTTCTATGCCACCCTGTTTGGCAAGAGCTGAAGAATTTCTCAAGTCTAAAGATGCAACCCATCAGAGTGACCCATATTAGTGAGTGGTCAACCAGTAGAAAAAGAACCTGAGAGTGTTAGAGCAGCAGTATCAAGCCAATTTTGAGCAGGACAAAATTTCAGCAAGAACATATTTTTCAGTAGGGTGCTTTACAGCTCTACCAGTCTCTTGGAATCCAGACTTCATAGCATGGAAGAGACAGTAAAAACCTGTGTCAAACTGGTGAGGGTTATTTGACATGCAGAAACAAGATGTGCAAGAGCTCCATTCCTTTCCATATCCAAGATATGAAAGTGGAGCCCCAGGCAGGGCTAGAGAATATCAGGTGCCTACAGAAATCAAGCAGAATCCTCAAAGGCTAAGAATCAGCTCTCCCATTCTCATCCAATTGTGGGAAAAATTTTACTTGTTTTAGAATTAATTTTATACCAAATATCTCCAAGTCTACCTCTGCCAACATGCTTGAGGGAGGAAGGAGTCTAGTGCACAGAGAGATTTTTCAGACTGTGTAGCAGCACAAAGGCAAGCAGAGTGGCAAACTGACCTTGAAAAGCAGTGAAATCTTCCTCTAGGTTTTAACTGCACTTGTACTCAAGCAGAAGCTATTTCATGAATCAAATTTATGCTTAGATACGGTAACTGTAAACAGATGTTCTTTTTGCAGTCCCTAATTACTGTCTAACAGATATTCTGGACTGACAAAAGCATCCTATGAACATGCTCAGCACAGTACCTATAAACATTCTTTGGTTTAGTTAGAGGAGGGAGCTTCATGAAGATTCAGAGTTTATCATCATATGCTCTCACAGATTTTATTCAAGGATATGATGCTACCTAGTCCTGCACTGAATTTTTCCAGACATTTCAGTGCTTCATACATATGCTTTTTTGCACATAAGGAAAAGGTATAGACAAAAGGCTTGTACTTAGTGTGCATATTTTTAGTCACCAATTAGCAACATCCTTAACCTTGTAAAGCTGTCTTGTTTCTGTGGAGCAGTTGTGACAATCTACGAAGAAAGATGTGAAATGAATAAAAAAGGGATTCATTGCTGATGAAGGAAAACTACAAAGATTAGCTGAAAGCTTGTAAAGCAAGTTAATAGCTTTAAAAAAAGCTCAGTTTTCATGGATCTCAACAAAACTGTACTCTCAGAGACTTACAAAGCTTGGATTTCAGCCTGATATTCACAGTAACCTCTATGCTAAAATGTAAAAAGAAATTTGAGGAAACTCATTAAATGGAAAATGAATATCTGCATCTGTGATCTAGAATTAAACACTACATCATATTTGCTCACCTCTGGTTGGAAAGTTTGAGCAATAAATAAAATTTTAAAAACCATATTTTAAACTAAATCTCAAAAACCTCCAAAGATATTGAGAATTAGTACATTAAATCTGCCATGAATTATTAATTGTATATATTAATCTAACTGCTCCTTACAGATCCCATATCCCTCCCTACGTTTTGAGTTGAATGTCATCTAAGTAGAGGGAAAAATTAAAGTTCATTGTTATTTCACTGCTAATATTCTACTATGGATATAGATAGTATCTTCTGTATAAAGTTAGGGATTTAAGAGATAGTTTTACAAAATGTCCAAAACCAGCTACTATCTGAAAATCTTTGTCAAATGTTTCCAGACAGGTACAAATCTAAGGTTCTTGTCAAAAGGAAATCTTGTAAGTTCCTCTAGGACAACACAAAATACTAAGTCACTAAATTGTGCTCATCCTCTGCAACCATCTCTTTTCTCTTGGCCCACAATCTATTCATTATAATATTAAGGACCCTAACAAGGAAGCAGTAGAAAAGATCCTTATCTTTTTCCATCATGAATGCCTGTGGAAGTACTATAAGGTACTGAACATAAAAATTACATTTTAAGATTCCATGATCTTCATGGTGGGAATCAACGTCCTCATATATAAATAAAATATATTAATAAAAATAATCAGTCACATTGTTTGTTGATTCTTTACAGTCATACTAATGGCCTGAGACTCCAGTAATTGTGCTTTGGATGAAAGACTTTACACAAATGACAGCTCGTGATCCCTTCAAGAACAAAAGCGCCAGAACAAAGTAGCTGAAGCTCTAAAATGAGTACCATTGCCAACTTCTGTTGAACCCAGAAATCTGGGAGTTTTGAGCTTTCTGTACTTTCTGATACTGACCTCCAGGAGAGCACTGCTTTTAACTAGAGGCCTTGGAGAAGGCTTCCAAATTTGGGTGATGGAGTTAAGAGTCATGGGTGTGTAGTTGGAATAGAAGTGTGTGAATTCACATGGTGAAGACTTTTGAATTTGAAGGTTTTAGAATATAGTAATAGGTATCGAACAAGATGGAGGATTTTGTCTGTTGCCTTTTTCTATCTTTTTCTTCCTTCTTCATGATTTCAGGTAGTGGTTTCTGGTTGCATAGATGGTGCTGCACGTCATGTCACAGGAGTATGGTTATTGGCTCAAAAGTATAAATAATATAGGCATTAGTACTTTATTGGACTGTTTAGCTTTAAAAGACCTTGTAACTAACTGAATTCACCCTTATTTTGCTTGATTTTAGATGGTAGCTAGAAGTGTAGCAGAACTCTCTGTACTTTAAATAAGATTTAATAGGCAACCAAGCCTAAACAGCAGAAAATTAGTCTCCTCTATGTTTTTAATCCTGACTCTGAGTGAAGACAGAAGAAAATGAAGACAAGCCACTAATTAAGTGGTGCAGTTACAACATTTACAAACTTCAACCTATTCAGCATGCCTGAAGTGCAGCAGAATTTGTTGGCTCAATTATGCATATTTTATAGAGTACTGTCATGGTTTGACACTGGCCCAGTTCCAGACACCCACCAGAGTCACTCGCTTATCCTCCCCTGCACCAGTTAGGCAGCAGATAGTGGAGAAAAAAAACTATCTCATGAGTGAGAAAATGACTGGGAGAAGTATTTCAAGGGGCAAAAGAGGCTCAATTTAAAGTTATGAAGTCAATTTGTTATTAAAAGAATCAGAGGAGGATAATGAGAAGTAAAAGAAGCCCTTAAAACACCTTCTCCCCCCTCCCCCCCCCTCCTTCCCACCAACAGGTGCAGGGAGACAGGACGTAGGAGTTTTGGCAGTCCACTACCAAGGTTTTCTTCCACTGCTCTGAGAGAGGAGTCCTTTCCCTGTGAGGTCCCTCCCATTTGACACAATTCTCCATTAACTTCTCCTGTGTGGCTCCTCTCTCATGAGCTGCAGCCCTGCTGCACCTGCTGCAACATCAATTCTACCCATGGACACACAATCCTCCCAAAACGGCTGTAATGTAGGTTTCTTTTTCTATGGGGTGCAATCCTCCAAGGACAGGCTGCTCCAGCATGGAAGCAGGGCCCCCTGTCTCCACCGAGTCTCCCACTGGATCACAGCCCCCTCCAGGCATCCACCCGCTCCGGCATGAGCACCTCCCCTATGGGCTGTGGGTGGATCTCTGCATTCCCTATGGATCCCCATGGGCTGTGGGTGGATCTCTGCATCCCCCATGGATCCCCATGGGCTGTGGGTGGATCTCTGCATCCCCCATGGATCCCCATGGGCTGTGGGTGGACCTCTGCATTCCCATGGATCCCCACGGGCTGTGGGTGGATCTCTGCATCCGCCTTGGATCCCCATGGGCTGCAGGTGGATCTCTGCATCCCCTATGGATCCCCACAGGCTGTGGGTGGATCTCTGCATCCCCATGGGGATTAAAGCTATTAAAGTGGCTCAATCCAAGTGACCTCACTGAAAGGTTAAAGCTTCAGCAAGAAAATCATCAGCCTTGAAACCCCTCAACATCTAGGCCCTCTGACACAGAAAATTACCAATTTTCTCAATTGTTACCAATTTTTCTTTTATTGTTTCTCAATAAACAACTTTATGACTACGTTATTGTATTGGTTTTGCATGGCCTGTTTTTGGTAGCAGCAGGGCCACAGAGGTGGCTCCTGTTAGAAGCTGCTGGAAGCTTCCACCATGTCCAGCAGAGCCAATCCCTGATGGCTCTGAGGATGGACATGCTGCTGGCCAAGGCTGGGACAATTAGAGAGGCTGGTAACACCTCTATGATGACATACTTAAGAAGAAAATCAAAACAAAGTCACACAGTTTTTCTTCTAGTTAGAGAAGAGGAGGAGGTGAGAACGTGAGGGAAAACAATACGGCAACACCAAGGTCAGTGGAGAAGGAGGGGCAGGAGGTGCTCCAGGTGCTAGAGCCGAGATTCCTCTGCAGCCATGGTGATGACCATGGTGAAGCAGCTGTGCCCCTGCAGCCCATGGGGATCCATGGGGATGCAGAGATTCATGCACAGCCCATGGGGATCCATGGGGGATGCAGAGATCCACCCACAGCCCATGGGGATCCATGGGGGATGCAGAGATCCACCCACAGCCCATGGGGATCTGTAGGAGATGCAGACAGCCACCTGCAGCTTGTGAGGGAGGTGCCCATGCCAGAGGAGGTGGATGTCTGGAGAAGGATGTGATCTAGTGGGAGACCCAGTGTGTCAGGGTCTGGCCTGCCCCGACCCCAGGATGTTGGCGAGGTGGTAAGTAATAAAGGGACGGGAATGACAAAAGGACTAGAAACTGAGCTTTAATATAAGCAGAAATAAAAAGGGTGCACAAGGGCACAACATAAAACATAAACCAAAATGCCTGCTCACAGCTACCTCTAAGAAATAAAGTCCTTGCTCCCTAGAAGTCCAATCTTCACGGGTCTATGTAGCTCCTTTAGAAAACCCAAAAAACTGGGGTTGAGCACACACACACACAGACTATGATGGAATGTTCTAGAAAGCTTCCAGCCAATCACAGACCACTGTGTAGTCTCTATTTGCATAGTCATACCCAGTCCCAGTTGCCATAATCCTTTTCTTCTCCTTTACTTCTTTCCATAGCTTGACTAGATGTTATCTGTCTTGACTTCTCAATGCCTAGAGTCCAATGCTGTGTGCCTGCTTCCCAACTTGTGTTTTCCAAAATAGCTTGCCACACTGGTGGAGAGAAAAATATTTATTTCCAGGCTGGAGCAGCCTGTCCTTGGAGGACTGCGCCCCATAGAAAAGGAAACCCACATTACAGCAGTTTTGGGAGGATTGAGTGCCCGTGGGTAGAATTGATGTTGCAGCAGGTGCAATACGGCTGCAGCTCCTGAGAGAGGAGCCACACAGGAGAAGTTAATGGAGAATTGTGTCAAGTGGGAGGGACCTCACAGGGAAAGGACTCCTCTCTCAGAGCAGTGGAAGAAAACCTTGGTGATGGACTGCCAAAACTCCTACGTCCTGTCTCCCTGCACCTGTCGGTGGGAAGGAGGGAGGGCTGGGGGGGGGGGAGGGGGGAGAAGGTGTTTTAAGGGCTTCTTTTACTTCTCATTATCCTCCTCTGATTCTTTTAATAACAAATTGACTTCATAACTTTAAATTGAGCCTCTTTTGCCCTTGAAATATTTCTCCCAGTCCTTATCTGACTCATTAACCTTCATTAACTTATTTTCCTCTCTCTGCTGCCCAGCTGTAGCAGGGGAGGGTGAGCACGACTCTAGTGGGTGCCTGGTGTTGGGCCAGTGTCAAATCACAATAGTTAGATAAGCACATTAAAAGAACAACTCTTCTGTTATGTATTTTATACCAAGTCATACTTCCTTCAGAAAGCTGTGCTTTCTTTCTCCATGAAGAGTTCTGTCCAAGCACACTTCAATCTTCCTCTAAATCCTAACAGATTTGCAGCAAAATCTATATTAGTTACCTTCAGGGATTATCATCTGATGGATCCATCTGATGGACTGCAAGCAATGGAGAACCTTCAATTCTAATCTAAAGCTTGACATATACTGAAGAGTTAATCCACAAAACAATAGCACCTTCATACTAAAAAAAAAAAAAAAAAAATTACAAAAATGGTTTCATTACAAAGCAGAAAATTTATTCCTAACACATTGCACCATGCAGCAGGAAAGTTGCAGTAACTCCACTGCAGCTCCCAGGAGCACAACACAGCTCTCCTGCACATGATCTCAGACTCTCCAGTAAGGGCAGCAGGTAAGCCTCCTTTTCTCCTCCTTCCAATGCACCTCATCAGCCTCTGATTATGACAGTAAGATTTTTGATGGCCAGTTCAGAAAGCCCAGGACCATGCTGAGGCTTGTGTTAAGTACTTAGTTCAGCAACTCAGTCACCCCCTCTGATGACCGAACAGGCTTCAGGAGTGGGTCTGCATGAAGCAAAGTGCTGCATATGGGTCAGGGCAATCCCAAGCACAAATACAAGCTGGGCAAAAATGGATTGAGAGGAGTCCTCAGGAGAAGGCCATGGGTGTGAGAAGCTCAACGCAACCCAGCAATGTGCACCTGCAGCCTAGAAAGCCAACCACATCCTGGGCTGCATGAAAAGCAGCGTGACGAGCAGGTCAAGGGAGGTGACTGTCCCTTTCCATGCCCTTGTGAGACACCATCAGGAGCACTGTGCACAGCTCTGGGGCTCCCAATGTAAGGAGGACATGGATCTGTTGGAGAGTCCAGAGGAGGCCATGAACACCCTCATAGGGCTGGAGCACGTCTGGTACAGAGACGGGTTGAGAGAGTTGAGCTTGCTCAACCTAGAGAAAACCCCAGAGAGACCTTAAAGCCTTTCTTAGTACATACATACAAGAGAGCAAGATAGTCAAGAACGTGCAATTTTAAGACTGGCTTAGAAGAGTGAATGTCTTTAAACTGAAAGAGGGTAGATTTAGATTAGGTATTAAGAGGAACTTCTTTACTGTGACAGTAGTGAGGCTGTGGCAGAGGCTGCCCAGGGAAGCTGTGGGTGCCACAGCCCAGGCTGGATGGGTCTTGGAGCAGTCTGGTCTAGTGGAAGGTGTCCCTAACCATGGTAGAGAGTTTGGAACTAGGTGGTCACTAAGATCCCTTCCAACCCAACCCAACCCAACCCAACCCAACCCAACCCAACCCAACCCACTCTCTGATTCTACCCCAGTCACATTACAGATGCAGGGAACAAACACAAATTCTTATTTCACAATAATGTATAACATCACAAGGTCATGAAATAAATGCTAGGGCAAGAACATGGATGCAAAAAATATATACCTTGCTCAGAATTACCGAGGAAAACAAGAAGTTGGGCAGATGTTGCATGATCGTTTATGAAAAATACATTTTATACTCTTCACACAATCCTTGGGGATTGATGTATGCATCAACACTCAAATCCAGAAAATGTTGTTAAATACGGTAATGCTGGAGTCTACTATAAATAACTGGAAGAGAAGGTTTCTTTCTTTTCTTTTAAGAAAAAAAAAAATGGAAGAAATAGCAGGAGAGCAAGAAAGAGATACCTTTAAGCACCCGAACCGAGCTAGACCTGCGCCGGCCTCACCGGCTGAGCTCCGGCAGCGCCGGGCGGGGCACGGGATCGGAAGTGTTGGCAGCCGGCGGAGCGCGCCGCCAGCGGGCCCGGAACCCGGCATCGGCCGGGAAACCAATCGCACTATTCTCCCCCCACAGTCACAAAACCCCAGCCATTTAACTCACTGCCGGAGGCCGCGCTCCAGCCTCCGCCGCGGCCCGGCCCGCCCCCGGCGGTCCCAGGCCAGGGCGGGCACTGCCGGCGCTCCGCGGGGCCGGGGCGGGGTCGCCGTCGCCTCCTCCGCGGCGCTTGTGGGCGGTCGGGCTCGCCATGGGGCAGTGTTTGCCTTGTATGGGGGGCGCTGTCAAGGACGTGGTGGAGACGCCCGACCCGGTGAGTGTGGGGCCGCGGCGGCGACCCCTCCATGGTCCCCCTCCATTTCCCCGTTGTTTATCGGTGACGCCTGGCGTCGCTGCGGTGAGGGTGAGCGCAGGGGGCGGTGACCTTTCCTCAACATGGAGGCCAGGCCGCGGGGTGTTACAGTGGCCCGGGAGGCAGTGGCTGTCCGGGGAAAGGAAGCCCGTCCTTCGGCCCCCAGCCTGGGGTGGGGAGAAGTGTTGGGCCGAGGTCACCCCGCAGCCTGGGGCCTGGCGCCCCAGAACCACCGCTGCTCTGCCCCACGGGTCACGCGTGGGCGCTTCTGTGGTTGTATGGAGACCGAGAGTTGCGTGTGAGACGTGTTAGTGCGTAATTGTGGCCAATATTTTTACATTACCCCCATTTTTACAAGAAATAAGAAAAGCTTTTAAGAAAGCTTTAAGAAAGTCCAGCTTTTCTCCAGTGCGTAGTGATGCTCGCCACTAACTACCCTCCGCTGCGTGACATTTTTCCTAGGTGAGTAAGAGCCCATGTCTGTGCTTTGTACTCCTCATCTGAGGATTTTATGTGGGAGAAGGAAAGGAGCCCGCTTCGCCTGGGAGAGCAAGCATTCCCCTTACCAGACTCTGAAAGGACGTTTTGTACACTGTGTGTCATTTCACCCCAGTCTGGATTTTTTTGAGTGGAGGTGCAGAACAGCTGAGTAGCGATTTCTCGTGGGGTTTGACTGTATATATGTCAGCAGCTGCTCTTCTGGTATATTAGTCACTAGAAATGCTTCGTTCTTGCAGGCTGGCAATGCAGGGGAGGCTGATGCTAATTGACTTGAAGTTGACATTTTGTGGGAGTTAGTATCACAGATTTGAGTTGTACTTAAGAATTAAAACTTTAAAAAGAATGCAAAGACTATATTGATGTAGAATTTCACTGTCTCTAACATTATATCTAGGAAATTAAAAGAAGACAACTTGCAGAAGCCGCTGAAAAGAGGCAGATGGAGGTAATGCCTTATAAAATGTCATTTATTGAAATTGTTTTTAGATAACTGGTTTATGGGGAGAATGGCTGTGGCTTTTCTGGTAACACTGGATATCATGTTTGGATTTTGGGAATTGTTGTTAAGTACTTTCCTAATATTATTAATGTTGTACATTTATACCTTTTTATGTATATTAAGAATTTCACAGCTAGGTAGGTGCTCTAAGACCATTACAAAGTAACTGAGCTTGTTTAGATGGGAGATATTTTACAGTAGTTTATAAAACAACCTAAGAACTGGAAGAGCAAGTTCAGCATTATTTTTTCCTTGTTCCAAGACTTGAAAACAAGAGCTGGAGAAGTATTCAAAACAGAGCGGTCAAACAATTGTTGCAGTGGTAGTTTCAAGTGGCACTGCACTTTTCTTAAAAATGCAGATTGTAAACACTTGCAGGTTCTGTTTATCAACAAGGCAGCAGTTTGAACATGTTTATCAGCTCAGATTCCTGCAGAGATGTACTATTAACTTAGTCTTTTGTCTTATTAAGGTTGCCAAGCTTTAACTGCTTCAATATCTCTCAAAGTTAGAAGAGGTAGGCTACAAATGTTGTAGCAGAACAGCCAGCCTGTGGTTTTTTTTGCTTACATACCTCTAAAAAAGGCTTGCAGCATATACTCTTTACTTACTGTAGATTTTGAATGGTGTGACCATTAGAGACCACAGCTGAACTGTGAAGTGAAAGGATTGTTATTTGTGTGAATGTTTGTGACATTACATATTGACTTAGGAATTGACTGTTATGCATGGGGACCATGTTGACCTGGTTCGAAGGGAGTTTGGTAAATAATTGGAGCAACAGCTGAGTGATGCGTTGGACTCCTTAAAACCTTTGATTTTGTGTCATACTAAAAGCAATCCACATGTTATTTTCAATCACAAATGTGTCAGTCACAAGGAGTTTTTAAGCATAACTGTAGGAAATAGCTAGCTCTTAACTGGCTAAAAACCTTTCCTGAGAGGAAGGAGAAATGAAGCAACTAGTGTTGTGGATGTCCTTGAAGCTTTGTGGGACCCATTATGCTGACAGAGAAAAATGGAAGTATCACTCTCTGTTACTTTCTGTTTGCTTGGGAGACAAAGAGATGAAGCATCTACCAGGATTTTTCAGGACTATCTTTGAGGTAATTTTAGCCTCTGAATGTTGGGTGATGGAGATGTCTTGCAAGCAGCCATATTTAGTTTTGTCCTTGTGAGGGGACAAGAGAGTAGATCAGATGTCCTTCCTTTTCTACTTGGTGTTTTCCTCTACATGCTTGTTAGCTGCTCATTATCCCTTCTGACATCATGTGAGCTGTTCTTCCTTTTGGAGTGCTGCAGACAGTTTGGGTATCTGACTCATTTGGATGACCAGTTTCCTAAGAGGCAGAGAACATATGGTCAAAGTACGTTGGTATTTGGTGATAGGATTTGTCTTAAAACCTACTGAGAATTGAGTTTATTGTCAGGACCTTGAAATTCAGGTGAGAACATTGCTGTTTTGCCTTGGTAGATTTTAGCATCTTTTGTATAACTTCTGCTCTGTTATTATAAGCCTAAACTTAGATAAGTTTTTAAAACATTTTCCTTTTTTTTTTTTCCATTTCTTTTCCATGGTGTTAACTGTCTGTAATTATGATACTCCTGCCATCAAGTCTAGATCATCATTAAACAGTTCCCTCAAGGATGTGAAGCAGGCAGTTCATGACAGATTTTTCATTTGGTACTCCTGCTACCGACACAACCTGTAACATTTTGAAGGGTAGACTATCATGCAGGGTACTTCTCATAGATCACAGTTTAAAAGTTGAACTTCTTCACAGCCTGGGCTAGCACTCCTAACACAGCTCCTTTTCTCCCGTGTTGCTGAGGGTAAAAGTAGGCCCTGACACTGAAAAAACTACAGGTTAAAATTTTGTGGACTTTTGGGAAGGGAACTGGTTCTGCATCTGAGGATTAACTTCACCTGGATGTAGTAACAAAGTGAAACAAAAACACCCGCAGTTACCTATGGGACTAAGACTTCACAGAATGAGGAAATATCCTGAAAAGGCTACCTTGATATAACCATAGCATTACTAAATCCTTTAATGCAAACCACAGTTCATAAAATAGCGTTGCCAACACTTGCACTGGTTTCTCTCCAGAAAAATAGCTAACTTGGGCTTACTCAAATGTGTTTTCTCCCAGGCTTCCTCTCGAGGTATTAAGAATGTTTACTCTGTAGAGCAGAAGAAAAAGAAACAGGAAGAAATAGAAAGAAGAATTGCAGCTTCACGTCCTGGAGGAGAAGGAGGACTGAGAGTAAGTTTAAAAAGAAAGAATATGATTCAATTGTCCATATATTCACTGTGAAAATTCTGTTTTGTCATATAGAAGATTGAATAACTTGAGGAAAAATCAAGAGGAAGGGAAATGGAATAGAAATGGAAGCATGTGTCATTATCATGCAGTGTTCTTAATGAGAATTCATCACTAGGACAGAAAGGCAGCAGGGATGGCAGAGAGCTTTTTTTTATCCCTGCTCTTCCCACTTTTATACATCTATGATGCATCAGTTTTACAGGTCTCTCAGCACTAGGGACCTCATCACTGTGTTATCCTGTACTCAGTGTCCCTTTTCATTGCCAGCTGAGATTGTCTCCCTTCAGAGCTTATAGAAGACATTTGAACTAAGTAGGGTGATGGTTTTGGGTTTATATATATGTCTCTCATTACAAAAGAAGCATACCATGGTAGCATAAATATGGATGAAGTTTGCTACTATTGCTATTTGAATGTGAATTTTGCTTCAGAATGCCAGGCAGAGAGTTAATGAAGATTTAAAATCTCTTCAAAACAATAGACGTATCTGATCATTGAAACTCAGACTGCATAAACCTTCATCTTTTGCCCTCATTACTGTATAAGACTCAGGAGGCAGGAGTTTGTGTAAGTTGCCACTGATATACTGCATATATACATGCATCACTTGCTGCGATAAAAGGTGAATTTAGAATTTAAAGGTGAATGGAGAATTTATTGTAGTTTGACAACCTTATGATGTTTGGTTTGGGATTTTTCCTTTCTTTTCTTTATCTTCATACAAACCTGTGGTGTGTTTTGTTTCTTTAGTGGCAGGTTGGATAACACATGACTTCTGAAGAGAAGATGATTGATGTTTACTGCCAATAACTTGTCAGTTTCTGCAGCCAAGTGGCACTTACTCATCGTGGCTTTTGCTGTTTACATCTGAAAACTCAGCAGTACTTTGCCATTGTGGGACAATGGATGTGGAAACGCTCACAAAGAAACTTAAGAACTACTTCTGAACACTATGGTTTTGCCAATTTTGTTTGTTTTCCATGCATGTTTTATTACTCTCCTGTCAAGACTTCCTGTCAGCTGGAAGTGGCCTCCTTATGTGTAGTCAGTCAATGTGTATAGTGTCTGGTTAATTGATGTCTGTCTGTCTGTGTAGGACTGGCCTGAGCAAGCTCAGGTGCCCATGTGTAGGTTTTGATGCTATTTCAAGCTCTACAATTAAACTTTTCTCCAAGTCCTCATGTAGAAAGTTTTTCACATATACATATATATACATATATGTGTATTTGAATATGCAGATGAGAGCATTTATTTTCTGTTTCCTAATGACTCTTGAACTGCTTAGGAACTTAGTGCCTTTTTCAAAAAAAGAAAAGTAGAGTCATGATGGGTCTTTACAAATTGAATAATTTTGTGTTACAAGAAAAAATAGAAACCTTTATAAATCCTGTGTTCTTAGATCAAGAACGCTGTTTTATTATGTGTGTAATAATTGTTCTCATTTTCTCATATGAATTTCTTTTGAGTCTGTAAGTATTATGAGTATTGAAAGTTAAACATGAAATTAAAAATTCTGTTATTAGTTGTTTTCACTTATTACCACAAGAGGGCAATGCTGCCCTTCTCAGGATTTTGAAAAACAAACAGGAGAACTGTTACTATACCATCTCTTTGCCAGTTCATTTCCAAAAGTTTCTGTGTCATCTATTTAGGTGGACTACTTACAGTGCAAAAACATTTTCTTTTCCCAGAGAGCATTATGCACATTATGCATGGGCTCAGTACTGCAATTGCCTCATTTCTGACTTAGTCAAGGCTAGAGAGGCTTTTTTTTTCACCCCTTGAACTATGTATTTTGTTTTTCGTGTCTCAGTACTGCCCACTGTCAACTGTCTTGACACAGTTTCCTGGCTTAGCCTTCAGAATCGACTTGAGGAGGGAGAACTTTCAATATTAACATAATGTTTGGGCTGAAAAAAGCTGTGTGCTTGGCTGAAGACTGCCTTCAGTTTCCTTTGATTGCTGGCAGTTGCTCTCTTTAGTGTATTAACTGGTCAGAATATTTTTTTTAAAGTCTAGTGAAAATGCATTGAGTTTTAAAAAAGTATCTCAGACATTAATTTGAAATGAGAATTTCAATCTAACACAGTAGGTGTCTTACAAAACACTTAAGCAGCACTTAGACTTAATTGGTCACTTGGGCTATTTAAATCTTTAAACATTTTTCTCTTCATTCTCTGTCATACTGCTCCCCCAAAACTGCAAGGGGAGCAAATAACCATGTCGCTTGTCATCCAGGCCTCTGTTTGCATTAGTGCTATGAACACTTTCATTTAAAGCCATTAAAAGAACACAGAGAAACCAATCACACTCTTCTCTGTCTCCATCCTTTATGTAAAAGCCAGAGCTGCCTGTGCTTCTTAAGAGACCTAGTTTTGAATGTTGGATTTATTCTACAGCTAAGGAACCACATCAGGATGTGGGGGTGTGTAGTTCTAGACTATGAATCACCTACAAAGCTGTTTTAAAAGATGTTCCTGTACCATACACATCCAATTGTCTAAATGGCCAGGCTCAACTGACTGGGAATTATTTGGGTAAATAAAAACACTTACTGTTGGTTTATGTTTTGTTTCAGTTCACAGTGAAAGCAGAAACTACTGAAGATCAGTAGTGTACAACTGATAGCTATCTGACATGTACCATTAAACAGGAAGGCTGAGAGCCATGTAAATTAGAGCTGCTCTCTTCTTACAGAAGTTTTCCGTCTTACTGCTTAGTGCAGCACTAAGTTAACGTGAACTGCAACAGGACTTTTGTCCTTATTTCCCCCAATCCTAAATTTACTTCACCTGAGAGGCTGTTAAAATGCACCTTTTCAAGTAGATATCTAGACAGTTGATATTTTGTTTAGATCAGTAAAACTCTTTTTTTTTTCTTCATCTTCTGAAAGCATAGTCTTGCACTTCAAGAACTGGCAGGCCAAAGCCCAGTGCTGGTAAACTGGACTGAAAAGCTCACTCTTGATGACTGTGATAGCATCATCTTCGTTGCAGTAACAAAGTGAAAAAATTTCCCATGGTTGGTTTCCATATGGTTAAAAAACATAGATTGGGCTAGAGACAGAAGGTAGCGGATGTCTTGAAATTTGGGAAGACACAGAAACTGCGTGTCTACAAGGATGGGCAGCATCACAGTGAGTCCTGAGGAACACAGATTATTTCAGTGGATTTGGCATAGTGCCAAGACTGAATACTTGAGACACAGCTCATCAGGCACAAGCACTACCTGCAGTTTTTCCAGAATCTGGGAAAGCCTGTCCAGCCTCGTCAACATTTGTGTGATCCCACCTGTCTGTTCCACCTAACCTTAGTCAACATGCCACAGGCTAAGAAACTAGGAGGCAGAGCAAAGCAGCAGCACTGTACCTTGTCAGGTACTCTTGGGCTGCTGCCAGTGAGACAGTACAATGTGTAAGCCCAAGAAGAACCCAACCCTTGTCAGCATCTCTAGGAGATGCTTAGGGAACTCTGTGGTGTGGCAAACAGCTCATCTTCCAGATCTAAAGTGAACATGTGTAATGAGTTTAGGATTGAGTCTTCAGTTGCAAGAAACTTGCTGTATCTTCCCACACATATTGCTTTCTTATTTCACTCATCCCCACCAGAAGTCCTTTAACTAGCTTTTTTCGATAATAAAAGGTGGTACAACAAAGGAAGGAGCAATTATCCCTATAATAAAGATGTGAAAAAACCCTATCCTCTGTCAGTGATGTAAATAATCCTGCTTGGAAAAACATGTCCAGGTAGTGCATTAATAACATGGTGACAGAATGCACTTCCTATAATGAGCAATAACAGATATCACAGTTACATTTCCAAACTAATTTTGAATAGCTTCCAGCACAATGAGTCATATTTGACATTATACAGTAATAATGGTTTTTGTAAATAATTTTATGTAATTTATCCATTTTGAGATTAAACACAGTTTATTCACAGGCAGTTCCCATGAGGTTTGGTCTACAAGGACTTTGAGAAAACGCTTTGTTGCAGCTCCTATCACTTAAATGTTTTAGCACTTCAGCTTCCTCAACATTCACATTCACACAATTTACACAGCAAAATAGCTAAAATTACTACATCATGGAAAATGACCTCAATCTGTTCTGCCCCCATCACTGCAACGAGGGCTGTATAACTTTGAGCAAGATTCTGCTGCTCAGCTTTAGCTTTGTAATTGAGCCACGGGTTTCTAACAAATTTTCCAATCCCTACATTGCTACAAGACCTAATACACTATGAAAATACTATTTATCATAATAGTGACACTTACCCCCAACCCCTTCTTCCAGACTAACCAGCTTACTGCTGGTTACCAGCTTGCTTTATTGATGCTTTCATTTCCTCCTCTGTTATTCGCACCTTCACCAGTGCAGTCAAAAGCAGTAAGTCCCACCTGCATGTTTTCTACATCAGGTGGTACTGGCAATACTTTAAAATAAAATCCTGTAGTCTCCCATTCTGGAACTGGAAAAGTTGAAGTTTTAAGTCAGGAAGTGATTTAATGTGATTTTTTAAAAGACTCTGAAACAAAAAAGACTATTTTGATAGGTAAACTCCAGGCACATAAAGGGGTTCATGTTCAGTTTAAAATCTTTATTTGGATTTACTGGGACTGTTGAAGTTTACTATTAAAATAAACTTATGAATACCTTTTTTATAACTCTCTGCTCTGATTAATTTATATGTAAACACCTTCAAATATTTAAAGAACCAACCTAATAATAACAACACAAACTTAAGTCTTGGATGGTGGAAATAAAGGTTGAACTTGAAGATCTTGGAAGCCTTTTCAGTATCAATGATTCTGTGAAATCTAACTAATTATGTTTCAATAACTAGCCATTATTTCTAAATAAACATCTCATGTTTTCACGAGTGCTTTTTTTCCCCTTCTTTTTTCATTTGAAAACAGATCTCTCAGTGCTTATGTTAAGATCATGATTTTTTTTTTCAGCTATGCTGCATTTTTAATAAAGTGATGTCGTGGTCTGTGTTCTGCTCCCTTATGGAGGACATACAACAACTTCTATGACAACTGAGACTTCCTATGGCTTTTCAAAAGATTTATTGCTTGAATATGTGTTTAATCTTCCTAGAAAGTATTTCAAGAGAAGAATAAAAGGCTGCAACTTTGGAATTATGTCCTGCTACTTGGTCTGCTGCACCAAGCAATTGTGAACTGCTTGTATTCATCAGGTAGTTTTAGATGGTGAGGTAGACCTTCTCCACAGAAATGAGATACAATGTGCTGATTTTAATAAGGCATGGAACATGAAGGACTGTCTTAATCCTTTCTAGCCTGCAGACATTTTGCTGTTAATTTTAAAGACCATAGGGGCAGATCATAAGACCATTTAAAAAAAAATTGACATCAAAAAATAGTGAAGAATACTAGTCAGTACTAAAAAAAAGTATTTCAAGCATGTTTTTGATTTTTTTTCCCTGCGAAGAAAAATTAATTTTCAATAAAATTTGGGTATTTCTGTGTTATCTGTTTGCCCCTTTCTTTGTGCAACTCCTTATTAGGGCAGCAAGCAGTGTTGTATATTGTAGGCATCCAGTCAGTAGCAGCAAAGTGGAGATTAGAGATTACAAATAATAAGAGTTTCAAAATGTATGAGTATTTTTAAAAATTTATTTCAGTTTAAAATTTATACAGTCAGTGAAACAATCCTATAAAAAGATTTTTCTAGGAGGTTGCAAGGCATATAAATTACCAAATATAAACAGAAAAGTAGCCAAAATAATGAACTAAGCCCACCGACACCTTTAGCTATATTAGAGATGTGTGAATGATTTATGAGAATGTAAATCACTCTATTTACAGGGTAATGAATATTTCACATTTAACATGACCAACAACATTAAAAAGAAGGGGAAGGAAAAGCTCATATCCAAGAACACTGCCATGTTTTGTGACTCCAGAGGGACTTGCATCTTCTGAAGCTCCTCCTTGGGTCTGAGGGCTGTGCACCTGTTACTGCTTCCCTTATGGGCTGCAGAACATCACCTCACTGGTATGACCAACCAGCTCCACTGTCTGAAAGAGGAAGGGGCAATCTTTCCACCTCCCCATGCTTCTATATTGGGCAACTTTGTGAAAAACAGAAAGGATCTACACACAGATCAAACACAACATTGTATTCAGCCTTAAATAGTAAAATGGTGTTGAAGGGGTTTTTCGGGCTTTTTTTTCCTTTAAGAAATGGTTTTGAGAAGTTGTTAGGCATGCAATAAGCCATTATATTCTACTAATTAATAAAAGATTGCAAAACATACAAATAGTCAATTTTTATTTCATTCCAAGAGACATTTCCAAATAATCTCCCCAAATACCCATTTTCCACCTGCATATATATATTTCAACTAGCCTAACAGTCAGGGAATCAAAGTAATAAGATTTTCGTACAAATATATTTCATTGTTTATTTTCTTCCATTAACAGGATGCACCCTTTTATGTAGCTCTAAGTATACATTCACATATTAAAGAGTAATAATTTGGCTAAAAATATGTGTCTATTTATTATCTGATTGTAGTAATTAGCCTATCAAGGGTAATTTGCTATGAAAGATACAGTACTAGAAATAAATAGTTCTAAACTCAATGATCTTGAAAATGGGGTGTCATTTCCAGTTGATGTTAAGTTTTCCAAAGTCCCTTTAAAGCATTAACTAAATTCACTACACTTGGGAGAATAATTTGGACCTACATACATTAAGTCCCACTTATATGAGCAGCTTATTTCACTTAATCTCTTTCTTGGTTTTGTAATGGGCAGAAACAACCAGATAATTGTCTGGATTCATGTCCCTGAGGTTTGGAGACTTGCTCTGGATTGGAGAAGTTTTCCCATCTACTCGGGAGATCTGAAGCATTCGGCACGGGTCATGCTTCAGTAAGTAACCTGCAAAAGTCTCCCAGCCTCCTCCAACACGAACCATCACATGTTTGTTGTGCAGCATCTGAAATTACACAGATGGTGTGGGAAAAACACAAACAGTCTTGAGAGGCAACCATTCACAAAGAAATCACACTTTTTTTGCTGTAAAAAAACTGCTTATTTAATTGAAAGTCAAAAACATATGACGGTAGTCCACTTTACAATAAAAGGAAAGGAAAAGAAATAGAAGTGTGTTTTTATTTGCGTTTTAAAAGTAAATTTTAAAAACTGTAAGAAAATGAGCTGGTGTTTTAAACTGAAAGATTTTCATATTTTATGTAAATACATGCTACACATTTTTCTAGTCCTATAGCATGGAGTCTTTCTATTCTTCATGTGTTTAGTAGAAATATGCCAGGGAACATGAATATGTTTAGATTATTTTTTTTAAAATATGATGTTAGCAAAGATATCAGTTTATACTGTCTTGAGACTGGCTTTTCTTTATAGGAATAGTGAAGGGCAAACAACCAAAACAATTTAAGTCTTGCTGAAAATACATTCTAATAAAATAGCTTAATGTTGTATTAAAATAATCCAATGAGGTACATTAGAAGTAATTTATCTGGAACTGTTTGGAAACTCCTGAATTTTCTGCCTAAATTCAAATAAATTTTTTCTTCAAGTGCCAGTGGACCTTGCCTACCATTGAAATCAGTTGGTAATTTTACCCATTTCTCCCCTTTGTTTCTCCATGCAGAACAGTCAAATAAATACCAGTGAGGTATCATAAAGCAGTACATTCTGTATTTTACTGGTTTATTTTATAACCAACATTGTAAATACCACATTGAAAAATGCTTTGATCAGGGTATCTCATGAAATGCTTAACAACATTTAACTGTAGTGCCAGAAATTAAAAATTGGTCCTGTAAAAGGTGTCTAGAATAGATTCAACACAGTTTAGGGTTTTAAATTTGGATGTATGGCTGTGATGCCCATATGGACATGTCCAAAACCCCCCTGAGAGCTGACAATATTTGCAGCAGAGACTTACACAGCAGATAAACGTTTTGCAACACAGCATAGCCAACAGAACAGGAAACATCCTCAATCAAACAAAATCACACATAACAGAAGGCAAAAAACTAACTTTAAAAATAACCCTTAACCTACCCCCCCTCCACCTCAGCCTATTGTTTGAATTCTCTGACATAAGGAGAGAGATTCAACTGGAGTGAAGAAAGCATGGTGAGCTGTACAACTTACTGAAATTTAAAAAGGAGGTTACATTTATAAGGAATGGAACTCTTCATTAGAATAAGCAGCTGCAGATGAAATCTAATTTGACAGTTTTCATTTAAAACATTTTTACACAAGGAAATTTCTGCACTTTGGTTTTTATGTGAAACACAATGGGAAATCAATTATGGATACTGAGAAATAAAATTACTTCTGACCCACTACAAGGAGATGCTCAAGCACTAACAGTTTAATGAGTATCTCCTAGCTACTGAGTCTGCACTGTTGCTCTGGGTTGTATGAATGTTAGCTTCTGCAGTAGCTGTACACAAATTAGGTTTTTCTGTAGATTTATGGGAGTGAAAACAGAATCAGACTTTTTCTCTCAAGGTTTATATTTTAGTTTCAAGACTGATTTGAGCTGACAAGGGTATGAGATTTGAATCATGTCTTTCATCTGGACAATACATCATGAAAGAAGCAAATTGTTTCTACATAGTTTGAAAATTGAAGTTCAAATGGCAATAGAGCCATAAGACAGTCTAGACAATTTTATTTAGCAACTTTCTTCTCTTTGAGTGCCTTAAAAAGCATCTGAGAACTGCCCCAAAACCTTTCAACATTAAAACAACTTAAGCCAAACTGGTGTAATACAACATGAGGTGGGGAGGGGGTGACTATGCCTGAAATTTCAGCTTCATTGCATTATCACAGGAGGATTCATGTTCCAAGAGCAGTTAGTACCTGGACTTTTGATTAAGATGGACATTTAGCAAAAAATAGATTTGGCTCAATTTCCCTTTCTGACTACTGTGCAAACACACTATACTACTTCCTGATGCTTAGGTTAAATGTGTATCTTTTGTCTTTCCCCTGCCTGATCTTAATCTTTTGTATTATTATACTGTTGAGGGCTTTCTTTCTACAGAGTTTTCCTACATCCTAAATGTAGTAACTGTTTATGCTATGCTGTGCCACAAATGCACCATTTTACTCCTACAGTCATATTTTGATGTTAGTAACATCAGCATGAATCCAAAATAATTCTGCTAGTTTCAGAATTGCTCCAGCTTCCAGAAGTATGGAGGACTTCTTAGCAT
This sequence comes from Muscicapa striata striata, assembly GCA_030060385.1. NCBI lineage: Eukaryota > Metazoa > Chordata > Aves > Passeriformes > Muscicapidae > Muscicapa > Muscicapa striata. The sequence continues at coordinate 50,558 of JAREIS010000394.1, forward strand.
GGAAAAAAAAAACAAACCCAAGGCAACAACTTGCTCTACTTTCTAACTGAAACAGCAGTTTTCTCCCCAAAATACTTCAGCTGAAGATGAAACTTTTTCATAATCCATTCAATTCACCTTTGCAACTGCATGAGATCTCTGAGAAGAAAAAAAGTTGGATTCTACAATAATAAAGTTTATTGATATAAATTTAAATATATTCATGGCATACATGTATTTTCCCATTGCTATCCAGCCAACTAAAACTATGAAAATACTTTCTGAAAATAAAATCCAACATATGTTTATGATTGCCGTAAATTCCATGATTTCAGTTGTATCTGAAGCAGGGCTGTCACTAAAGCTCTTTTCTCTTGAATCTGTCTTTAAGCTCAATCTACAGTGAACCAAACCAGAGGATCAGAAAATTGCATTACAGAGGAAGAAATGATAGATTGTTTTGGTAGGCATTATCCAGAGATACCAAGGGAAATAGCTGATAGAAATCAGGTGGCATTAAGGTGTCATTGCATAGGACTTTGGCATCAAATACAGTCTGGGCAGTTACGGTTTTCACATACTGTAAGTTTGGTGAGTTTGATGCCTTAATAAAGAGACATTAGGCTGTATGAAAAGACAATAAGTTCATCTAAATAAGCAGTGTTTTACTGACTTGAATAAAAAATCTATTCTGTTTTATAGGGACTAAAAACCTACATAGTTACACTTCAGATTATAACTTTCTTACATAGTATTTCAGGAGGTGAGAAGAAGAAGGAGGAGGAATTACACACTATGGATCTAATCCAAGTACTACAAAAGCCAACACAAAAACCCTACCACTCAAAAGGAACTTGGGCTGGGTTCTGGAAGCTATATGCAGCAACCTAAGGCAAATAGAGTTAGTTGGTATGACTTTAGACCAACTTCAGAAACAGTTCAGGCTACATACTGAGAGAATATTGTCTAAAAACCGAAGGTGTTTGGCAAAATAATGCAGAGAGTCACACCACTGACTGTGCAAAACAAATTTCACACTCACACAAGTGAAATATTATTGAGAAAAAAATCAAATTTTACTGAATATAAGCCACTTAGACTTATTGTTATTGGTAGATGCAGCTTGTTGCTCTTATCTTAGGACTTAAGGATACTTTTTTGAGTGGTATTCAGAACAACCTCATGAAATGGGCTTCTAGATCAATACATTTCACACTGTCTCCAGAAACATCACAGGCCAACATTAAGGTAATACCATTGTTTTGAAGACTTTCTTTTGTGCATTTCTGTATCAGACTGCAGCCCACAGCAAGCTTGAAGGCTTTGCTGCCACCACTGAGAGGTAAACACATCCACCCACCCAAATACAAGGCACCCTCAGATATGGTACCTCTACATGATGATTCTGCTGCAATCTCCACTGATGCTATTTAGGAATCATTTTGCTCCAGATTGTCCATACCACTTTTGATGATCTACCCTCCTGTCTATGAAAAAAAAAAAATTACTTTCTCAAATCTCAGCAGTATTCAGCATTCACTAACCATCCTTATTAAAAAGAAAAAACTGAGAGCAGGATACAAATCTCAGACCAGGAATGGGACTCAGATCTAGGCCTTTAGCCTGCTCCAGTAAGTCTCTGGGACTGTATCTAGAATATTTTATTGTCAAAAAATGACAAATTATTCTGCAGGGCATAGCTCATATGGACATTTTCATGGAGTAGGACATCTCTTCCATATAAGAGACTGTAGTTTTTCTCTTCCCAGTTGTGACCAGAAGAACTGATATTTGGGGCTGGCAAAAGGTGAAGTCTTGGAATTTGATGCCTATATCTATATGGAAGATGAAAAAGTATTATCTGCAGACTTGAGACACTACTGCTTCAGGAAACAGGGCCAGCAAAATTAGTCCTCAATATCCCCAGAGATTCCAATGCTTGGCAGTTACTCAGGTCTGCTTGAAGGTGGCCACTGAAAATTCTCACATTTATCACTTAATGTGGAATGAGATCCAGCTTGGTGAAGCCCTGAGGAAGACCCTGGAAGACTGGCAGTATGCAGAAAAGTCTGTCCAGCCGTATGCCTTCCCAGAGGCTCTAATGACAGGAGCTCAACATCCCTGACCAAAACATGTGAAAGTTCATGCTAACAGTCCACGCTAACAGTCCACTCAAACAGGGGATGACTAGAAGCAGGCCAAGAAGAGGACACAACTGTAGTAGATGGTAGAAGGCATTTATACAAAACAAGAAGTTTTCTAAATTAATTCAAACAGGGATGTGAATTTTCAGGAATTTATAGGTAACTGTTTGTTGCTACATGAAATTTTTCTACTTCCCTGAAAATTCAGTGACCTGAAAACACCAGACTGTATAATAGGCTCCTGATTGTTTGCAAGCCAAATTTACGGACATTAAAAATACGTTGCTAACAAAGATTATGCAACTTCATCTCTAGAATTCCTCATAAAATTTACAGCAAAATCCTAAAGTATGATCTAATTTAATCATCAGCCAAGTTCTATTTAGATACAGTACTATTTAAAAAAGTTTACAGACACTGTAGCATAAATATTATAAAAGGCAGTACTGCTTTTACACACAGAGGACTCACCTACACACAAGGAATCATGTGAGTAATTCCCAACAGAATATGGAAGAAAATCAGCTTCGAGTGGGAAAGCGAAAATGCTTCCCTCTAACTACACTCTTTCTTGGCTAGCATTCCCCTTTTGTCATTGAATTTGTGTCTTCTTAGTTTTAGTATAATGTTTTAGTCTAATAACACAATAAAGCTTATTTTAGACTTTTAAGGAGTCACTTATGTGCCTGAGTGCATGTCCAAGGGATTCAAATTAAGCCTCACCTCTTAAATTTGAAAAAGTGCAAATTATGTAGCCAATTTCAGGTACTAATTATTCATCCACACTGAAGGAATCCATTTGATGTCTACTAATGTATATTTTGGCAGATAACAATTTATTAGTCCTGTCCAACTAAAATTACCCTGAAAATAAGTAAGTAAAAATAAGTCTTTCTCCACTTGAAAACCAGGAAATATGCACTCCACATTTTCCCTTGTCATCCCTTATTTTGCCCAGCTCCCCTCTTTATATAGGATTATACAAAAATGTTTTGGGATATGTTTTAAAAGTTCCAAATGATGCGACTTCAGCCATTACATATGGATTTGTTTAAGGACCAGCTCCGACTTTCTGTGTTGTCATTTTAAAACCCCAATAAACTAGCCTGCACTTCCTCTCTCTTCAGACACCATTATAATGACATGGAAAATAGACAGATCTCTGGATAAAATTTCCTTCTCATTTTTGGGGAACTATATGTTGTAAATCACACTGAACAAATATCACTTAGTTGGAAAAAATGTCATAAAAAAGCTTGGTCTGAAAAAAAGATGTCAAGAGCATATGTTAATTGCTTGTCATAGTATTTCTAGCTATGCTACAGTTTGGTTTTAGAATTAACATACTTTTTGAATTATAAAGAATTTTATTTTGATGTTACATCTTGGGCTGTATCAAGCACATCAACAGGTAGCCACTTAATTAACAACCTCTGTTTCAGATGAAAAGAACAAGCAGACTTTGTGTATGCAAATACAAAAGGCATCTAAATAATCATTCAGATATGTAAATGCCCAAAGGGCTATTCAAACATTTAAAGTATGAAACAGAAAATAGCAGGTGTAATTATCCCCTTATTTTCAAAATTTGGCTGTCACTTCACTCTCCAAACAAAATTCGGAGAGGATTGTAGACATCTCTCTGCAGACAGGACATTGAGGAGGCCAGCCACAGTAAAGATGGTGGTTTTAAGCATACCCTTATCCTTTAGAAGTTAAAAGTAAGTGAGGTTTTCTGTAAAACTGTACTGAGTATTAAATGCCATGTAACCCTCCTATGCAAAAATTACTACAATAATAAGAGTACCAAATATGAAAGAAGGAATGGCAGCAGAGCAGTATATTATATGTAGTGGCATCTTTAAGAAAAACACTATCTTTTACTTAATATATGGCAAGATCCCTTATCTGTCCAATGGCATCATGACACAGCAAAGAAGAATTTATGGTTCAATTACATATTTTTGTATAATTTTCCATATTCAACTCCAAACTGCTTCAGATACCAGCAGCATCTTTTTTTCAGCAGTAAGAATGAGATACTGATCTATCATAGATACCCCTGTACCTTCAAAGAAGACTTACTCTTGAAAAAAAGCCATCTCTCTTCAATTAAGACGTAATGGGAGACTCATAAGATTTAGTGGGCAACAGACACCTCTAACAGCCATTATTCTAGGACAGAATATTTTAATTATAAGTGTGGTTTCATTAAATTTTCTTCCCTACCCATATTTTTGTCATTTTTTTATTACACAGTTGAGTCTTCAGGATTTTTAAAGTGATAGCAGCTTATAGTATCATTATAAAATAGAATATTAGGTACCATAACTTGTTACTGTAATATTGTATTATATTATTAAATAGATATTACCTGTTGTTTCACACTTTAATCTAGTAATACATTTTGAAATTAAGTAGAGATGGAAATGTTTAAATATATAAATAAAGTGAAGATCTACTCCTTCCTGGAAGCTTACTCATAACAAATACACTTTTGTACCTAATGAAACCAGTTACACATTTTCAAGAAGTGAGTGATGTAGTTCCTACTAAGGTCAATGGGAAGTCCAATTCTTCAAACTGTGTTTTAGGTCATGTTTTTCAGAAATTTGAACTAGATGCTTTCGCTAAAATAGTATTTTTTGTTTTTATGAAAAGGCCCCTAAGATAAAGGTTTAAAAACCCTAACCACTGTATCCTTTGTTAATTAAATCCCCTCCTTTCAAAGCAACCATCTTGTTCTCCTTTTCATCTCACAGATATTTCTATGAAAAGATGTATATCAACATCACCTGTTTTATTTCCCTAAAACATATAGCAGAAAGTTCTTGCCGTTTAGAGTAGGAAGTGAATTCATTCCACCAACTCTTCTTTGCTTAATTGATTAGTCATTTTGCTTGTGTGTTGATTTCTCCTTTTTCTAAACTGGTATTACTGGCAATTTGGCAACTGCCTCCATTTTCAAAACCACTCCATTCTGTGAAAAACTTAAGCAAACAAGGGTAAGTAAAGCTGAGTTAAAATCAGACTGTCTTTATCTCTTGAGATTCAGTTTCTTCTCAAGCCTTTTATATTCCATTTGTAAATGTCTTTGGACCTCCTTTGAGATTTCTACCTCACGACTTTCCAATTTATTTTTGCAATAATTACCCAAGTTGTTAAACTACCTTATCACTAAAAAATCTTGGTTCTTTACAGTACTTATGGAATGATACAATAGGATGTCATATTTTCAGTGCAGCTGGTAACACAACTGGGAATAGAAAACCTATGTGGTGAAGACAGGCACAAAAGTAAGTGGCTAGTGATTGCACTGAAATCAGACTGCTATAACTAAAAAACAAACACTTCATATATTACTATATCTTGTTGGCATGACCTATATTATGTTAAAGCACTGCTAAAGTAATTTATAATTCCTACATGGTTGCAAATTACTCCTAGCAGGAAGGCAAGTGCAACTTGTAAAACCATTTAAAAATCTGGGAACAGTGCTCCCAAGCATCTCAACTGTGTGCCTTTCACCCTTACATAGAGCTAAATCCCAGTCCATTCTTATGGTTTGTGCAGAAAGCAAATCTTCACCAAATCTCACAGCAATATGAAATGAAAACAAAATTTGACTTGGATTTAGTCACAGATCAGGAAATTGGCATGTAATCAGGTTAGAAACCCAATACAATAGGGAAAAAAGTTTGTAAATCGTTCCTGGAGAGTTCCCCAAGAAAAGGTATACAGATGTGAAAAAGCTGAGATGGCTTTCATCTGGGTTTATAAAGGTCTAAAAGAAGCTAGGAAACACATATTTGAGTCTAAAAATAAACAGGATGCTAAATTATTAATGCCCTATGTGGTCTATAAGAAGAAAGTACTTTCATAAGCCTCCATTTATAGCAGAGAGCAGGTAAATGGCATGTTGGCAGTGGTATCAGGAACAACATACCAGAAAAATCTTCCATTTGATATATCAGCAGAACATCATACTGGGACAGCACCACAGCCTCCCAGAAAGGACAACAGCAACTGCTGAAAACAGTACTCTGATAAATCTAGTAACATACTAGGGTATCGCTGAAGTTCAGCCAATTGTGCGTTGTGAGAAGTACAGCAATGGCAGGGTGCTGACACAATAAGAAAGTAGGAAACAGTATATGGGGATGAGTAAAATGGTAACAAACAGATGGCCTAGAAGCACCCATTGGAATGTTAGAGACAGCAGTACCTGAGAGCCAAGGTGTCCTGGGGCGATTCATTATGTTCTTGTATTCCATTTCTATCTGTGCCAAAAAATTGTTACTGTCTCTTTCAGACCCTGCATCCAGGACCCTTGTGTATGTGGGGTTGTGATCAAGGGCGTTTTCAAAATTTCCCTGCCCAGGTGGTTTGCTGCTTTACACCATGTGGTGTTTGCTCATGGGCTGCTTGGTCTTCGCTCAGGGAAAGTTTTTTTTTTGCCATCCACTCCAGGTGAGAGGATGGGAGCAGAGCTCTTGCTCTTTTGTGGCAGCTTTTTGAGTTTGCAACTGTAAGCCATTGGTAGAAAGTGCATTTCACAATTAGAGACTGTTCAGAAGTGTTATAAATGTATGGTTGCTGGCTCTTTGCAAGTATTGGGATAAATGCTATATGTATAATGTTAAAATAGCATTTCTATATGGGTATAGTCTTTGTTTATTGTAAAAGTTAGACATAAGTTTTTTTTAGAGATAGTATGCTTAAACTACCTGACTAGTCAAGACAACAGCCCGTGAACAGGTGATGGGGACCCCGCAGCTGACACAACAATTATCAACACTCACCGGCTGAGACCACCACCCAAATCAAAAGAATAAGAGGAAGAATAAAAACCACAAGCCAAGAAACACGCATGCTCTAAAAAGGCGGACCCAAGGAGTGGCCATGATAAACAGCTCCCAGAAATAATTGACTATGCATGAAGGTCTATGAATATGTAACAAATTGATGGATTGTAAAATGTATTTAAAAGAGTGTTCCCGAGGCAGCGGTGTGCTCCTGGCAGCATGCCAAGCACCCGGCCGTTTTAACCCTTTGCTTTATGTTCTGTCTCCTATTGTCTGTTTATTAAACCTTTTAATTGTCTCAAGAGAGTGAACCGTGTTTTTCACAGAAGTGAACCTTGCAAATTCTGCCAGCAGTGAAAAAAAAAAAGCAAGTGAGGCGCTGGGGTGGCCTGGTCACCACCCCGCCACCCCAGTGCCCCAGAGCAGAGTATGGCAGCAGCAGTGCCAGAGCCCGCCAGCAGCACAGGGAAGCCGTGGCAGCGGCGCCGACTCCAGACGAGCTGGCAAATTTCCACCTGCCTCTAGAACTGCTCTGTAGCTCTCGCCTTCCCAGTAGGGGCTGTCGCCATCCCATCTTTGTTCCTGGGGCTATGGGGGCGACTGGGAAGCGCCATTTTAAAGGGAAGGGTGGGACACCATCTCCCGCCATGTCCGTCAGCCATGTGGCCGCCACCGGTAGGCGCCATTTTGGGAATGGCAATTTGGGCCTCTCTTTGTTCACGGGGGGTTGTGAGGTCCAGCAGTTTAGTGTCTCTCTGTTACTTACTTTTTTTTCTTCCTTCCTGTTCATTCTGTTTGTTAAAATTTTTTTTGTGGTTTTTTTTTCCCACTCCCATCTATTCATATTCATTCCTTATTAGTGGAAAGGGATCATATGAACTCTTAAAGGGAGACAACTCATTCCAGAATGTTCTCCATTAAATTGTTTCAAACCAAGAGACTAAGGAAAGAAAGTTTCTTTTCAGCAGGAATCTAAGAGTAAGCAAGAATCCAGCAGCCCTCTGATGCTGCTACTGAAATCCTGAACTGATGTAGCACATGGAATAATGAAGGATAGAGAGGGAAATCTCAGGGCAATTCACAGTAACTGCAACTTAAAACACTGAAAGGACAAACTGGAAGTGGGACTGTCAACATTGTCCCATAAATTATGGGATCCAGCACAGCAGTTATTTTTAGCTGATATATAGTCTGCTGATAGTAAAGTTTGTTCCATAGTTTCAATGATAAAAAAACCTGCACATGATACCTGATCTCAGGACCTGAGATATTTACAAAGATACATATGGAAAGCAGTGCTGGGGAAACTGAGAATTTTACAGGAATGGGATAGGACAAAGAAAGATCCACTTGCAAGTGAATGGAAAGATCTCATGAAACCTGAGACATCGAAGAACAATAATTTGATTAGTGTAGAAGTCCTAGTTTGAGGGTGAGCACTTCTGCAGTCATTATGTGTATCATTAAAGATACTTAGGTTTTATGAAATAACATCTTGCCTTCTGTAAAAGTAATAATCAAGTGAGGAAATGTAAGTTTTTCCCTTTTCACACTGCAAAATGCAACATCTTTCGTCTATTTGTGTGTGGCAAGAGATGAAGTCAATATGCATGGTATAATGGCATAAAACACCAATGCACAGAAGTTCAGCTATTTGTATATCTGAAGCAGCCAGGAATTGGTTTAGAGGATTAAACCACAGCCAGGTAAATCCTGTATGGCACAGATAGCTATTGACCTCTGGAGGGAAAGCATTGGGATTGACTGTAGCAAAAGTACTGCATTTAATGGAACTGCCTATTTCTGTTTTCAGAAATAGCAGACTAAGTGAAATAATTCTTCCAAGTATTCCTGCCTAACTAACTGAAATCAAGATACATTTTTGTACCGATAAAAGTAAAATGACAGTTTGGACATTTGAAATTCTTCTTCTTGATTTAATTTTCCCTCAAACCTTATATTTAGTTACTGTCTCACACCATTTCACAGAATTTGGAAATTGCATATGTTTCAGGTCTAACACTAGATCTTGCTTTACTGTTTGAAAACAGCATCCTGCATAGGTGAGCACTTTGTGAGCAAGAAGTAACACAGATGCAGAAGTAAATACAATTCTTGTTCATTAAGACCAAGTGAATTTCTGACAAGTGAAGGCATTTATGCCTCAGACAAAGATTAATACTGTCAAGGAAAATTAATTCGACATGGATTCACATTCAGAATGATATTTGTAGGTAAAGGGACTGTGCATTTCCAGGCACTTTGGCTGACGTCTGGTGCACCTGGTTGAGGTCTGAAGACAATTAAGGTGACACTTTCTTGTTTCTTACCCTCTAGACACATATGTCTGGGTCAGCCACAAGAAGGACCTAGTCCCTATCAACTGAAATGTGTGATATTGAGCAGAAATCAAGTTGCTCCTAGCTACACTGATTCATAAGAAATATTTTATGCAACACTCCACAGAAGTGATGATATGGCAAACAGATGAAATACATAAAAAGAAATCAGAGTTTATGAGAGTAAGTGAAAGCGTCAACTTGCAAATGGTATGTCTGGATGGAGTTATGGAAAACCATATGTACTAAAATCAAATAATGGGGGTAGGGGAAGACTGTTTAAGAAAAAAATTAAAAACATTAGCATGAGGCTGCTAAAATAAATTCATGAGAGATTTCTTAAAAAGCAGAAAAAATACTTTTCTCTTATCTTTAAATAAAAACTCAAACAAACAACTAATTTTCTTAATTGCAACGACTAATTTTTCTATTAGCATTTGGAACCCTGAAAAGTTTATCTTAAAAAACTCCAAATAGCTACAGACAATTCTCTCCCACTTTCTAATGTCAACTAAGTTTTTACTCCTGAAGAAATGCCTCTAAAATAGTGTATTATAGCAGTGAGGTACTATTCAGAATAATTTAGAAGCAGAATTTAACAGGAAATAAAAATGTGAGTTCTATTTATAAACTGTGCATAAATTTAAAACAGAAACCCCACTAAATACAAAAAGGAATTAATTTTACCCAGACTATCAAGATTCTCCAAAGCTACATTCCTTTAAGGATATTGAGTCACTTACAGAGTGTACTCATGCAGAATGATCATCCATTTAGATTTTGCCACTGAATTCAGCTAATCTGGGGTTTCATCATGCAAATGTGCGTGGGTTGCATGTGAACATGCTCGTGTTATAGGATTGCAGAAGGACATGAAAATGTTCTTATGAATCCTGAAGTGCCATCTGTTTTCTAGCTATTTTATCAAGACTCATTGCATCTCTTCTGATTTCCAGCCTCAAAACAGCCAAATAAAAGAAAGTACTTCCTGCAACTAAACAAAACCTGCACATCTTCATATACAGATTTCTTCTCACTGCCTGCCTCTGGAAGCAAGGTGCACGTGGTAAGTCACAGATGTTTTAAGTCCAGCACAGACTGATTTCAGTTATCACATATATCCAACTGCAGCAACCTATGTGTTTCCTTGTCTGGATTTATTTATTTATTTATTTATTTATTTATTTATTACTTTTTTTTACCTCCAAAATTGCTTCAAACAGCTACTTTCAAGTGTATGCAATATCAATGCAGAAGCTGGAGTTAAAAAGCTTACTTGGCTTTTTTTATTGTTCATCCCCATCCTCTGGGATACCAGTACAGCAAACTCTACAATACCTTCCCTATAGTTGTGATCTTTGTAATATTTGTCACAAAAGTGACTATTGGCCATTTTCTCCAGATTACCATAATTTGCCTCCTGTTGAAATAAAGACCCTGCCAGTCCTTCAACAGTAAAAATTCTGACCCATAAACTTTAACATGGTGTTTAAGATATTTTGATTTACCCAACATTCAAAGTTAGTTGAGATAGGTACGGTTGCATCCTCAAATTGGTCATTAGCATTTCAGTTTAACACGTGAAATCCAAAAAAAAAAAAAAAAAAAAGCCACACCAAAAAAACCCCCCAAATAAATAAATAAATGGCATGTCTAGAGTCATCGTAATTCAATTCAATAGCTTAGTATGGCCTATTAAAAAACCTAAACAAACAACAATAAAAAACTCAACCCCAAACTAAACCAACCAGCCAAAAAAATAAAAAAACCCCCACAAAGTCAAAACCATCAAACACATGAGGTCAGGATTGCAGTTATAAGGAAAATCACAAGGAGGCAGGCAAACACCACAATCAGTTAAAAGCATGAGAAACACGAATAAGTATATTCTAGAGAAATGAAGATCTCAAAAAGGATAGGCAGGATTTCTTGTCCTAATTTTCTTGTGCAAAATAAAACAAACAAAAATTTAAAATTTCCAAATACCTTAACAAGGAACTGAATGCCATGTATTTTATGTTTGCAGATTTATCTTTGGGAAGAACAAAAAAATAAATGACACTGTAGAGGTCTTCTGCACTACTAGCCAGTGTCACAAATCCTTTGGATGGTTTTCTGCCTTCTGTGAATTTATTCAGGATTAGCAGCTGCCTCATTTGGTTTGACACTATCAGGTAAGCAAAAGGAAATTCAATAGTTTTAAAGTGAGGGTCACAACAAAAGAATACCAGAAATATTTACATTTTTCTGGACATTGTCAGAATAGTCTTTACACTTTCAGATGCAGAAACTGCCTACATATTTTTGGATGAAAAGTTCAATAATGCCTTTATTATTGAGGCTTTTTACTTCTTCGTGGCATTACTTTCAGGAATGGCAAGTGTTGAGGCGTCTGATCCAACCCATAAGAGAAAACAATATGTAATGACTATAATACTATTGCACTTCTTTAAATTTTTGAGAGATGTAGGTTTAATTATAAGCTCTAAAGACATATTTTTCACAAGTCCTTCAGCACGTAAATATACTGTAAATCTATACTTCACGTCTCTAGACTTGGCATAACAAGACTTCTTCCATTTCATCAGTGTACAGGTTAGCTGGCTAGTCAAAGGTAGGATCAGTGAATATATGTGGATAAAACATCAACATTAAAAAGCACAGTTTCCAATAACTGAGATAAAACAAGTCAGAGGGTAGCTATGGTTGAAATCATGAGTTTTTAAGATTTAACATATGTATAACATAACTTTTCACTGAATGCTTGCAGATGAAATTGGTCTGTGCTCAAAATTATTGAGCTGTCTATATGCTCCTTAAGATGAAGAACCTACAGTGCACAATTTCAACATGCACTTACTGTTACTGCAGCTTATTAAAATAAACATGTAAAAATAAACAAATATGAAACAACACCACCAAAATAATGCAATAATGGTAGTTATGAAATTTAATTACAGTGAGACATGTAAAACTGGGGGAGTTTCTGCCATATGACTACACTGGCCTGTGGAGATCATGTACTAAAATCCAGAAATTATGCAAGAGAACCTGTAATACGCCTACAATCACTTTATCCCTGTGTTCAAGAATGAATGTTCTTTTAAAAAGCTTTTTAAAGCAGTACAATATACTAGCCAGACATAAAGCCATTCGTCCTTGGTTGCTTAGCAATCCTAGAATAGAGATGTAAATAAATTCATCCAGCCTTTATTTCTGACTAATTCAAACTTACATTCTATTGTCTAGTCATCATAAATATATTTAACAATATGGTCCTTTAGAAGGAAACTATTATTTATACTATCCTCTACAAAAAGACTCATTAAAATGCGGTTATATTGAGGATATTGCTTACAAGAATCTCTTCTAATAACATCAGCAATTAATAAATAAAATTGAGATAAATTTATTGTTTTTAAGAATGGGCTATACTTCAGTAATTTAATCTATCTACTTTTCCTCCATCTTTCCTCTGCAGGATGTTTATTTCCTGTACTTTCCATAACCTAACCCACAAGCTTCATGGAATTCTGTTCCCTGCATCACAGGTGAGAGAAAATTAAAATCTCCTAAAGAACAGAAGCACAAAAGAATGAGCAGGGAAACAGAGAGGAGTGCAGCTTCATTCAATTAGATGTCCTTTTCTTGTTTTGAAAAATGCCCTCCTAGATTTATAACCCTGTGTGTTCATAAGCCTGTAGGTGGACATGGTAAGATTAAAAACATGAGCTGACCAACATTTAAGATTGAAGGTAATAATGTGTATATGTCTGTATCTGCTCCATTATTTGTTGTATATCTCATGAAGAGATAGAACTAACAATTGATACTTAACATAACAGTAATTTTTCTGAATATCACTACATTATAATTCTAGCAGCTATTTTTTTACTAATTCCAGGTCTTTCTTGCCAATGGCAGGAGGTTGGAACTAGATTATCTTTAAGGTTCCTTCCAATCAAAGCCAACCTATTATTCCATATGGCTTTTTTTCTTGTAGAGCAGTTATCTTTGAAAAATGTATCACTCATATATTTTATTTCACTCTTTTTCACACTATGTCCTCATCATAGTCCTGCTAGCAAGTCTCTGCTATCATTGTACTTTGGCCTCACTCTAATGTCAATTCACAAAAAACAATTTGACCTTTATGTCTTTTAACAATACTGTGTTCTCACTGTGGCCAATTTCCAGCTCAATTTGTCTTTACATATAGGGTACATTGTAAATGGAAGCAATCTTTATAGTGTCATGTAAATTGAAGGAAATATCTAAGAAACCTAAGGTCCCAAGAAGTGAGTACACTGCCAGACAACCCTACTCTGCAGTATCACTGCTTCCATGGACCTATTACTGGAAGAGGAGCAGCTATAGCATTGGTGGGAAAATTATTTCAGAGAAGAATATTCAGGTTACTAGCACCTTTAACAGAGATAAAGGGCTTTTAATAAAAATATCAGTAAGTTGGCAATATTCATATGATATCCCTTCAACCAATACCAATTATATTAATGAGAACTGTCAGAACTGTAAGGTACTTTAGTATACCTATGCAAAGCATAGATAACCCGTGATTCTGGTTGGCTGCCTACAGAGTGCCTGATTCTTTCTGTTTTATGACTCCTAGTTATGCTGGAAACCTTAGTCCATGTGCTTTTAGATAAAATCTAATAGACAAAGAATAAAAAAGTCTCAAGATATGTTTTCCAGTCTTATATATGAACAGTTAAGGGCAACACCAAAATGGTGAAAACAGTCACACAGTAGGAGACAAAAATCTGGAAACTGTCTCCTACCTCCATTCCCTGGTTTTTAAATCAAGAAAGCTACATGCATAAGCAAGAAAATTACATTTGGAAAGTATCTAGAGGCAGATTGTTTTATTAGATCTTGCTTGAATTTAGACTAGAGGTTATTCTTTTAAATGAACAGGCAAGAAATGGATTTATTGAACTCCATGGGTTTCATTAAAATGCCTTCTAACTTACACTGGGGTAATGAGGGTAGAAAAAGGTGGCATAATTTCAACAATGTTTATCCTTAGCCTTAATTTCCTTTAAATAGTACAAAGCATTCTCTCAAAGTTTTCAAAATTATGTCAGTCTGAGTCTAAGGGGCATGATGTCACAAAGTTGGAATGAAATTATATCACTGCAAATCTATGAAACCAGCATCGTCAGTAATGAACCAAAGCTATGCTAACGTGTTAAAAAATTGTGAAAATCATCTGAACGGAATGAAAAACCTTTAAATAAAATTAAGATCACAAACTATTTATCCAAGACTGCAGTCATTGGTTTTGACTTATACACTTATACACTTACAGATTTGGCTGCAGAGTCAAATCTAGTTCAATGCCATCTGTAGTATTTTACATACTTCAAATCTACCGTATCTCAAGTGACTTGACTAGCATGGAAGTCTTGGGCCAAATTTGACCAGAGTATAAGTAATACTGTGAATAACATACCTGGTATATCAACTGGAGAAGAGTACAAATGGCTGGAAAATTTAAACTAGTATGTTAAGTGGACAAAATACACTCTTGCTGCAGTGTGAAAAGTAGGATCCAGAACCGGTCACTCTCCCAGCTTCTAAAAATAGCCATTCAAACATAAGTCAGAGGTGAATTAGTTGCATTTATGAGGATAGCATGAGCAGAAGTTAATGTATGACAACATGGTTGCATGATATTTCGCTGACACCAAATTTTCTTGCTACACCTTTTTCGTTTTTTCTGAGCCCAGATGAGCACCTGCCACCATCTTGAAGCAAATTTCTAATATACTTGAACTTAAAATCGGTTTGCTCTGTAATTGTACTGCCATAGAGAAATTAAGGATCTGCATTTCAGTTTAAAAAATGTATGAATTTTACATAATGAAGTTAACTATTTCATTTCATACATATCACTACTTCACCACAGTCATTACACCCATTTTTTGAACCTCCTTACCAGCATTATGTGTATACCCTTACACTATTACTCCATTAATACTGAACATACTAAACATACAAATTAGAAGTATTTTATTTCTCAGCCACATTAATAAATCTTACTAAATGTCCTAAACTGTACACATATAAATCATTTCAGAACTTTTTTGTATTCAGGCTTTTCTTCTAAATGGTTTAGGACAAAATAAATTTCAGCTGAAATCAGTTTCATCTAGTTTGATGTGTTAATGTTGAATTATTAACTGCTTTGACCCAAGACAAGATATTTTATATGGACACGAAACTTCCAGAATTTACCAATTTGGTAAATGTGAGCAATAAAAGACAAAATACTGATCTTGTTCTCCACAGTCCTACTTTGACAGCACATCTGATACTAACTTTGTTCATAATCCTCACTTTTCCAAGAGACAGATCCAGGAAAAATCATGGTAATACTATCACTTTTGCTCTGTGGAATTCCAAGTTTATCTTTGGAAAGCTTTCCAGGAGTTTACTGTACTTTCATGACACTTGTGAGTGGCTCACCAAGTGCCAAGCCCTGAAACCCATTTAAAGTGCAGTGAATGCTACCCAAAAAACTGCACTTTCTTGGCATGAAATTTTAAAGATAAAAAATGGATGGGGTTAAAAGGAGAAGCAATCAGACTTAAAGAATGCACAGATTTTTCATATTGTTCTATTTTTCTGTGGGGTATTTAATAATTTTATGACTCTGTTAACTCTCTTGACACAGAAATGAATTGTTTAAGTTAGTATTAATAATTCGGTTTAGTTTTGATAGCTGCTAGCTGTAACCTGACAGCACTTCGATTCAGTCACATGGAAATTCCCTGTTGTATATATTTTAGTATGCTGGATCTCTTTGCACTCATCAGTTTTATATCTTTCTGCAAATACCAGAAGAAAGATCGTTCTAGGTTCTGGCAAAGATCTTGGAAAGGAAAATGAGCTTGTTGCCAAAAAGACGCTGATTACTCTAACAGAGTAGTCCAGAGTTTCTATCCCTTCCCTTTTAATATATAAACTTGTTTCTGATTTAGAACTGATTCCTGGCAAAGGTGTTTTCCTCAGTGTTCATTTGTGTATAGCTAGGCTCTATATTGACTCTCTTGTCTCAGAGAACAAAAACCACTTTTCAGCTACTCAGAAGCATGAATACATTCTTTAAGATATAGTCCTGTATTTCAGGACAGGAAGGCAGAGCGAGCACACATAACAGGAACAGAAACAGTACTTTATTGCATTTATGCTTTTAAGTCATGATTGCAATAGCAAGAATTATGTAAAACTCATTTTAAAAAGTGTAACAAAAGGAAGAGCTATGTTTAGACAAATCTAGTATGTAAGCATCAAGTATGCAAGTATCGTTGCATACTTCAATACTTCATCCTTAGATTTCACTTCCTTCAGAGATGTACTTTTTACTTATTGCCAGCATAATAGATTTTCCTTTGATAAAATTCCAATAGAGTGATAGACAATTTAATGCATAGTTACAAGATGACTTCATGCTATGAAAACATTGTTTTGAGGTGGTTTGGGGAGGTTAGAGTTTGGCGGTTTTTTTTTGGAGTGTGTTTGTTGGGCTTGGGCTTTTAGGGTTTTTTTGTCGGGTTTGGTTTTTTGGTGATTTTGGAGTTTCTTTTTCTGCTAAGGTGATCAGGTGACTCTTTGGTCAAGCCTGAAGAAGCAATGGAAACATTCTTGATTGAAATGCCTTCTCAAATATTTTCTCTCATTCATTGCTGCTACAACTATGGGGTAGACAGTGCTTCCTATGTTCCACACCTGTGTGGTGTGCTCTGGCCATATCTTAATCCAAGGGAAGGCAAGGTTGTCTTTTTTTAACGTTACCTCTCCTCCTATTTTCAGGTTATCACAGAAGAGGGACCACAACAACTTCAGCTGCATACTCCATCTGAACATTCAAGAAACCCTGTGTGCTCAAAATTGTATCTACTTCTTATTCTAAACAAGGAACCACTGTTGCAGTTCCTAAAAATTTCAGTCGACGTCTACAGGTCTGTTAAATGTTTAAAGCTTTATTCTATTTTAATTGAGGAACCTGTTTCCCAACTGGCACTGAGGAAAATAATTTCTACAGAATCTTTGTGCACAGTGTCTCACAGTATCTCTCCCCATATGCAGTTTAGTACTTTTCATTACAGTGCACATGTTCTGCAAAACAGTTTGACTAGATTAAAAATTAGCATGCAGACAAATATTTCAAACTCAGAGCCAAAACAGAGAAGGTACAATCAACATTTCCTTCTTGCATTTGCCATACTTGAAGGGTATGACTCTCTCTTTTAATTCACCTGGATGTCTAAAAATTGCCCAGTTAACATATTAACTCTCCTTGATGTATTTTGAGTTGACATCACCTAAATTTTTAGCCAAAGGACTGTGGTTTCACAGACAGTAGTGTGGCACATGTGCATTTGTACACACCCATGTGTAACTGCGTACACACATATATTTACATAAAATACATGAAATACCCTGTGCTCAGGTAAGATGGGGTATAAAGCAGACAAGAGTTCCTAAATGTAGACATATGTATTAAATTGGTATATCATAAAACAACTTCATAACACTTTTCCCACTTCTGTATTATGAATAAAGGAAAATGAATGTGTGGTGTAAAACAAAGCTTCTTCAGACTGGAGGGTCTATTAAGTTAATGTTAGCTTTTGTTCTGAAAAGACTTTGCTTTTTAAACAGTTTTTGTTATTATATTAATCTTGAAAGCCAAAACAATTGTTAGGGCAAGACTTTTAGTTCTAATTGCATCATGGATAGCCCCAAGCAGTAGCTCTAAACAGAGATAAAGCTACAGAGATCTATCCCTTAGACAAGGCTTGCTAATGCTAAGCACCAGTGCTGAGAAATTCTTTCCACATAACTTTCTTCTCAAAGTATCTCCTAAGTAGTTATCATGAATTTTGAACAGTTAAAGAAACATGAATGTGAAAATCATAGTGTAAAATGTAATTATGTCTATTTTCACATCAACATAATCTTTCATCATTAGGATACTCAGTTTTTTAATTGGACTCTACTTCAGTATTATCAAAAAGGGGATATTTCATAAAATTTCCTGAAGTGTTAAATGTCAATAGATTTATATTCACTAGAATCTGCAAAAAATTACTTGATGGCTCAAAGCCAAATACATCCAGAGTCTTGGCTTCGAAAAATACTAATTGACGGACCTTTCAGATATATATATATACACATTGCCAGACCTGAATCAAACACTTGATCTCCATATTTCCTACAGCAAAGATTTCATGCCACAGACATCATGGTATGTAGCATAAATCTTGGAGCTTTAAGGCATCTCCTCTGGTTCAAACCTCAGGGCAGTTTTTGGACTAAATGGAAACAACAGTAGAGGACAAAGTTAGAGAAGCACCATTACAAGCGTAGTCAGTATGTTACAGACATACTGGTTTTCACCAGTCTGAAAGAAGGGATGTGGATGCCTTGCACATTTAAAAAACAGCCTTTGTCCTACTATTCCATATATACTGAGATACTCCAAAAGCACTGGTTACTTATTTATCCTCATTAGCTTTTTTGTACTGATGGCATTTCCTGAAGCACTAAAAACCAGCTTTGCTTCTCAGAGATTTAATTTTTTTGGTGCTGTTTGCAAGGAACTCAGGGCTGAAGACTGAAAACTAAAATGATAATAGCTAATAAATAAAGCCCTGAAATAAACCACATCCCCTTTGCTACTACTTTTCCTCCGTTGGAAATGTGTTCTAAAATTAGGCCAGTATGACTGTAACCCTAAGCAAATTAGCTACATTATACCTGAATCTGTAACAAAATGATACACAATTATCAATATAAGCAGATCAGGTTCTCATGGGCTCCTTCAAAATCTGGCTTTATGTCCAGAATTGCTTTAAGTCTATAGCATCTTTTGCAAACACCATATTAAATTTAAACAAAAACAAAACAGAAAACAAACAAACAAACAAACAAATAAATAACCCCCATCACTCTAGCAAAGACTAAAGAGAAGGAGGGAGACTTGAGAAAAATATACACTTTCATCATTAAAATGCCATGATATCATTCTTTGGCTTGCCAATATTTTGAGAAACGGGTGGAGAGAATGAAACAGAAACAGAGTTGTTTGTACCCTTATGAAATGCTAAATTTTCCTTCTTCCTCTTGCCTCTCAGTAAATCATGAGGAAGTTGGCAAGTAAAACAAATTTGCATAAGCACCACTGAAATTTCTGAAAACCTGAGTTTTTTGCAGCCTACCATTTTACTTGATTTATGTGAGTTGGGTTTGAAGGCTCTACACAGAATTCTGAATGCTACTATGGTTCTACATCTTATTCACAACAGAAATACATTTAAAAGAAAAATTTAAATGATAATTAAAAAATACCTAAAATATATTTTAAATACAGACATTTTGACAGGGAAACATTTTAGATTAGGAATTTTTAAACCCTACCATATAAAGAATTCAATTTCTTGTTTAAAACAATATTCAAGTAGTATCTTCAACTACAGTGTCTGAAAATAAGTGAGCTATATTAGTTTAACTAGGCTAGCTAATAGGCTAGCTAATGGCAACATGTTTCTCAAGTCTGATATGGAAAGAAAAACCTGAGCTGTAAAAAGAATAACTGCTTCAAAAATTTTTTAAAATTTTTCCCTTGATGGAAATCAGGAGGTATTTTGGAACCTGAAGCAATACCAGATTAGTTGAGCCCAAATATCTTCTAGGGAAAGCAACATGATAGAGCAAAATTACATCAAAAGGTTAGATATATGTTTCAGTTAAAAAAAATCTAAGAGAAACTCATTTTGTGACTTAGCTGGGTCATCTTTAAGTGATCTATGGATATGCTCCATGTAAAATCATGCTAGTGGAACAGGGCCAGGAAGCCATCAGTTGGTTGCCAAGCCAAAAGGCCCTGGCTACACCTGTCTTTGAATCTCACTTCCACACCAGAACCATGTGCACCAGCACATATCCACTGTTATTCTAATGGAAAGATTCAAAATTGTGTCTGGGTTCCAGATCAAAATTCACAGTGTAGAGATCAAGTACTCCTCGAGATCTTCATTCAAAAGGAAAAATGAAAATTAAAAATGCAGGAAAAGGAAGGGTTTAAGATGGGGGGTTGCAGGGGGAGAACACAGATGAGTTAGAAACCAGTTCCTTTACAGGTAGTCAAACACAAGAAAAACTTTGACACAGAGGCAGAAACCCACTTCCTTCATATTTACAAAGTCTTTGAGATTATTGAAACTTACTACAAATGAGACAGGAAATTATCATGGTTATGAATTTGACAAATTGTTATAAATGTGTCTCCTTATGAATTAATAATTACTCTTAAATACAATAAGGTTCATGTTAAGCTAACGTGGTAATATGTTAAAGATTATATGAGACAAGCAAGATTGTCAAAGGCTGTAAACACAGCAGAGGAAGGAGCAATTTTGTTATGCTGTGTTGTGACAAGACAGGACAATGCGTAATGGTTCTAAACTGATGGCAGAGTTGATTTACATTAGCTATAAGGAAAAAGTGTTTTACAATGAGGGTGGTGAGGCCATGGTACAGGTTTCCTGGAGAAGTTGTGGATGTCCCATCCCTGGAAACATTCAAGGCTAGATTGGATGGGTGAGTCACCTGGTCTAGTTGAAGATAACCCTGCTTATAGGAGGGGGTTGGACTAGATAACCTCTAAGGGTCCCTTCCAAACCAAACCATTCTATGATTCTATGTATGATAAAACCTTAATGCAAATTTTAAAATTACTTAATGTCATTTCAGTATTATTTACAAAAGTAATCACAACCTATTAAAGAGCATAAATGGCATGTTTTGGGTAACTGTTCTGGCTCCCTTCTGAATTTTAAAATCTTCAGACGGAGCTGCTCTAGTTGGTTAGAGAAGAGGTATATTCTTAGGACTGCAAAACCTAAAATATCTAGTAAAATATCTAATAAATTCCATAGCATGTATTAATCTAAATAGAGTGTTTATAACAACTAAAGCATTTCAGCATCTGTTGCCATGATTGAAATACCATCTTAATAAAATTAAGACAATTTTAGTGTCCTGGTATGTGGAATTTGGGGGTAAGCTTGAGTTGGGTTTTAAACCCTAAGGTAAATCCATTTCTGATGACTTGAAAGAAGGCATGATAGCACACCACAAAGCAATCGGTATCAAGTGATTCTGACTTACGACTTGATGAGCAATCTATAGCTGATCTTCAGTTTAGTAGTTGATGGTTTTTGGCAAAGACACTTAAGATAACAATTGACTCTGGGATCTCCCAAGTTTAATCTCCCAAGTTAACCTTTGGCAAAGAAAATGTTTTCTGTGTTTAAAACTTCCTTATAGCAACATATTCTTGTTTTGTTCTGAGTTTCAAGAATCAGTGACAACAAAAAGAGTAAAAGGAATGTTCCTAAACTTCCATTAAAACATGCAAAACAATGTTTACGTGTCAGAGCAGTTTTACATTTGTTAGATCTCAAAGAGATTTCTAAAACAAACTCTTAAAAAAAAGTATTAAAAAGTTTAGAAATTTGAGCATTCACCATTTTAAAAATCAAAATATAGGGGAAAGTTTGTTTTCATGTACAGCTAACCCTCGATGAAACAGTTCATTACTAGAAGACAGTCACAAAAAAAGCATTTCTGGAATTATGTTGAACTATATTGTTTTCAGAAGGAGATAAATAATTGCAAGTTCATATTCAGTTTTAACTTCAAATTCCATGTTAGGATGGAAGTTTTATCCCTTGGCTTGTGTAGGCTACCACTGACTTCAGGGTATTTCTAACAACTTGAACTTATCTCTAAGTTGGTACTTTGTAGCATCCATGTGATAATTAATAAACTTTTCATTAAGGCAAAAATGCAGTAATTACAAGTTTCTTAACTGTTCTTAACTTTTTTTTTTCTGTTGCTAAAGGAGAGAAGCTACACAGCAAACTTCAGTGAAAATTCATTATTTGATGCACAAAGCATGTAAGTGGTCTTGGACTCAAACTCCTAATACCAAGAAGAAAATAAACAAAACCAAAGAAAATAAAGTCAGGATCAAATGGTGACCTTTGCTGGGCATTTGTGATATCTGCTGATGGATTTGCTAGGGAAGCATAATTCTGGTGCCATGTGAACTGGCATAGTCACTTGATACGACCGTTTCCATTTGTGATTGTAGTGGTTTTGGTTTGCTAATTTGAAATTTTTTGGCTAATGTACTAATTTATGTGGTGGGTTTAGCGTTGTCTAAATTGTTAGTGCACTTACTAGAATTATTTACTTATTTTTTATTGTGAGATAGGATTAGGAGGAAGGCAAAGAAGGCTTAAGTTTTATTGGGTATAATGAAAAACTTTATTAAAACAACTAAAAGAATAATAATCATCATAATAAAACTGTTAGAATACTTTTCTTCCCCCTCTACACTCTTTTTTCTTTTTTATTGAAAACATTCCTATTTAGTAGTTTGGTACTAGAATAATTTTTCTTCAGTTCACTTAGTGGGAGGAGGTTTTTTGTCATGTTATGGAGACTTCTTTGCAAGAAAACAGATTTTTTTGTGGCTTTAATGTTACAGCAAATCAGCTGTTTGGGAGAATGGAAATTTGATTATTGTGTAAAAGTCTCTCTGATTTACAGCTTTCCCCTCAACTGTTTTTGAGGGCTAATTTTTTAGTTAATGGGGAACACTTTTAAGGATGAGCTGTTTAGAAGCAAAGGTTTTCTTCATTTATTTTTGAGATAATCTTCGTTTTTGGGAACAGAAATTTTCTTCTTTCTTGGGGGTAAAGGGTCTTCATTACTCTTTTTTTTCTCTGTTTAAACTTTTTATGGTATCATTGCTACTTCAGCATTTGCTTGTTAACATGGATGCTTTTGCTTATGTTTACAATGTAAAAAAATAATCCACCCCCTTCTGCTTTTTTATGATTTATAAGGATATTTAATATATCATAGTCTATTACTATGGCTTACAAGAGAATTTCAGCTTAATCCTAAGGCATCTCTTAATTTCTCTTCCCATCTGGGACTTGACTTTTTTAAAATTGACTTTGGTGTCTTCATGTTGTTTCTCCATGTGTCTTTACTTTTGTCTTTCTCTCTCACTTGAAAGAGAATTGAAGGTCTGTAAATCTCATTTGTGTAGTGAAAAAGTTAATATTTTGCTTGAGGTTTGCAGACAGTCATATTGTTATAAATGTGATTCCTGTTAATTAAATTGTAACTATATTAGAAAAATTGTTGCTTTATATCAACAGAAAAATTGTATTCAATTGTTATAAAGCAAAATGATAAAAGAAATGGTTAAACAAAGAAGATGGAATCATTCTCCAGATGTTCAATGGGAGTAAAGGATAGTAAGGATGTAGGTCTGATAATAGTACTAGAAATAAAACTTTTGACCTTGAATTGGGCCAGATTGGGATGATTCCAGGCATTGGACACATGGACAAGACTTGTTATGGGAACATAGGCTTAATTATATAACCCTAAGCTTAGTGCACCTGTGCTACCTGCGAGGTCAAACAGCGAACACTGAGGAAGACCCAGAATCTTCATCAGAAACAAGACCCCCAAAAGGAGGAGAGACACCTAATTACTGGTGAAACATGCACAACACAACGCAGTCACGTAGATTTTAGGAATAGAAACGTGGAGGAGCTTTCTAGAAGATTCTGTATCAATATGTATTAGTAAACAGCATATGAGTGAGATTTTAGCTTGGTTGAGTTGGTATGGTGTGAGAGGAATGGCCCTACCCGTACCCCAGGTTGGGGTATCCCTTGTTGGTTTTGCCTTTGGTTTATTTGAACCAAACCTCAATTACACTAAATTACTCACTGCTAAATTTTGTATCTACCTAAACTTACGTATTTAATATTTTTTATTGTATTCATTTATATATAATCGCTGCTATTATTAATAAATTGCTGCTAAATTTAATTTTGTTGTTTGATTAATTGGACAAATCGAACAAATCCAAATCCATTTATAACAATATTATCCCTGCTGGGTGGCAGTTGGAGTTGGTCATGGTGGGGAATTTTTCTGACGGCTGCGCTGAGGGGGGTGTGTTAGAATTTTTAAGGGGCTCGGCCAGAACAGAGGTGGCTGCTCTGGCTGCACAGTTATATATTGGCTTTTGCTGTGTTCAATCCCTCGGTGCTGATGGCCTTCCCTCTGTCTGCCTGGCAGCTGCAGGTCACAGCAGAGGACTCCTGGGCAGGTTTAATGTTGACAAGATGTCAGAAGCGATGGGCTGGCCCAGCCTCCCCTCCCTGCCCGGCCACAGGGCCAGGAGGAAAGGGTGCTTCTCCCTTCAAAGATTGGAAAGGAAGAGAGGTATTTGCGGGGTTTTTTTAGGCTTGTTAATTTTCAGCATGTGTGCTCATAGAGGCGTGTTCAGCTTTTTTAGTGGTTTAACAGGTTGTCAGTTTTCAAAACTAATTATTGATTGGTTTTTGTCGGACATGGAGGAAGCTCTTAGCAGTTCTCAGAAAAATAATTTTTGTGGGTGGATTTTTTCTTTTTCACTAAGTGTTAAATGTGCAAAACTAGCACAAGGAGGTGACCAGCTCAAGAAGCAGAAACAATAACTAATACACACAGGTGTAGGATCTTACAGGTACCTGAGCAGAGCTACTAAAATCTGTATTTTAATCTGTTCACACATTTTGATCATTAACTAAATTTTACACAGTTCAACACAAATAGATTGAAGGGCAGGTTGTCATTATATCAGAATAACATATATAATCAAACCTGAGTGTACTTAACCTTAAAACCTCTTTCCTTAATTCTGCCTTAATGTAGGCAAGAATAGTTGCCAGTTTTTTTCTTCAATTATTTATGGAAATGGAATTTAAAATATGAAATAAATATAGCTATTAATACTAAATCTAATAAATACTAATCCTAAATTATTAAAAGCAAATTATATTTAAAATTATTTTTTATGTTGTAGTTAGATAAAAATCTAAAAATCTGCACTGAAAAAGCATCATTTAGTATACCCTAAGATTATTATTTCTATGTTATTGCAATATAAGAGAGATACACTGCATTTATCATGACTGTCTCATAGTCTTTGACTCCTAGACTAATAAATAATTAAAAAGACGTAACTGTTATGGATAAAGGTCTCATTATTTTATTCCTTTGCTACCATTTCTTGTTTCTTGTTAAATAATTCTTTTTACTTTTTGAAAGATAAATTTATTCGTACTGACTAACGCAGATGGAGCTGAAGTTTTCTTTTTGTTTGGGTTTTTTTTCTTTTAAGATTGGAACATAACATCTCAAAATAGAATCTTAATAAATCAATGTAAAAAACATCCCCACAATTTAGAATAAAGAATGCATTAAATTGACAATATAATTTTTATATTTTTAATCTGAAAGATGAATACTATTAAGTGCTAGGTAACTCTGTAGTTTGATATTCAATCCCATTACTCATCATAGAAAATAGAGAAGAATTTCTTGTTCTTCCCCCCTGAGAGAACCACTTAGATGAGATGAAGGTATCCCTTTGATTCTAAAAAAAACCAAAACTTTTTAAGAGAATAAAATTCCAAAACCAAAAATTCTAGAGAGATGAGGGAAGTTGACAGATTGGGCATCTGGTAACTTCTGCTAGGAAAGACAAAATCCCAGTAGAACATACTAGCTGATAAATTCTCTGCCATGTAAATTATGACTATTCTCAATAAACTACAATGTTCTGTATTTTAACATGAAAAAGGATTTGGAAATATTTACTACTTTTCCTCTGGTCAGAACTAGAAGGCATCACAGAGGACAAAGTTATCAATAAACACATGGGATAAAATCCTGCTGTGTTGATATATATTGCAAAAAGTACTTTATACCTTTACATGCATGTTGCCAGAGGTGCAATGAAGTTTGAAAATGAAATATAGTAGATATACTTTTTGGTGAACAACATGAATCTCTACAAAGTGTTGCAAGATATAATAAGAATAAAAAACTTGCTTTTACACTGATATGAGAATGATAAAGAAATAAAATATTTTTTAAAATGCGCTCTAACTTCCTCCTATTATTTTAGGAATAGAAAGGTAAAATCACATTGTATTAAATATTTTTAAAACCTATATACCATTCTTATTAAGTCGTGGCCAGCCCCATTCTATGCAGAAACATTATTCCTAGGTCAAGATATAAAGCCCAACTGGAATTTCCCACATAGGTTAAGATTTCTCTAAGAGTATTACACTAAAGCTAAGGAATATGGCAATAGATAATCAATGACCTTTCATGCCTGAATCCTAAAGGTCCAATTACAATCCCTTATGAACAGTGCAGAAGCTTTGATTAACCGAGGACACCACATCAGCCACATTTATTCTTTTCTCCAGATAGCAGCATGAGTTATGTTTAAAGTATAAAAGTATACTGTACACAATGTATATCATTAAACACTTTTGTAAATTAAAAAATAAAGCATTTTTGTACATCAAAAGGTGGAGGTTTTCCTTTTAAATTAGCATTGTATAGTAATTATCTAAACCTATAGTGAAGAATATTAACTTAAATTCACCCTGAAAATATTTTAGTATTCTTCTATAAAAGACAGATGTATTTACCTTGACTATAATTCCCATTAGTGTCATACCTAGTCAACTAACCAAAGAAAAAGTTTAAAGAAGAAATGTAAAGCTCAGTGCTATCCTTTAAGAGCAACACTACAAATAGCAGCATCTCCATTTCTAAAGCATCAGGTTTACTAAACCGTTTTCTAAAATGCGAGCACATGCTGCTGTCTCATCACGATATTGTTGTCTAGCAAATGGCAAATGGATTATTACAAAATGATTCATCTATTTAACAGAAACACAAGAAAACAATGGAGAGAAAGGAAATACTTCCTTCCCCCCATTAACATTTTCAGTATAAACTTATGGAACTCAATCCTTAGTTCTCAACAATATACTATAAAGGCCTTTTTGTTTTGAAAATTCTTGGCTGTAGATTATTGATGGACTTGATTAGCAGTCTATATGTGCTCTTAGCTATGGAGATGCTGATCCAGTACCTTTTATATAAAAGGAGTAAAAGGAGAAAAAAAAGGAGAGGAGGGGAGTTATATAATTTGGTCTATTTTTGTATTCTCAGTATCGAAGGGAAAAAAAAAGTCTAAAATAATGAGATCAATAATACTTTGTTACTCATCTTTATTTGCCTTTAAAGTATTAACAATTTTTTATAAAAATAATTACTACACAGAAAATACTGCCCATGCTGGTGTGCAGGGTAATTTTACCCTAGTTTATTCCTACCAGAGAGGAAACTCAGGCACCTGGGGAATGTCTTGCTTTGCCATCTTTAACTCTTGCTAAGGAAATCAGCTGAATTTTAGGGTATGGTTTTAGACATAAAGCTTCAGAACACTCTACCCTAGCTTCCTCCTGAGAGAATTCTCTTTCTACTGATTTCAGATTATGTAATATTGTTATAACTTCAGTTCTAGAAGCCTAAATTATAAATACTATGGCAGAAAATTACCATAGCTAAGTCATTTCAAGAACTAGAATGTTACAGTTCTTGAAGATACACTACGCCCTAAAAAAGCACAATATGATTTGCTAAAAATTTTTCTTATCTCCAAGTGGAGTTCTCATTGTGCATTAATGTATAGAGGGATATATTGGGAATTAAAGAAGACATGGTATTTGGTTGTCCACAAAAGGAGGCCACCTGAGGCAAACAAATCTAAGCTAGTGAGAAAAACTGGAGAGCTACTGCACAGCCTGTCAGTTCCACTGAATCTGAATATTGCATCAAAGATATATTCTGTAAAAAAAAAATAAAAAATTCCACCAAATCTGACAAGAACTTCATTGGGTGAAAGTAAAAAGCCATAACTTCAACAGTTTTCCATTGAATTAGGAGCTAATAATTTGACTTTAGTAAAGAAGTTTCTGATGAACCTTTTTGAAGTTCTAGACATTAAATTAACATTAATGGCTGCACCAATACAGTACATCAGTGAAAAAAGGTAGAAAATTAAATCAAGTGGGGTAAAAAAGAATTATTTAATTTCTCATGTTTTATGGATTTGGATAACCCTCAGTTTTGAAAGTCAGTCAATTATTTAACTGGAAATGTCAGTTCTTCAAAGGACCAGATAGTGGAGATGTAGCTGCAGCTGCTTTTTTATTGAGTGCAAAAACAGCATCATCAGGTACAAAGTGAAGAGAGAGATGTCCATGGGCTTCTGGCTCCATGGAGACATCTGGGCCTGAGTAAGAAAAGCTGAAGGCAGGAAGGGGGGAAAAACTAAAGAATAAAGGGAGAGGCAGGAGAGAAAGGGTAACTAAAAGAACAAGTAAGCTGCAACTTGAGCTGGGGCAGGGCAGGGTTCTGCCTAATGTCAACAGATTAGTGATGGAGTATAGAACAAAACAGGTTGTCTAACAGTTCTATTGGAAGCACTCAACTCCAGCCATCCCACTGACACATTCAGTATCACTGTTTGTCCAAGAGTTTTTGAGTCTTGAGTTGTGAATTTTACTGGCCCTTTAAGTATCGTTTTTTTTTTCCCCTAAACAATATATGAAACCTGAGAAGGTTGAGTACAATTCCATCTTCAGTAACACAAGCAAGATTTAAATGTCATCTGCTCTGTGATTGTAAAGCTGTTGGAGAGGAATTGGCACAGAGTAAAGAAGTGTCCAGCTGAAAGGTCTCCAAAACCACCTCGTATATGGGCATAAACTAGGGCTGGACTTCAGACATGCCTTTCCCCAGACCTTTTGCAGTCCCAAGCCGAGAATTACTGCAGTTGTTGACAAACACAAGACTGAGATTACAAACCCAACGAGACCAATGACCGTTGCTGCCCTGAGGCCCAAGATGTGTTTTTCAGAATTCGCTCACAAGATCCCAGGCATCCCACTACATCTCCTTTGGAGTTAGGTTAATTAAAACTCCTGATCTGCCCATGATTTTGACATTTTTAACGCTCTGAAACTTATTTCTTATCGATAAGTTATTTCTTATGGATAAAGCTTAGGAAAGGATTTTCACTATTGAAAACATAAACTCTTTTGCAGATTGTTAGTGAATATGCGTGGGAAAAGCAGAACAACTGTGAAAGTCTTTGGAATAAGGAAGACAAAAAAGCTAGGAAATGATGCTGAAGGAAAAACAAAAGACAGAAACACACTATGCAAAAGCTATGAGTACAACGTATGCAATGGAATTGGAAAGGCACAACAAAGCATTTGAGTCTTGAGATCTGTATAATAAATCTGCTTTCTATTTCTCCATATTTTCAGTTCGTATATGGTACATCATTGCTACCTGGATGGTTTGGAGCAAAATTAACTTCTATATTTATACACAAATACATTTTTCTCACCAGGAAGAGGCAGTAGTGCATACTAGACTGTCTGCAGAGTGAGATATATATAGATGTGTGTGTATATATATATATATATATATATATATATATATAAACGCACATATTTCACATATATTGTGTTAGTGAATTTGAAAATAAAGTTTCTAAACAGGTGCTGTAGTAGGTAACTAACACCTTTCCTTTCCTAGGATTTAGAACAAAAAAATATTAAATAAACATTTTATTATTACTATACCAAAATAACGTTACATGATATTAATTATTAAGAATACAAGGTCAATCATTTCAGAGCAACTACATACTTATCGAGTGCTCTGCAATATAGAGAACATTGATATGTCACAGGAAAAATCAGAACCTTTAAACCCAGGACTCATTATGTCATCTAATGTGATTCCAGTTGCATAAAGATAATTTCCCAACAATTTGAATGTCATCACGGGTATGGACCAAAACTACAGATCTTTCTGAGAGAAGCTGGTTAGTTTGTGGGAAATGTTCATGCTAATGCATATATAATGCAACATGAGATAACTTGAAAACAGAATTCTTGGCACTGAAACTGTTAGGAAAGTACTTTTTGTAAAGGTGTGACTGACATTTCTTACTATAAAAATATCTCTTAATAACTACTTTTCTACCATTTGCAAGAAGCAACCTTCAAATTCTGTGCCTCTCTTTCCCAATTTATAAACCAAACATTTGTACAAGTTTTCATGATTTGTTATTCTTTATTTTTAAAAATAGTCTTACTCATTCAGTTCCATTCTGAAAGATTAAGCCATAATGGTAGGATGGTAGGAGAGTGAAAATGCAAATGATTAATTGTATGTTGCAGACATACAGCGATCCCACTAATTGTAAACCAATGTTTCAGTTTTAAATAAGCTGGTCATTTATTTCAACTTATTAATATAATCCATTACTATAAACCATATATTCCTTCTTTTCTGTGTAAGTGGAATTTAGAATCATTCCTATAAGGCAGGAAGGCAGGCAGGAAGGAAGGAAGGAAGGAAGGAAGGAAGGAAGGAAGGAAGGAAGGAAGGAAGGAAGGAAGGAAGGAAGGAAGGAAGGAAGGAAGGAAGGAAAAAGAATCTACAATCAGATACATTTTTATTGAAAATAAATTTTTAGCATCTAAGCCACCACAGCATTATGCTAATCATATTCAGTTTATGCATTACAGAATCACTTCATGTGCAAAAAGCTGCTTGTAGGACATGCAATTTTATCAGATTTAAGTATCTTAATGTTTTCATGAAGTTTCATAATTTCCCTTAATTCACAGATTTAAAACTTCTATTAGAAATTTAGATATTTTCCCATGCTAAAAATAATTTACTCTAATTTTAATGGGATCATTACCCCCGTGCTTCCTGCTACATTTTCCAAAGGGTTTCCTTTCTTAGAATTACTTTAAATTAACACATGTAACTTGTTTCTGTGGTTTTTTGCATGAAATCTGCCATGTTTTATTTTGCTTAGCTGTTCCTTGTTCACTTATTTCATATATGGATATAAATTAATAAAAGGAGGAACTTGGGTACGGTTTCTCTTCTGGTTTGTACGTTGGTTTTGGGATTTTTCCTAACAGAACTTGCAGAATTAGAAAAAAAAATTACAGATATAATATTATTAAATAATTTCCGAAAAAATAATCTTAACCATCAATTAATAGGAGTTAACTCCTACCACATGGCATACTTGCAGCATCACTGAAATGACAGAGGTTTTAAATTCTGTAGAGGTTACTGGAAAAAGCTAATACACTAATACAGTAATGGATATACTAAGCCATCTTAAAACAATGAAACAGTTGATCTCAATTTAACTGGAACACATTGGGTTGTAAACAAATGGCATGTATTTTGCTGTGTCATGCTGTGTAAAGAACATACACCATAGAGGAACTACCTCAGTGGCATCAAATACAATGCCAAATACCAATAAAATTAATAATCAGCTACATATCTTGAATGTGCTTTTTCACAAGTGTCCAAAGGATTCCAAAGGAAGGGTAATAAATCTAGTTATGTACAGAAGAACACGTAGAGCGAAGAGTAAAAACTTACTGTGATCCAATGAAGTGTTCCAAAATGAAGCTCAAAACAAACAAAACCAAAAGACAACTGACTTTTAAAACCTAGGAACATGAACTTGTTCCCACTGAAATGCATGGCAAGTCTCCATTGGTACATTTTGTAGGAATGATCTTTAATACTGCTGTTTAATACCTAAACTATATTACTGGGGTTTTTTTGCACAATTCAACTTGGAATGCAGTAGTGTGATATGAAAAGGGTGTTTTGTTTGCAAACTTGGAATGAAATCTGGCTTGGACTAGATTGCATAATAAGGAAGCCAGCAAAAGGGAATTTGATATTCACCATTCTGGCAGAACTCAAGTTTCTCAAAAATAAAAGATTAAAAATTCTTAGATACTGTTTTTAAAATGAAAATCAAGCAAGAAAGTGTAAATGTAAACTGTGCCAGATTATTGAGGTTTTTGGTTAATATGACTACCTTCTTCAAAGTGGTTTGAAACTAGTAATAAAGCTATTACCTAAATATACTGCAGAATTAAAATAAAAAAGTATCACTGGCTACAAACCAGAAAAGTCATTAAGCTTTTATACTAGCATGTTAAATCTCAAACTATCTGTGAGATTTAACAAATCCCTTATTTCTTCTTCTTTTTGACCTATTACTGAATTAATTAGAAGTTCTCAATACTTATTCAGCACAGTACTTACACATATTCCCAACTTCACACTCCTGAGAAACCCCAAAACCTTATCTGGCTTCATTGACTTCATTGTAAGTTATGTTAAGCAGAAGTTTAAGACTGCATAAGCACTCTGGCATTTTGTTGAACAAGGAACCGGACTTCTGCAGATAAGAAGGAATCCCTCAGATTTCAAGTTTACAAGTGCTCAGTTTTATCAGGTCACAGTTATGTCCCTTTAGCAAAATAGGGATAAGAGTTATTTGAGAGCAAGACCTATCATTTTGTTAAGTCATGACTCAAGAACAGTGCATGTGGAGAAGATAGAAAGAAGCATAGTATGAATCAGATTTTTAACATACAACTACAGAATAACAAGATTAGCATATTTTCAATTATTATTACCATAGACATATATAGAGGGATCAGAAGAATTTGGCTTTGAAAGTACAGATGTGCTAAATTCAGCCATATAATAATGCTAGCAAATATTGATACTGATTAACTTTGTACTATGGGAATTAATACTCTACATACAAAGTCTGAAATACAACTCTGGGTTTGGAAATATCTGTTAATCAAATAAAGTACTATGGATTTTAATGGTTCGCTCATGCTGCTTGAGCAATATATCTTAGTCATGACTTGGCAATTCAATGATCATGAAGCCTTTGATCTATTTCCTGGCCTGTTAAATAGTGTCAGTCAAAACAGAGCGAGAGAAAGGTTATTTTAATGCAGTAGATAGTCTTTCAAGCCAAACTGAGAGGTCACTAGTCTTTCTGAAGACTTTTCTCTTGGTTGCAATCGATTAAAGAGAGAACAAATTCAATGACCTAAAGTCAGAAGGATATTTATCACATACTAATAATTCCTTGGGTCAGTTAACACATTGTGGGTTATTTATTCTCCAACTGTGTAATAAAAATGAGTCAGTGCTGGTTAACAAGAAAATATTTTTTCCTGTTAATCAGTGATGCAATTTTCAAAGTGGAAGGTAGCATTAAAGTAAAAACAAAGTAAAAATTAAAAAGTGAAGATAAAATCTTTACCCTAATAAAAAGGATCTTCTCTCCAACTCTGTATCTTCCCTGTGAAAGACGCTCCACACAGAACTTATTAGGGCATTTACAAGGTGGATCTTCAGAAATGTGTTTAACCTATAAAACAAGAAGTTATTAATAGGAACTGTTTAAAATAGCATGGATAGCAGAACATTCAGTAAGACTCTTGTCATAATGTATAATTGAATATATATCTTAATTGATGATACTTTTCTTCATTTTTCTTAACATTTCTGTAACCCCAGAAAACACCCTTTGGTTCTTCCAATTGCAATGATTTAGTAGCTGAGTTAAAAATGTCACACAATTGAGCATCAAATTTGCACTCTATCTCAAGGCAAGCAGCTTGTTACATGGAGTTAAGCATCAAACTTTTGTAAATGTATTTTCAGTATTTTATGATGAATCAGCTCAAAGTGCTAATATGGTTAACAGGGAAAATGAAGATGTCATAAGATGCATCCTGCCTTCTAAATATATATAAATATGGAGATATCTTCCTTACCAGTAAGAGACCCTGCCTCTTTAAAATTGTGCACTAATACCTTAGGAAAAAGCATACAGAAAATAATGTGACATGGTTAAAAATTCACGCCAAGACATTCCCCAGTAGTTTCAACTTCCCTTTGATGAAGTCCTTTTTAGGGCTAGCTCAATCAAAGTTAATTTAAAGGGACCTCAAGTACACTATCATTGCCAAACCTAACTATAGCCCCAAAAATAAGGGCTGAGAAAAAACAGATGAAAGACACTTTCCTGCTTGTTATTAGCTGCATTAGCTTGACTTCAGCCTCTTTGGTCTGGCATGTGCTACCAAAGGCAGTGATGTTTAGTAAAAGTATATTTTGTACTCTTCAACGATGGCAAAGGCATCAATATCAAAAGAGTAGATCTGGCTGTGAAACTCTTACTTGACAATCAAATTGCACTTCTATATAGGAGCAGCAAGACTAAATGCAGCATTTTCATACACTGTGGTTTTCCTGGACAAAGTACTTACCTAGCATGTCAGCATCAAACAATGCAAAATGCCAGAGGAACTTGCAGATGTTTGTCCACTTCAAACAATATTCCAAAGACATTTTCATATCCAGTTTATAAACCAAGGCCTGTAAAAATGGTCTGAGGCCCAGGAAAGGACATTTTCAGAATAGCTAACAAATTAAATTCTTAAATTGTTTCATAAAAGC
Source organism: Muscicapa striata striata (assembly GCA_030060385.1). Lineage (NCBI taxonomy): Eukaryota > Metazoa > Chordata > Aves > Passeriformes > Muscicapidae > Muscicapa > Muscicapa striata. The sequence goes on from JAREIS010000394.1 coordinate 85,205, forward strand.
AAAAAATGCCTGGCCAAAGCTGTAGCATTCTAATAAAGTGTCTTGTTTATCATGAATAGATAAGGCTTCTGCTTTAAGGATTAAGTTACAGTATGTTAATAGAACAAAAAGAACTTAAAAAGTAGACAATTACTGTTTCTATACTTTTGAAACTAGCCCTGTTGAGTGATTTAAAGGCTTTCCAATTATTTCTGAAATGGTTCAATGCCTTTATCTGAATAACTTTATTACTCTGTGGAGGATTTTTTGTAAGTATTCTTCAGACTTTTTTTTTTTTTAAATCAGGACGTAATATTTTTATGAAGAAAAATAATTAAAATAACACTTAACAGAGGAACTCTACATGTATTGTAAACACAAAAAGTGTTTCTCAGATATCAGATGAGTTGTCCTCAGCTGGAATTAATCACATTTGGAATTTTAAGATCAGTTACTCAAGTGATTTTTATCAACATCGATGAGAGCCTCCATTTCTGGTGAATAAACTATTTAGATAGTCAAGGTACAATAGGAATAACTTACATGAAATTGGTGGCTGATGACTTAAATCCAAGTGCAGGTGCTGGGGATGAAAAAAATGTATTCCTGTATTTCTTGGAATGTGGTACCAAGACTGGAATTGTGCTTAGGGAGTTTTTTGGCAGTGGCTCTCTGAATACTGTTCAATAATCACGGATTCCTGACATAATATCCTATGGCATTTATCACCCTGATGGCTGAAAATAAGCAGTAGGAACTTAATGCTTTGTCTACCAGAGTTCATATAAGGAACCAAAAACCTAGAGTAGCTGGGCCTAAACAAGTTCAAGGTGGTTTTGAAGTGTGTAAGCAAAATAGACCCAACTTCAGCTTGTGGGGAGTGAAAGCCAACAGATCTATTCTGGTGTAAAACAGAGAATAATAATATCTTCACTGCTGATCCTGCTATCGAGGATTCCACTGCCTTACTGTCCCAAAGGACACAGAAGTATTGAGTGGAATTTGGAAATCAAATAAGGAAGCAGAGGGAGGAATTATATTATATTTTATTTTGTGTCTGGACTATATGAGCAACTGCTGCTATTTTATGGTGTGAGCGTCTGGGGCAGCGCAGGTCAGGAATCTAGTTGGATGAATTCCATTCTGTTTCTATCCGTACTGCTTTCTAAATTAAAGGAGGTGGTTAGAGAAAACCTACACACACTATGTTCAATTTCTACACAGTTTACCAGCCTCCTTCTACACGTAACTGTTCTTTCTCAATTCTGTTGAAACACAAGTGCTTTTGCAAAGTTAAGGAAAAAATACAAACCAGAAAATTTTAAATGTAATTATATGCATCAAATAAAAGTGTTTTAATAAAAGGAACGAACATTACATTCCATCTGCTCTTTGTAACAGGAAAGTGGCACATGGATTTTTCAAGAAGGGCTTTGTAACTCCCAGGTGGCACATCTACCTTGCAATGTAGTAGTTACTATGGTAACTGGTTCTTTTTACAGGCTAGATTTGTACTTTTCTGGTTTAACCTCTTCATGGTCTCAAAATGTGTCCTTTTCATCTGATTCCAGCTATTTCAAATGAACCCCTATAGGTTTGCACCAGAAACATGAATACTCAATATGCTGCCACAAGTTTAATGAAATTCAAAGCAACATTCTAACAATAAGGAAAACAACACTTGGTTTTTTACTATGTGAGAATCATGCAGAACAGCTTAAAAATTAGGCTGAAATATCTTAGAAGTGTTTGTTAACATTCAGTACAAGGCAGTATGAGCCAAATCTTGTCCTGACTCAGTCCTTCCTCAGACAAAGCACCAAGTGGGAGTCGGTGAATAAGGAGTAAAAGACTAATAAAAAGGGAATGTGGCCCTAAGCACAAAGCTAGGCTAAGCTGCAGAGCTTCTACACAGTGTGATTTTTTTTTCCCAAGCTTCAGACATAAATAATTGTGGTCAAAAAGCAACTCTATAAGTCTACAGATGTTTAAAATAGAGCGAGATGTTAAACTCAGGCTTGTGTGTTGTGCAAGTAAACGCACATCAGAATCAATAAGACAGGAAGATGCTTTCTCCCACAACTTACAGCATCATCCAACAGTTTCCCTGTGCTCTTTTTCCCAGGAGACTTTGTGGGTGATGGTGAAGGAGATGGAAGGGGAGCTGAAAGTGTTTCCTCTTGTTCAATCTCTTTTTCCAGTTTTATTAATCCAGGAGGTTCCACACCAAACCTTTTGGAAACATAATAAATAATAATAATAAAAATAAATAAATAAATAATAAAATAAATAATAAATTACTAGTCCATATAAATTATTATGTAATTTGAAATAAAACATTGGAAAAAATTTCTACTTTGTGTGCAATAACAGAATGATGCACACAGTAATAAACATGTATAAAATACATCAACCATTACTGCCATAATTTCAAATTAACGGAAAAAAATAATTTAGATGTAGTCTCTCAGTCAATCAAATTTACAGGAAATATAGGTATTTTTTCAGCTTCTCTGTCTGATATCATATATGTTGGTGAATAATTTATCAACAACATTAGACCAAAAATTGCAATATCATGCAGGACAGAGTCAAGTTCAGTATGTTTGTGCTTTTTTTAAAATTTCATTTATTTTGTTCCAAAAGGCACTTTTTCAAATTACTTGACAACTTATACTTTGTGTTAGAATTTTTCAAAGAAATCCAAATTAAATGTGATTAAGGGTTTTCCTGGTCTCAGCTATTGTACTGAATTTATAGATAAGTAAACTGAGACATGGCCACTATTCTTCAGAAGTGGTTAGTATTTTTACTAATTGATTTTTGACAGCCAGTCATCAGATCTCTGTTTACAGTGGCAACACACTTGTAGTTCCAGCTATAACAAAATATATGCAACTTCAGCATGGATAAACTCAAAACACAGCACTTGAAGAGAAAGGTCCTTTTGAAAGATTTTTTGAAAGTTTTAGGCAAGTGATTGAATCAGTATCTCACAGCAAGCAGCAGAGCTTGGACAGAAGTCTAAAAGCGCATCCCATTCTCCTAATTACTGATAATCCCCTTCTGGTTTTTTGGGGTTTTTTTGTTGTTTTTTTTTTTTTATCTGCCAACACTGAACAAACCCCAGAACAACACCTAGAGTTCCTTTTTCAGAGAATGACTTCAACTTGGAAAAGTTATCATGCCAGGTAGACTTCTCAAATAAAATCATATTTTCTTCTGTAGCAGAAAAGTCCATAATTCAGATGCAGAACTATACTGACTTATCTAGATAAAGGTCTGGACACTAAAATATTGAGCAGTGGCAAATATATGTCATGAAAATTTAAGCTAAATACCTTAATGATCTTAGAAGTGTACAGAGAAAATATATAAGCGCATATACTAGCTTTTGCATCTTTCTGGTAATATTTAATTTCGGCATACTACTGCCTAGTAAATTAATAGAAAGTAAACCAAGAATCTATGCTTGTATTGGCTTCTAACTGGCGCAGTCTGCCTAATGAAAAGTCAGCCAACATTGAAGCAAGCACTTATATACAATCTATTTACTTCCTGTCTGTCTGCAGATGCTGACAGGCTGCAAATCATTTAATTCCCACTGGGCTCTAAGCCTACTGCTGCATACAGCCTTACTCATCAAATAAAACTCTTCCACTGTAAGAAATGTTGCTTCTTTGCTTCTACAACTTTTCATAGTTTCTACATTGTGTGTTTGTGACAAAGTTTTAAAGTTTCCTGTATTTCCAGTATTCTAAATTCCTCTGATGAAGATTTGAAAAATAAAATTAACAACAAACACACACACACACACACACACACACACACACACACACACACACACACTTTTTTTTTTCCACATGCTGTGAACCTGAAGTAAAGTTGTTGGAAAGCTGAAATTGTAAAAACCACATCTTTTCTGAGAGGGGTAGAGGTGCAAATTCTGGGAAGGTATGCTGAGCATTTCCTTTTCTGCTCCTTTTTTAGCCTGGCTTCTCACAACTACCTGTGAAGCAGCATTGGACTGTAACATGATCTCTGTTAAGACTTCTAAGAGCACCACTTTCCATTTTTATCAAGGTAAAATTGAATACAATAGCAGAAAGACCTTGAAATTGCTCAACAGTAAGTCCAAAAGACCAGTGAGGGTTATTTAACCCCGCAGAGTTTAACAGTAACCCAAGAACTTCATTCTTTGTGCAGAAAAAAATAATTTAGCTGTTTTCCATTGTAAAAACTGTGACCTTCAAATACTTAGGGAGGATGTTGGACCTATGCAACCCACTGCAATAGTCCTGTGCCTTGTCAGTGGTCAATTCCACCCTGTAGGAAACTTCCCTCTCTCATAAATCTCACTGTATCGACATAACATCTGCCAGTGACAGAAGGGTTCATTTTAACTACTGAAGTTTTGCAGATGATCTCAGAGCTTTGTTTTCATAAAAAACGAAATTCAGGATAATTTATCAGGCGATTGTATTTTTTTTAATATCTCACTGTGCATCCATGCAAGTCCATCCATGAAGACCATCTGTCCCTAATTTGTCTAAGGGACATTATGAGATAACGTGATAAAAGCATTACTAAAGCAAAGGTAAATTGTCACCTGTCTCCCCTCCTCCAGAGACTATCTGTTGAATACAAGTTCAAGTTCAGCAGAACAGAGCTCAATTTATGCCTCCTCAAGCAATCCTCATTCTTCCTCATTTGTGCCTCAATCACAAGACTATTAAGATTAAATAAAAAAGCTTAGGTTGACTTGCAAGAGGAGTTACAGACCCTGAAGACTAACAGTAATCTAGCTGGGCAAAGGGTGCCAAAAGCTGAGTCCTTGAAGGACCTGGTTCCTTCAAGCCACTTTGAGCATTTATTTCTGCTTCTAAATTTCCTCAGTGTCTCTTACTCTTTTTGTTCTTTAAAAACACACTGAGGCACTTTTTCAAAGATCTCTGCAGCTCCTGTTCTGGAAAGCAGATCCCTAAGACTGCCAACAGACCCAGTTTGCTTTACAGAGCATACATCTGACTTCTCCCTTGTTTAAAGCAGCACAGCAATGTCACTTTAATGTGCTCCTTCCTACACTTAATGAAGGCCATTATTAATTCTCCTTTCCCATATAGTTCTAGTTTACCACAGCTAAGGCAAAATGGTCATCATATATTTGGCTTTCAACTGGATTAACTGACATTCCACTTCAGCTTTTGTGTACCTTGGAAGCATACAAGATTATAAATGGGGGCTTGTTTGTTTTTGAAGCGATACTAGAGCAGGGAAAAGTTGACAGACATGTTATTTGACTCCTAAACTATAAATAAAATTAAAATAAAGGAACATAAATGCAGAAACAGAAACACAATATATAAAATAGTAATGAATGATATATGGTAATATTTATGTATTATAAATAAAAAATAAAATACAAATATTTTAAAGGTAAAGGGATAGATATGCATAATAAATGAAAACCTGGCTTATTTACTTGGTCAATACTTCTTTTCATGTCTGGAAGAGAAAGCATCAGAGACATGGAAGCTTAAGACAAGTATAAAGGATAAGAGTCTATTTTCATCCTCTTGTAAATCTATTGAGTCATCAAATCTCACTGCAAAATGAGATTAACTCAGCCAACTTTAGCAGAATCCAACATTGCCTAACCACAAACATGCATGACCTGAGGAAGTTGGATACTATAAAGCAACTAACTGGGGCAGATACCCTGACAGTTATGCCCCAGGCATAGGGTCTTTGGGTGCTGGTAGGTCTATCTCCAAGCTGTCTTGAAACCAGGGTTTGTTTGCTCAGGTAAATTAGGTTTGATTAAAATTTATTTCATTATGCACCTGCAGATCAAAATGCTTTCTTCTTTGTGGGAAGTTAAAATAATCTGCCATTTGAGCCAAGTTCTAGAAATAACAAAATAATTGAAAACCTGAAATCACTGTTTTTGGATCATTACTGTTCCTATGCAAGCTACCATTGACAGTAAGGGTTTTTCTGAAACCTGACCATGAGAAAAATTTCTAGTTTTCTATGTGAGTTCATTCACAAAATACAAATATACATGATGCAATTTTAATACAGCTAATACTAGTTCTTAAACTAGGAATAAATAGGGGTCTCCTTCACCTTGATTGTTACTACAGGAATTCTTCTGAAATTAATGAAACTATCTGAATAGCAAGGTACTCCAATTTGACACACATAGAGGAACTTAACTGCAATTTGCATGCAAGACTGGGCAGCAGTGCTGCTGCTCATGTATGTTTCAGTAAATCTTACACACAAATGCTGGTTAAATCTGCATCTGCAAAAAGGGGTAAAAAACCACATTTTAGTTACTGTAATTTTTAGTGTTTAACAAAAGTCTTTGTCTTGATGTCAAAGATAACATTACAATGTACTGGAGGTCCAGCACAGCTAGAATCGTCTTGGTCAGATTTAGGTCATGTGAATATCAACTTATTATCAGTAAACTTAATTAAATTGCAGTTGTTATATTGAGATCTGACTTTAGAAGGAGAAACGGCTCAAAGCTTTATAGAAAAAAAAAATCTCAAACCCTTCCTCTGCTAATACAAGGATAGCAAAAAATATCTTCATTGAGGTACAGAGATTTTGTAATATTTGCTAGCATTTGCCCTCAAGAGTGACATCAAGACAAACATTCTATCTGAACTTAATGAGCACAAAAGTTAGCTTGAGATGTGCTGATTTAATATGTCTGTCAAGAGCCCCTGCTGTCAAGAATGCAAATATTTCATCAGTCTTCAAATATGTTCACCTACCTTGCTGCAATTCTTCCAAGTTCCAGCAAACAAAGGCACACTTCTCTTGGCTGTTTATGGAGTACTAGAAAAGCAAAATGAAGATGGAAAACATTGATAAATAAAAGCTATTTTAAAGATCTTAGTGATGGAATGGAACCTAACCATCAACATCTGTAATTCTTGACTCCAATAAGAGTTTTTTTTCTTTGGCTTGTAGTAGAGTTTTACTGGAATAAAAAGGATGGGATTGATGAGTGGTTCTCAGAGTTCAGACAGTTCAGAAGTTCCATTTAGTTATCTAAATCACTGAATAATTATCTGGGATAATTGGTAATCTGCAAGCAGTTAATAACTATTGAAAAATAATCAAGAGATCTGGCACAACACTTTAATTAGTAGAAAGTAAAAAATAATATTAGAGTGATCATTTTCTTTCTTAAAACTAAGAGAATTAATGTCCTTTAGATCACCATTTTTATTAGCCAATTTAAATTTTAAAAATAACATTGCATTAACAAAGATACACCTCACTATAAATTTGGTCCTGAATTTTTTTCAAATCTACTCTAAAAGTAAATATAAACTAGAGTGCTTTAGGAATCAGTTCTTCAAAGCATAAAAATCCCAAACAGACTAAAAATAATTTCTTCTTTATACATACATACATATAATGCAAGTCTGCATGCCTGCATTCCACAGAGAATAGTTTTTTGCTGATTCAGAAGTAACTGTGACACAGCATGATCTTCTCATTATTTTGAGAGACTGAAATGTTAGGGGTTAATGTCCCAACCATCCATTTGCAAAAGCAGCAGATGCTTTGCTAAGGCCAGGTTTGCACTCTCTATTGGAAGGAGAGGGGCAGAGTTTTTGGGTGTGTGATGGTGAAAGGTCTCAACTGTGTAAGAGCACTGCAGGCACAAAGGGGGTGCACACCCACCACCGCAGGATGATCACGACAAACCAGCTTTGTTTAACACCAAGCTGGGTTTTGAGCCAAGCAAGGGAAAAGGCTCATAAGAAGCAGATTCTGCAAAGCGGAATAGTGCTTTTTATCATGGCAATGCCCTTCCCTACATAACTGGCTCAGGTGTAAAATTCCCCTCCATGGAAGATATTGGGACACTCACACTTCACATAGGCCTGAGGGCATATATCCCTTCTGATGGGGCATAACTGGCTCAGCTACGGTGATGTGACAGGCACCTGTCATGCTTTAGGTGTCATAAACCATCCAAGTCCCCCAAAGTGAGCCCAGACTAATTTCTGAGGCCTTCCACCAGTGGACTGCACATGATCCAGAGTGCAAAACTCTTGCCTCAGGGGCAGTACCCTGGACACCTGAACCTGACTGTATATTATTGAACTTGGTGTTTCATGGTGTTATCCCACCCTCGACAGAGCAAGACTGTCACTACCACTCCAAATGAGACATTGAAATTGCAACAATTAAGTCTCACTTCAGTCCCTATTCTTATCCTTTCTCTGTATTTTGTTGCATTTCTACAAATGATGATAATCAACATGGCTACATACCTCCTTTCCATTGCAACAAAATTGATTTAAAATAAATCTGCCGTACATATATATATATATATATAAACACTAATAATACAGTGTGGTTCCACTCTCATTCCTACTCAAAGGAATCTATTAGCAAGAACCTCAGTTACCCTTGCTTACAGGGGCAAGTTATAACAAGTATGAAATACCACCATAAACCAACACATTTTTCTCCCCATGACTCAGAATAGGCAATGTTCTGTAAAGAAGTCCAGCAAATCATATAAGCAAAATCCAAAATCAATAAATGAAGAAAAGTCTGTGGCTGTTTGCACAATCAACTTCTCAAAACCTCCAAGAAACGAAAAATAAGAGAAAAAATAATTATGAGTACATTGTAATCTACTCTTCAGAAATATCTACTAGAGTAAAGCCCTCATGGGTAAAAATCAGGTTTTAAAAATTTCCACAATAATAAAAAAATTTGCACTTACACTTCAGATTGAATTGAGGCCAAAAAGTAATTGTGTGATTATTTGTATAAATCAGAAAAAAAACGAACAGCATCAAAATAAATTTGTTTTTAATGAGTTAAGATCAAGACATCAGCTATATAAACTTTTGGTAATCTAAAGACTCACCTAACTGAAATGCATGAAGAAAAAACACCATTCCTGAAAAAGATATTTTAATGTCTAGTTAAAGCTCTGAAAGCAATTAGTTTGTTCTATGCATGTATGAGGCCCAGAAGGGGAAGCTACAGACTTTAACATCTCTAGGTAACTAATGCCCTGAGGTAGACCTCCAGCTTCTGTGACTTCAACTTGCAGCTCCACTGACATCAATAAGTGTAAGTGGTGTGAGTTGAATACTCATCCCAATACCTTTGCCTAGAGCCTGTGTAGGCCTTTGAGAGGTATGAATTTGTCCTCTAATCTGATCCAAATATACTTCCAGAAGTGAAACTGCAGAGCATGAATACTAAACAGCCACTGCACTAGGAAGATTATATTTATTCTTCAGCCATCTGTTACTGAGAATATAACTGAAGAACTTGGACATCCAGCTATTTTCAATATTCTTCCTTCCTACAAACAGTAATTACATTAAATATTTATCTTTGCTAGTAATCAGTATTTTCAAAGTGTTACATTCATGACCCTGAAAGTGTATTCTGCTATTCTGGTTTTAAGCCGGTTGTGACAACCCTGAAATGAAACTTGATTTAAGAAGTAAGGCATTCCCCCAATACATAAATGGAATAAACTGGGTTTGGAATAGTCAAAAAGAGTCAGTTGAAATTCATAAATATGCACATCTGGATGACTTTGGAATGGAGGAAAAAGAGAGGTTCAACTACTACTATTTGCAAAAAGATCCATAAATATAGCTAGAAGAAAGTTTTATTTAAAAAGTAAAAGAATTATCTACCCAAACAAAATTCATAGACCTTTAGCAGGTCTGACTCAACATAATACATTTCATGCATTTCACACTGAACAATGGGGCATAGTGAAATCATTGTTAGATGATGAAGACGTGTGCAGGCAATAACCACCACAAAAACAATCATCAGTTCACCTCAAAAGACAGTGCTTCTAACAAGAAAATACTAGCATTCCTGAGGACTATACAGCATATGTATTTAGGGACTTCAGAGACAAATAAATGTTATTTTCTGCAGATCTCCTGCTTAAAATGAATGGAAATATCCATCTTTCTAGAGAATCTGACTGATGGCATTTGCTTGACAAGAATGCAGTGGGAGGATAAAGAAATAATACAAACAAATCTGGCTTATTTTAGGCATCGTGCCTTTCTGCTTTTCATCTCATCTCTTTAAATGCTTCGTATTTGCTGTCCTCATTGCCTTCATCTTTACATGCTACCTCCAGCCACTCCTTGTTAACAATAATTCCTTATCAGTTCCTGGTAGTTTTTATCCTTGCTTGTCTCTGGCAATAACATTTCTTCACACTGCTACCATCTTGTTGCTATCCCATTCTCTTTTTACAGATATTCCTCTTTTGTTCACTCAATCTTTGTGCTTCTTCCATGTACTTCCATTTCTTTCCTACCTACTGTTCACCACACTTCTGCATCCTTCACCAGTCCCCTCCCCAGGCTCCTTATCTCAGTGTCTGGATGCTACCAGAAGAAGCAGAGGAGGAAGAGCCTCTGCTTTCAGCACTATTAGAACCTGAGACTGTGAGGAGACAGAACACATAATGCACATAGAGTCCATGTGTTTATTGAATACATTTAAACTGAGAGTTCATAATAACATTCAGGTTTTTTTGTTTTGTTTGTGTTTTTTTTTTTTAATTAGTAGAATATCCAATCACAATACAGAAATAAGCTTCTCTCAACTTTCTGCCAAGTTTCAAATCTTGGCTCCTAACACTTTTATAAACCATTTTTAAAGAAGTCAGTCCTCCTTCTAACATAATTTTTTTTTTAAAGAAGATTAAGATATGAGGCATAACTGAGTCATAAAAAGTAAATATTATTTATGTTTCTAAATCGTTCCTTAGCCAACTAGAAGCAAACAGTTTTACCAAGTGCCTTAGTATTTATTATCACGGGCTTCCAATTGCCATCAGAACTAACACTAGTTTAGTGAAAGTTTTCCAAAAAGTTGGTCCTTGGATACTTCCTATTGTCCCTCACTTTTTCCTTCAATTTTTATTCTGATCCTACAGAAGGCTTTTTGTTCTCAAAAAAGCCCCAACATTGCCTTGTCAACACACTGTTAACTTCTCCCAAATTTACCCTTGCTTCTGCATCAGAGTTGTGCCATGACACACTTGTGCTTCCCCCACACTCCCTGCAATTTCAGCTCAATCACTGATGGAAGTCTCCAAACAATTAAGGTGTCAAATATACTAGATCTAAGGAAAGTAAAGAATTCATCTAGAAGGAATATAAAGATCATCTAAACACCAACAATTTACTGAAATTCATCAGTTTAACATGAAAATCTAGTGGTAACAACACAAAGTCCAGGATGCTTCTATAGTCCTCAAAATGAGACATTCAGTAATATTATGAGTAGTTTAGTAAAAAGTTGTGAAAGATGGGACAAAATCTTATTTTGATGCAACTTCATGTAAATTTTAACATGGTGTTACAATATGTAGATGTGTCAATATAAAAGAACAGAAAAAACTTGCATCTTGAAATCAGATAAACTACAGTCATAATTTAAAAAATATTTTTCCCCGTGTATAAAACATTTTTAAGCAAGCTACATTTGAGTATTTTTTAAAACAACCTTTAAACAAACAATATTAGAAGGGAGATCAGAAGTGTTTGTGTTTCAGTGTATTATTTCCACTAAAATACTAAATGCTTTTATTTAGGAAACCTCTCCATGGAACTCCAACAAATCAGTTGCATCAAAAGAAGTCTATGTCACATACTGTGTGCACAGGTGCATAGAATATACAAGCACAAAACATTAACCATCAACAGCATCCAACAACTCCCAAAACCAACGACATATCAGCATGCTGGCACACTCAGTGGCAAACCCTTTTCTTGCTGGGTAGATTTTATCACAGAAGAGATGCAGAATATTCATTGGTTCCAAATCCTATAATCATCCAACAACACTCCATTACCATGAAGAGTTCATAACTTATGCTCACTTAACTATGTTCACTTAACTTACGTTCACTTAACTAAAGCAATTGTGGAAAATCTTACCATTCTTATTTGTCCAAGAGCTGTCTTTGAGTATTATACTCTTCAGGCATGAGCAAAATTACAAATATCTCCACCTAGAATGCTTCCATATATCAAATTACCCTGACTGTGGGGATCTGCTGCCCTAAAACCTATGCAGGGAAATTTACCAAGTATACTTATGGGAACAGAGGAGTTAAAGACAGTATTAATATCCTTACACTGTGAAGAGTTCATCATGTTGAGAGTCCTACATAGTCTGATACATCTAAGATGACCATTCAATGACACTGTACCTCAAGATCAGCATAGATGATAAAAATTTGGATTGTGGATCATAATTTTTGGTAGTAACAAAGCTAATTCCTTCTCCTTTAAATACATTAAAAATAAAAAAAATATGACAAGCATGCTAGATTTGGCAACAAATTCAGGGAGCACGCATGGTGACCCTCTATTTTGCAGCACTCAAGATTATCCCTATGCACTGTGTTGCTATAATTTTTACAGATGGTCATGTATGAGCTGCAGCTTATACATGAGATACCCCAGCCTCCTTTTCTTTGCAAAGGCATTAACTTGGAGACTTTCTTGTCATGTCTCTGCACTTAAAAGATAAATTGCTACCAATCAGCTCTGGCTGTGTTAAAAATCTTAACAGGAAACTGTGTTTCTAATTTGTTTGCATTTTAACCTATGTTAATATTGATATGATAACATTCAGCAAGACAAACTACATCATATTATAGACTACTAACAAAATAGGAGTACAAGTCTTCAAACTTTTGAGCTCTCTAACGTTCTCTTCCAAAGGTATTTAAAGTAACTAGTGATTAGACAGCATAATCATATCTACTAGTATATCAAGCACCTCTAGTTTCCATTCTATTTACTTTTCCTGCTATTTATTTTGAAGACTTCGATCTTGTTTCCTTGTTTAGCTCAGCTAAACAATAGCCCAAATCCAACAAAGCAACTGAAACTGTGCTTAAATAATTACATTAATTGCTAAATTAGTGAAGGACAAGACCAAAATGACATGAATAGGTCTGTTCACCTGTTTGTCTGGATCAGCCCTGAAATGTTAACCCTTTGCAGATGGAAGCCTCTAAGAATACTCAACACTCCCATTAACATCACTTACCTGCATTCTCTTTAGACATGGGCTGCCCCTATCTACTCTAGTCTCTGAGACAGTTCCAATTCCAGTGAGGAATATCTTTGGATCTTTTCAGTCTCAGTGCCAGAAAGTTGTGAGTACAGGATGCATTTGTGTGCAATTATACTTGCATGATTTCAAAGACTTCTTCAGAACTCATAACAATGAGATAGTATTTTCAAGTAAGGAGAAATAATAGAAATTAATAATTTCTTAGCTAGTAAAGATTTCATTTTTCTGATCTCTAATATACTTGGTACTTTTTTTTTTTTTAAATCAGTACTGCCATAAATCCATCGTTTGAGTATTTCAATGCACTAAATCTTTAAAATCACTCTTATAATTCTAGAATACATATTTGCCAGAAAAAAACCTCAGGAATGTTTTATATGATACAGTAGCACGATGAAAATATCACTATATGCTTTTAATTAAATAACACAGTATTTGAATACCATAAAGAAGGCAGAGTAAGAGTAAAAAAAAATAGGATAAAAATCCACTCAATTTAGAACATTGATACAATAAGGTTCTCCAATACAGATAGAAAAAAGCTGCTTTATCACTAACAATTTACACACCAATTTACTAATTTTATTAGCCCTGGGAAAAACCAGAAGAAAATACAGAAAATGGTTATTTCTGTAACCATAATTTCACCACAAATAATTATAAAAAATGCAGAATTAGATGAGACAGTGCAAAGACAGATGTCATTCACACACATCTCTCACTACTTTGAAAAGAACCTTTGATATTGCTTACCTTTGTTGAATTTTTGCTTCCTATGCATTGGTGAAGTGATTTGTGGGAGAGAGAGGAACATAAAAGCTTTAGATTGGCAACTGTTAAGATTCATCATTATTTTTAATGCATTAGGAAAATCTCAAAAGAAAGCAAAACTTGAAGTTCATGCTTGAACTGAGGGAGAATTATAGTTAGTGGTTTTATCTATTTCTTTATAATGGCATGATTACCATACCCTCAAGTTCATAAAAACAGGTCAAAATATTATCAAGTCCTAAACTTATTTCAAGCACCATAAATCTTTTGTACTAGTACCATATATAATAAGGGAAGAAAAAAATAGGACCTAGTTTTTAATCAGTGAAGAAAATCAGTCACTAATCAAACAAAATAGAGCACAGGTTTGTGCAGTCAATCATATTTCACTTCAGTTTTCTGAGAGAGTAAGTCCTTTGGAACACACCTTTCCAGGTGTATTTGCATTCTGTGTTTTACTATGGCAGACAAGGCACCATGTATATGTGAAAATTAACTTATCATGAAATGTCAGTATTCCATTTATGTCGATTCCATCTCCAAAAAAGGTCTAGTTTCTTAAAAACATACAGTAAATTTGTGGAACAATGGCAAACAGCTGGGCTTACCATAGCAATACAAACTTCAAATACCTTGAAGCATTCTGTTAACCAGAGGTTCTTCTGCCTATCTCAGGCACTGGAGGTCTGCATCTCCTGGTGTTTACAAGCTTCTTGGTCCTACATAAATGTCCAACTTCTTCACCATTTCAAATAATTAAAACTACAATTATTGTTCATCTTCCACATGATTTACCATACCAAATAAGAATTTCATCTTCAAGATTTAATTAATATAATAGAGTCAATACATATATTCAACTTACTATTTGCCAGCTTTGATATACTAATCTGTCCTCTGCCAAGCATTTTCTCCCAGATATATAAAATAATGCAATTAAAAAACCTCACAGAATAAAAGAATACACAAATGAAAAAAAAACCAAAACTATCAGAAATATTTGTGCTAGACTACAGAAGTAGAACAAGACTGTAAAAGAATGAGAATAGATCAGTCACAACACATGTAAGAGCTTCAACAGGGTAAAGGCTTTCTGAGCAACAGAACAAAGAAGCTTCTTCATTCAGCACAGTGTGTTCACTTGTCTTCCACAGAAACTGATCTGTCATCATGGCTGCTTTACACTTTTATCTGATTTCAGATAAAAAACATTGGACTCTCATAATTTCATGAGATTTGGCTGAAAAACTCTGAAGTCAAGATTCATAAGTTTTCCTTTGAAGAGAGAAGAGTTAAAACAATGAAGAATATGTAGTATTAGAACAGTGATTTCCTAAGCAGTACAATTCTTTTCATTAAACACCCTGAAGCAGTAGTATGGGATAATTTTTTGTCCAGAGCCATGCAAGGGTACCAGCTGGAAATAAAGGTCAGCAAAAGAAACAGAAAAATTTTGTATCTTCTTGCCTCCTGTGCAATTCATTGAATCTCCACAAGTAGCCAAATGTCTGCAGACAGAATTGTGCATGCACTTGTATCCAACTCTCCCAAACAGAAAATCACCATCTTATACATTGAACTAAGGAACAGCATTCCATGCTCAGAAAAGTATGTGTAGGGTGAAAAATCATTTGTGTGCAAGAAAACATAGCATGATTTTCCTCTCATTTAAGTTCCTCTAAAAATTTACTTAAATGAGTATTATGTGATGTGGACCTTGTTTGTTCAGTCTACAGACATGTGGCAGAATTAACACAGTCAAACACAGGTCAGATTTAGAGCCAGGACCTATTAAAAGCCTTTCTGTCTTTCAAGGCTAAACGCAAAGGAAAAGTTATTTTAAATTACCAACTACTACATAAAGAATAAAGAAATACATACCCAAACCTTCTGATTCAAACAGGCAGGTATCATCCACACCTACATCTCTGCACCAGGATAAGAAATTTGCTGTGTTGTCCCGTGCAAAAAAAGACCCTGAAGGAGCATTGGCTTTGCATGGAATTTTCCGAACTGGTAAGGTCTGAAAAACAGGAATTCTTCATTTAGCTAAATGATACATGCTAGCAAAATACTTAAGTATTACAAAATCACTATGCGAGTTTTGCATACATGGGTAACTCCCACCAATTTATTTCCTTGGCCATTAAAGAATTCCAAGCAAAGAAGCATGAGAAGTAAATTTAACAGCATGAAGTTCCCAACCAAAAAGCTTTTCCAAAAGTCCACTCAATGAAGTTGAGAGCTGAACCAACATTAGCTACTTCTTAGGAATATTAATAACTACAGGCTTTGGATTTAGTGTTTGGTCAAGTTCACTGAACTAAAAATAAATAAATAAATAAACTATAAAGACAGACTTTAAACTAGGAACTGAACTTTCTCACAATTAAGGGTGAATTACTTTCAGTTCTATGTTAGGAGGTAATCATAGTGTAAAGGAATGGGTCTTGAGGCCCAAAGGGTACAAACACTTGAGCAAGGTCGCTGTCTCCTGTTTAACAATACACAGAAGTTGCCAGTGTACAATAGAGGAGAGTAAATCTAGAAGTTACAAAGTCAAGGTCTATAGAGACAGGCTCTCACTGTACCAGAGTAGCTCAATTTACATGATTTCAATATCAGACTGGATGCTACTGATAAAACATCAATATTTGTACCAAACAGAATAATTACCATAGCAATCCTGCTGCCTGCATTGGTACATTTACTGAGACACATAAAAAAGAAGTCCTTAGCATTTAATTCTAACTTAAGGCTTCTTATTCTCAAATAAAAAATAGCTGTAATACATGGCCAAGTGAAGACAGAAAATGAAACATTGTTGCTATGTAACTTTATGAATCTCTAAATTATGGAGGAGTTCAGACCTTAAGTTGATTTGAATGCACTGTTTTTCCAATGCTGATTTATGAAATGTTTACTTCTGTTCTGGAGTCAGTAGTTGCTCAATCAAAAGTGA
Source organism: Muscicapa striata striata (assembly GCA_030060385.1). NCBI lineage: Eukaryota > Metazoa > Chordata > Aves > Passeriformes > Muscicapidae > Muscicapa > Muscicapa striata. The sequence continues at coordinate 102,048 of JAREIS010000394.1, forward strand.
GCTAAGAGGTAAAAAACTAAAAATACTCATTCTCATTCCTACCTTAATATTTCTGGAAATGGGGAAATAAAGACACAGGAGTAGGCTTCCCCTTAACAGCTTCTAGCAACATAATAATATCAGTATTGAACACAGCTTAGAAGCAACAATGTAATGGCAGAGTATGTCTACATGCCCAGAGCTACTCACTGCTATCTACTGAATAAGCCAAATAAACTGAAAATAGAACAACTGCAGGCATACCTGCATTATCAATGTGACAGTGGAGACTGACGGATTGTCTTAGATATATAAATATGTCTCACAAATTTATGCATTTAAATCTATTCCTCAAATCACCATCTAGCTTTCATTCCCCCTCAATTCTTATACAATTACACAATTTTCCTTTTTTGGAAAAATTAACTTATGGTTCAAACTATTTTACAAGGAGATAGTAATACTTTTCTGTTATTTATATAAAACACTGATCAATTTTGCATGGCATTTTAAACAAAAATCCAGGTAAACCTTATGTCACAGATACCATATCACCTTCTGGACCATCCTGGAACAAGGAGGGGAAAGCAAGAAGAAGGCAGGGAAGTAAAAACAGCTGTTCTCTAATCCAGAATAAATTAAAAAAATTTAAAACATGAGTTATTTCAAGAGGCTTTATAAATGGAACAATCTCACAGATCAGAACACAATGAAGTTTTAAAACATTATTTCTGCCCCCTTTCTATTATTCTGGAGGGGGAAAAAAAAGAAACAAGCGGAAAAAATGCTCAGTTCCTCACAGATCAGTGATTTATTTTTTCTTTTCTTAAAAAGTTAGTAAAAAGCTGTCAGCACTAGACATTTTTTAAGCTGGCACTCTTTTCACATCACACTAATTTCTTCAAAGAAACAATGAGTATCTCTTCTCAGGCAAATACTCACCCTGAACAGACTGTTTCTCCCACTGAATTTTCTCTCATTGACTTAGTCTTTAGCAAGAAGTAATTCAGCATTTGTCCATCTCTGTCTCTCCCTATACCCTTTCCCAGGAGATTTTAACTAGACAAATCTAATAGTCTTAAAAGTACACTCACTTCTTTTAAAAGGAGTCACAGCCTGCCTCTGGCAGCCTGTTGGAAGAAGGTCAGCTACTTCAGGCTGCAGAGGAAAGCTGTGCAAACAGGACTTCTGTTTCATGATTTTTCATGAAAACCTTATACAAAACATTGCAGAAACCTTAAAAAAGTCCCTTCTTCAAAATTATTTCCAAGAGAAGGTTCAACCCAACCTCACCTCTTTCAGTGCAAAAGAGAAACAAGCAATGTGGGCAGGGATATTGGACTGGAACAAAGAAAAATGGGAAATAGGCAGAGAGCAGCAAGAGCTGGGCTGCTCTATGAGGGAAGATAATCCAGGACCAAAGGGTGACCCCAGGACAGGCAGCGGCAGCCCTCACTGACAGTGGTGCAGCCCTAGAGCACCCAATAAAGCACATGAGCTTTAGACAATTGCTGTGTTAGAGGAGGAAGAGCCACGTCAGGTCTAGTGTGCCCAGGGAAGGCAAGTCAGAAACAGCAGAAGACAAGGCTGGACTCAGGGCTGCAAAGAGACACTGACTGAGGCCCTGGCCATGAAAACCAGCAAGCAGGCAGCCAGGCTGGAGATGGTCTCTTCACAACACAGCTCTGGCCAGAAAAGGGGCTGAGGTAAAAGGGAGGTTCTGGGCCATGGACAGAGAATGCAGGTCAGGGTCCTGGGGAGGCTGGTCACTATTATTAAGGTGTTTTGATTCCCTCAAGTCCTGACAACTAATCTGTGGTTTTTAGCATTTCAGTGGAACCAGAAACACTTAGTAATTTATAATTAACTCTGTCTGGTCGATAGGTGCAAAAAGGTGTCATTTCATAGCATTCTATCAATCTAGTTACATAAAACATCCATCATACATACATCATACTTGATCATGTTCTCACTGAATCCAATTACCAGTAGCTCTAAATTGGTTTAACAACATGAAAATCAAGCAGAATGAAATTCTTATCCCATATCACCTCTGCTTGGACCAGATTATCTGAAGTGATACATGGATGTTGAATCAACTGAGTTAATAGTCAACATAAGAGGACCAAATAACCTATATCTGACACTACTATACTCTTTGTAATTTTTGATTTATTATGTCAAATTAAAAGCACAAATTCTGTGCATTCTGATGATCCATTATGGATGAGCAACACTGTGACAGGAACAAGATGCCAAGAATCCAGCTCCAGTACTCCTGGCATTTGCAGACTTGTGCATAAAAACTTCAGAGAGAAGGGAAAGGAGATAAAGGTACAGTTACTTTATGTGTAAAAGCAGACTTGCAGTGTCAAATCATGTTATCTCTCAGTTCCCTCTTCAGTTCTCATTTCTGGATTTTTCCAGTGTCCACGTGTTACTTTGTTCTCAGGCTCGCCTTTGCAGAAAATTAGTGAGTCTTCTCCAAGAAAAAAAACCCCTGTTTCTAATGCCAGACACAGCTCAAGAGGGCTGGTGACATCATACTGGGTTTGTTTGCTTCCACACAGCTCTCCAGCTCTAGACTATTCTGTACCTTTAAACTGCTTTGTGCTGACACAACCATAATAAATAGCCTATATTCTTTTAAGTCTTGCTAAGGATGTTGAACACTATTCTGTAAGTCTGTTATAAACCACTTAGATTACCTTAGAACTCCTGAAGAACAAAAAAATCCAAAACAACAACAACAAAAAAACAACAAACAAAAACCCAAACCATACCACACAAAAAAATTTCTTGTGTGTATGACTGGTGGCTGCCATCTGGCAATCAGTGGAGATCTGGGCTCAGTGTGGGCACAACCCATCTGCTCTCCTTGGCCCTGAGCCCAGCAGCATGAGCAAACCTCCAGCATTGGTCCTGGAGACCAAGACCTGCTGTGTGGCACAGAGCCTTCAGCAATACAAAAGCAGCTAGAAGTGAGGAGATAGCCAGGAGAACCTGCACAGCCTCTCTTTTAAGGAGCCATTGGGAAGGCACTGCAATACTTGGCAGGAATGCAGAAAACCTCTAGTGACCCTTGGGTACTAGGTCCCCAGTACTAACAACACGTTAATAAATCTGGTTCTAAATATTTTGTATCTTTTGATTTATGTATATTGCAGTGTCTGAATGTAGAATTTCTTTCAAGAAGCACAATTCAGAACAGATGGTTTATGTGTCAGTAATCACCTGAAATTTCATACATGTGACCATCCATAAATTACGATTCTATGTCTTGACAACTAAGACTTTTAAACACATCATTTAACCTAGCTTCACTATGAAGCTTAGACATTCATGGAACTTGCAACATTCCTTCCCAATTATAAGGATTACAGTGTCTTTCAAAAGCACATTTTTGGTAGTAAGAGCTACACAGCAAATAGTAAGAGTCTAGGTATAGAACATCACACTTAACTAAGCAAATTTGTGATATTCTTTAATTTCATTGTGACAGAAAAAAATGTTTGAATAACAGATGTCCTAAACAGCTCAGAAGTGATGAACAACCACATGTAAAAACAAGACATTGTTGCGAACTACAACTACATAATTTAACAACCAAAAAGACCACAAAAGCTTCAAGTCATTTTCTGGAGCAAATATTACACAGACAAATATCCCTGACATCACATGATCTCACTAAAATATACTGAAGTTTTGTCCCATTTCCCACAATATTAGGCTCTTGATGAAGAGAATAGCAAAAAACCCCACCCTCTTTTCTATTCAGTAATAGCCCTGCCAGGTTTATCACACAAATCCTAGGAAAATACTCATATTTTCTAATCACCTACTAAATTTTCCTCCCACCTCTTAAACAGAAGTCTACTTTTTTAATATTTCCAAAACTGTCACTTTACTGCTCAAACCATAACACATGAAAGCTTTTATTCAAGAAAGATTTCATGCACAAATATTTTTTACTGAGTTGTATAAATGGCCTGATTATTTCAAAAGCGCTTTCTAACAGATCATTCTGAAATAATTAGGTTTCCACATGGCAAAACTGACTTTTGTTGACATAGTATAGTATAACCTCAGTTGCTTTGAAGCAGCAGTGGCCGCAATTACTCCTATCAAGTATCAGGAAAACAATTCCCCAGTCACACTCCTTTTACAATCTTGTCTTGTTGACATGCACGCATGTGGTTTAATACAGGATGTGAAAGTGCGAGTGAAACATATGATGCAATCCTGGAAAAATGCTGTCAGGTTCACTTCTAAATCCAAAAGGGACTCTCTTACATCGATGCTCTGAAATCACATGGAAAAATGTATTTTTTGTACTGCTTTTCCAAAATGAGTTCATGAACACATGCAAAAATCCCCATTTATTTATGGCAGACTTAGACTTGAGTCATATTTTGAAGATTGTTCATCATATTTCCCTCTCTGAAAAGATGATTTCAGGACATTTTAAACTGTCACTTTTGCTTGAATAAAAATAAAAAGATGAGCAATTTGTCTGCTGTGAAGGAGAATTCCAGTTAGCTAGGTGCTGTTAGGAAAAATCTGCTTTTATCTCCTTGTGATCTACATTAACCAAAATGGAGTGTGCATTGGGGAAGTTATGCTATGCAGTAACTAACTGCAGTGGTATCTTTCTAGGCCATTTAGTGTTATGCGAGCATAAATTCATATTGAAATGTGATTATATCAGCTAGATAGAACATGTATCTATTTCAAAACTTTCTACCATTTGCTTTTTAACTTAGCTCTGTGACCAGCACCAATCCTTTTTCTCCTTCAATTCTTTCCTCATTTTGCTCAAGTGTTCTTGTTGTTCCAAACAATTGGACCAACAGTCAAAAAAATGTGCTAAATGCACATGTAAAACAGAATATGGAAATACATACACAGAATTCAAAATTAAGCATTTCCCACTAAAAAATTCTAAAAAAAACCTAAGAAAATAAATAACCCCTCAGCCTTCCTAAAGCCGCAAAATAGAAGTTAAACCCCAAGGAAAATTTAGAATATGAGAACTCAACAAGGAAGTTTTGAAGGCTTACAAGACACCAAAAAAAGTCCAAGCTTTTCCATAGGCATAGAACTAAGAACAACTTCTAGATTAATGAAAAATAACATTGAACTTACAACAAAGCAAACTTCTCTAAGCAATTCAATTAACAAGTAGCAAAACATTGCCCTTCAGTGAAATAGTCTTTACATTGTCATATCATGTCATTTTAATTGAATAGGAGATTGGATTTCAAGTTTACACATCATGTGTTAACCAGATTTTTACCCTATAAAATAACTGCAGAGATCATCAAAAGCCAAAAATCACTCATTAATTAACTTCCTTGATTCTAAGAAAGCATTTGTGAATACTTTGGAATCTCTAACAGATTTACAATATGCCAATAAAATAATTAACATCATAAAGGCTTTATAGAAATATACAGACTACAACATTGAAATAAATGCAGGACTAAATGAATACTTTACGATGTTACTAAGTGTCAAAGTAGAACACATTCTCCCATGTGGCATTTCCTGTAGCTTCTTTAGAGTAAGCATATTTAAAAAATAAACTTAATTTAATGATATAATTTTAAAAGTTAAGCATTTTTCATGTCTTTTTTCTTCTATGTGATGGGTCCAAGACACAGCTTACCCAACACACAGCAAGACTGGTAGTCTAAAAATGACAGTAATGAAAAACTAGTTTCACAGAAACAATCTAGCTTTTGCTTCTAGTAGTGTGGCAGAAAGCCAAGGAATACAAGAGACTATTCAATCCATAGGCAATGGATCACTGTGCAACTGTGATACTCAGAAGTAAATAATGTCAGAAAGCAGCAAGGCAGAAGCTTCATTCATCAGCTTAAGCACATTTCATTATCTGACTAATAAGTAATTTAAATGTAGTCAAAGGACACATGCATTTCAACACATGGAGGCAAAACCCCAATGTCTGTCAGAGCTAGAAGATCATCTCTCAGAGGCCGGCTGTTGGGAAACACACAGGGATCTACAACCAGGAATCTTGCACTCGAGAGCACAACTCATGGAGGATCACAGCAGAGAGCCAACCTAAACAGATGTCAGACGCTGTTCCTTCCCACTCAATTTGTATAATTGAGGGTGGGATTACCTCATTATAGTCGAGAGACTTGGGAAGGTCTATAAATTGTCTTTTAAAACTTCTAGACATCTATGTCTGCAACATATCCATAACTACTAACAAGTTCCCTTTTATAAACAGTCCTTCAAAATCCTGAAGAAGTAACTTGCAAACTCCAGGGATATATGCACCAAAAATTAAAAGCCATTAATCCTACCCTCTGAAAATGCTAGCAGGCCAAATGCAAATATCAATGGTGATTTGTTTGTTTTTTTTTTTCTAATGGTTTAAGAACATTAAATAGAGTGACTAAAATTAGAGTGAATTCAAGAGAGAGACTCAAATTAATTTTTTTAAGCATATTAAGATTTTATAAAGAGAGACAATAAGAAAGAGACACTAGGGTAAATGAAGGCAAAGACCTTCCTACAGTACTCATGGAAACAGGGATTCACAGAATCACAGAATCACAGAATCACAGAATTCACAGAATTACTCAGTTGGAAGAGACCTCCAAGATCATCAAGTCCAACCCATGCCCTAACACCTCACTTAGACCATGGCAACGAGTGCCACATCCAGGCTTTTTTTAAATACATCCAGAGATGGTGACTCCACCACCTCCCCAGGCAAAGCATTCCAATACTTTATTATTCTTTCTGTAAAAAACTTCTTCCTGATATCCAAACTATATCTCCCTTGGGCACAGCTTGAGACTGTGTTGTCTCGTTCTGTCAGTACCTGCCTGGTGACAGAGACCAACCCTCACGTGACTACAACCACCTTTCAGGAAGTTGTGAAGAGGGATAAAGTCATCAGGAGTCTCCTTTGCTCCAGGCTAAACAACCCCAGCTCCCTCAGCTGTTCCTCATAGGGCTTGTGCTCCAAGCCCCTCACCAGCCTTGTTGCCTTCTCTGGATGTGCTCAAGTGTCCCAACATCCTGAACTGAGGGGCCCAGAACTGGACACAGTACTCCAGGTGCAGCCTCACCAGGGCCAAGTACAGGGAAAGAATGACCTCCCTGCTCCTGCTGGCCACACTATTCCTCGTACAGGCCAGAGGCCATTGGCCTTCTTGGCCACCAGAGCACACTGCTGGCTCATGTTCAGTCAGCTGTAAACCAGTACCCCCAGTTCTCTTTCTGCCTGGGCACTGTCCAGCCTCACTGTCCCCAGCCTCTAACACTGCAGGGGGTTATTGTGGCCAAAATGCAGGACTCGACACTTGGACTAGTTAACATCATCCTATTGGATTCTGCCCATCCATCCAACCATTCCAGATCTCTCTGCAGAGCCCTCGTGCCTTCCAGCAGATCAACACATGCTCCCACCTTAGCATCGTCCACAAATTTACTGATGAAGGACTCAATATCCTCATCCATGTCATCGGTAAAAATATTGAACAGGACTGGCCCCAGCACAGAGCCCCAAGGGACACCACTGGTGACTGGCCACCAGCTGGATGCACCATTCACCACCCCTCTCTGGCCCTGGCCATCCAGCCAGATCTTAACCCAGCAGAAAGTGCTCCTGTCCAAGCCATGGGCTGCCAGCTTTTCCAGGAGTTTGCTGTTTGGAGACAGGGCCAAAGGCCTTGCTGAATTCCAAATAGACAACACCTACAGCATTTCCTGCATCCACCAGGTGGGTCACTTGGTCATAAAAAGAGATTGGGTCGGTCAAAGGCCTTGCTGAATTCCAAATAGACAACACCTACAGCATTTCCTGCATCCACCAGGTGGGTCACTTGGTCATAAAAAGAGATTGGGTCGGTCAAAGAAGACCTATCCCTCCCAAACCCATGCTGGCTGGTCTTGATCATCCTGTAAGTGCTGCGTAACACTCAACACAAACTGCTCCATAACCTTACTTGGTACTGAGGTCAGGCTAACTTAGTTAGCCTACCTTCAGTAGTTCATTCACTTTCAATAAATGGTCTGTGTTTTTTCCTTAGATCATTGGATTTCAGAATTAACATTTAGATGGGGAATTTTAAAATTGGCATTTTATAACAGGCTTCTTCAATAACATTTGATTTGAACAGAATGAGGTATTTCTCACAGATGTTCTCTCAGAGGGCAACTACACCTTATCCTCGGTAGATGATCCTGAGCTTTTCCCCAACACAACCTCAGAACTCAAAGCTGAACTAGCAAAGAGTTGAAGAAGACAGAAGAATCCAAATTTCTTAATTTCCCTCATTTTTACTACAATTAAATGAGAAAAAAATTGGGCATTGTCACACAGCACGACTTGTAAATAAACATGCCAATAAGCAGCAATTATTCCATGAGATATGAAAGTATTTTCATGAGATACTGGTGAAATCTGAGTGGATAGTAAATGGTGAAATCTGGGTGGATTTTCATGGGATATATCTTGAAAAGCATCTTATTAACCCCACAATTATATTTTATCAAACATCACGTTCTTAAAGGGGACATGATTCTTTCAAAATAAAGTATAAAAACCACTAAATTTTGGCGAAAGCAAATAATTTTAATAACAGCAATTTCAAAATCACTTTAACCCTTATTTATTCCAAACGAACTGAAGCTAAGGACAATGCTTAAAAAAAATTCTAACTAAACGTTTGAAGTTAATCAAAACACATTACACACTGGTTCTTGTGAGTTACATGGGCATGGGCTGGGGCTTCTTCTGCCAGTGAGCAGAGGGCTGGTTAAAAGAGGCCCCTGGGGAGTGCAGTGAATGGGAGCAGACAAATGGGGCATGGCACATCTCTGAGGGTGTGGCACAGCAGTTCGTGCAGACATGGCAAGCAGGAAGGGTTGGAGGTTTCTTCCTGCTAGCAAGGCTTGCTGTGTGTTGTTTACTGTGTTTTTGTTGGTTGGTTGGTTTTGGGGTTTCTGTTACTAATGTCTATACATGACTGAAAACTGTAGTAAGTACAAATGTGTGTAATCAAATAGAACCCTGCAAATAGGATGTGCCTGTACAGACCCATTCCTATGTGGAGTGTTTGAGCCTATCAGTGGTGTCAGGGGGCATTGCAGAAGAAGCCTGCCTGCAGTGTGAACAGGCGAATGATCTCCTTTCACTCGTGACTAAGCTTAGGGAGGAAGCTGAAAGACTAAGGAATATTAGGGAAAGTGAAAGGGAAATAGACTGGTGGAGGTCCACCCTCCCACCCTTGAGGGAGGCCCACCTGGGGTCAGAGGGTTCCCAAATCTCCCACTGTCAGGCAATAGAAGGACACTTGGTCAATGAAGGGGAGTGGAAGTGGGTCTGTGTTAGGGGAGGCCATAATAAAAATTCCTCCTGACCCCCATCCCCTAGCCAGGTGCCACTTCAGAATAGGTAGAAGACTCTGGATTTAGAGAGTCAGCCAGATGATTTAGAAGAAAATGATCTTACCAGTGAACCTCCCAATTATGTTTCACTTGTGAGATGGATCACCACCTCTAACATCAAAAAGAAAAGAAGGGTAGTCTGGGTGACTCCCCTCTGAGGTGAACAGCGGGCCCCATATGTGGACAGGACCCATTCCACAGGGAGGTGTCCTGCCTCCCTGGGACCCAGGTAAGGGACATCACTAAAAGACTTCCTGGGCTGATTCAGCCCTGTGATTATTATCCACTGTTGATACTCCAGGTTGGCAGTGATGAGATTGGAAAGAAAAGTGTTAGGGCAATTAAAAGGAGCTTTAGGGTACTGGGTCTAATGGTTGATATGGCAGGTGCACAGGTAGTCTTTTCCTCAGTCCCTTTGGTGGCTGAGAAAAACACTGAAAGGAATAGGAGAGCCCACATTACTAACAAGTGGCACAAGGGTTGGTGTCATCGGCAGAATTTTGGTATCTTTGATCATGGGGCAACTTCTACGGCACCTGGTCTGCTGGAACGGGATGGGCTCCATCTTTCTGTTGAGGGTAGAAGAATTCTAGGTTATGAACTGGCAGAACTTGTTGAGAGAGCTTTAAACTAGGTTTGAGGGGGGAAGGGGATGCAACTGGGCCCTCTGAAAGCAGGCCCAAGGGTGATAAACCTGAGTTAGGGGTGAAATCAGTAGCCCAGCTGAGGTGCATGTATACTAATGCATGCAGCATGGGTAATAAACAAGAAGAGCTGGAAGTCATGGTGCAACATCAAAGCTATGATGCAGTCACTATGACAGAAATGTGGTGGGACAACTCAGACAGTTGGGATGCTGCACTGGATGGCTTCAAGCTCTTCAGAAGAGATAGGAAAGGGAGAAGAGGTGGAGGGGTAGCCCTTTATATTAGGGAGGCTTTGATGCCAAAGATATTGAAACTAATGATGATGGAGTTGAATGCCTATAGGTAAGAATTAAGGGAAAGGCCAACAAGGCTGACATCCTACTGGGAGTCTGTTATCATCCACCAACCAGGGAGAAGAGGTGGACAACTTCTATAAACAGCTAGAGAATGTTTCAGGATCATCAGCCCTTGTTCTTCTAGGTGACTTTAACGTGCCAGACTTAATGGCAGTACTTAATTCAAGTACTTAACTGCTGGGAACTTAATACAGCAGAAAAAAGGCACTCCAGGAGTATGTGGAGGGTCACATTTTGTCGCAGCTGGTGAGTGAGCCCACTAGGGGAGAGACTATGTTAGATCACTTGTTTGTAAATAGAGATGGGCTGGTGAAAGATGTGGTGACTGGAGACTGCTTGGTCATTTCAGTGATCACAAAATTATAGAATTCTCGATACTTGGTGATATCAGAAGGAATATCAATAAGACTTTTACAATGGATTTCCAGAGGGCAGGCTTTGGCCTATTTAGGAGACTTATTCAAAGAGTTTCTTGGGAAGTAGCCCTTAAAAACAAAAGAGTCCAGGAAAGGTGGGCATGCTTCAAAACAGAGGTCTTGAGGGCACAGGAACAGACTGTTCCTGTGTGCCAAAGATGAGACGATGAGGCAGACATCCAACCTGGGTGGGCAAGGAGGTTTTGAAGGAACTTGGGAATAAAAAGAGAATGTATCATCTTTGGAAGGAGAGTCAGGTCTCTCAGGAAGTATTTAAGGGGGCTGCTAGGGCATGTTGGAAAAAAATTAGGGACGCCAAAGCTCAGTATGAACTTAAAATGGCAACTTCTGTAAAGAATAATAAAAAATGTTTCTACAAATATATTCATGGTAAAAGGAAGGGTAAGACCAGTCTTTGTTCTCTGTTGGATGAGGGAGGGAACTCAGTAACTGCAGATGAGGAGAAGGCAGAAATGCTTAAAGTCTTCTTTGCCTCAGTCTTTAGTGGGAACACAGTTTGTCCTCAGGATAACTGTCCTCCTGGGTTGGTAGATGATGTCAGGGAGCAGAATGGTCCCCCTGTTATTCAGGAGGAGGCAGTCAGAGAACTGCTGAGCTGCTTGGATGTTCATAAATCTATGGGGCCCGATGGGATCCATCCCAGGTTAATGAGGAAGCTGGCAGGTGAGCCTGCAAAGCCTCTCTCCATCATTTACCAGCAGTCCTGGCTCACTGGTGAGTTCCAGATGACTGGAAGCTGGCCAACGTGACACTCATTCATAAAAAGGGTAGGAAGGAGGATCCTGGTCCTTATAGGGCAGTTAGCCTGACCTCAGTACCAGATAGGGAGCAATTTATGTTGTTATCATGCAGAACTTACAGGATGATAAAGACCAGCCAGCATGGATTTGGGAGGGGTAGGTCTTCTTTGACCGACCCAATCTCTTTTTATGACCAAGTGACCCACCTGGTGGATGCAGGAAATGCTGTAGGTGTTGTCTATTTGGAATTCAGCAAGGCCTTTGGCCCTGTCTCCAAACAGCAAACTCCTGGAAAAGCTGGCAGCCCATGGCTTGGACAGGAGCACTTTCTGCTGGGTTAAGATCTGGCTGGATGGCCAGGGCCAGAGAGGGGTGGTGAATGGTGCATCCAGCTGGTGGCCAGTCACCAGTGGTGTCCCTTGGGGCTCTGTGCTGGGGCCAGTCCTGTTCAATATTTTTACCGATGACATGGATGAGGATATTGAGTCCTTCATCAGTAAATTTGTGGACGATGCTAAGGTGGGAGCATGTGTTGATCTGCTGGAAGGCACGAGGGCTCTGCAGAGAGATCTGGAATGGTTGGATGGATGGGCAGAATCCAATAGGATGATGTTAACTAGTCCAAGTGTCGAGTCCTGCATTTTGGCCACAATAACCCCCTGCAGTGTTAGAGGCTGGGGACAGTGAGGCTGGACAGTGCCCAGGCAGAAAGAGAACTGGGGGTACTGGTTTACAGCTGACTGAACATGAGCCAGCAGTGTTCTCTGGTGGCCAAGAAGGCCAATGGCCTCTGGCCTGTACGAGGAATAGTGTGGCCAGCAGGAGCAGGGAGGTCATTCTTTCCCTGTACTTGGCCCTGGTGAGGCTGCACCTGGAGTACTGTGTCCAGTTCTGGGCCCCTCAGTTCAGGATGTTGGGACACTTGAGCACATCCAGAGAAGGCAACAAGGCTGGTGAGGGGCTTGGAGCACAAGCCCTATGAGGAACGGCTGCGGGAGCTGGGGCTGTTTAGCCTGGAGCAAAGGAGACTCCTGATGACTTTATCCCTCTTCACAACTTCCTGAAAGGTGGTTGTAGTCATGTGAGGGTTGGTCTCTGTCACCAGGCAGATACTGACAGAACGAGACGACACAGTCTCAAGCTGTGCCCAAGGGAGATATAGTTTGGATATCAGGAAGAAGTTTTTTACAGAAAGAATAATAAAGTATTGGAATGCTTTGCCTGGAGAGGTGGTGGAGTCACCATCTCTGTATGTGTTTAAAAAAAGCCTGGATGTGGCACTCGGTGCCATGGTCTAGTTGAGGTGTTAGGGCATGGGTTGGACTTGATGATCTTGGAGGTCTCTTCCAACTGAGTTATTCTGTGACACGGGTCTTAATATTTCATATAGAAAAAGGTTTCCATAATTTCACTGACATTGTGGTCAAATAACATATTACTTTCTTCTGTGGAATTATAGTGAATAGGCTTTTACTGTCAGTCTAAACAAGAAATGTAAGAACCTATTCAAAAAGCTATTTAAAAAAATAATTGTGGATATACAGCTGTATTATCATTATACCTCCTCTTCCTCTTCCACATGGTTTTCTTCCAATGATCAACCTCATATTTTGTGACCTTCTGAAGTCTAAGACAAGGTGAGGGACTTCCAGCCCTTTCTGTAAGATTAGCTCCGAACAGTGCTTTACCTCCCATGAGACAAGTGTCAAAGAAGACTGTGAGGTAACTAGACAGTCTAAAGAAAGCATCTCAAAATATTCTGTACTTATCTGTTTGCTTTTTGAATTTCCATATGTTTAACAAAGAAAATTTTTATGCAGATGTTGAAAACATTCAGGAAGAATTTTGCATGTACCTCACTGCATGTAAATCTGATGCTCCAAAGTCCGGGATGTTAAGTTTTAAGAAAAAATTGCATCTTTGTCTTTATCATAAAGAATCTGAATTTCTGTACGTTTTCCAATTAGAAACCACAAGGAAATTTCTAGAACCCAAGGAATTATAAACACGTGTAGAACTTAAAAACTTTCATGATTTGAAAAACATGGTGGAGTGTTTGTCTATACAGCCAAATTTCTAAATCAGCCTTAAATCAGCTTCAAGTTAAGAGCAAAGCTCTACAGCATACTTGAAGCATTTGGGACATATTTACATAAACAAGCACAAATTGGAATATTTATTTAAATAAAAAAGCATAATTATAGCTATAAATTTATGTCTATGCCTCAAAGGGACTTTTGTTTTCTTCTTCTGCATTGCCATCATCACTTATGTTCACCAGTCCCACTGTTTCAGAAATTTTGGCTTATATTTGAATTCAAGACTCACTTTTGGTAATTGCATCAAATTCTGTAGTTCTTCCTTATTCATTACTCCCACAGAACTACTACCACTAACTTAGACCTAAGAACTGCACAGTAAACTGAAGACAGTTGGTCTAAATTACATTGTTTTCTCAAGTTATGATGTAATTTCCATGCAAGTCTCTGTTACATTTCTGTTCCAGACTATTCCTTGTAGTCTAAATAAAAAGCCAAATAAAGATTTGTAACAAAGATGCCTACAGTTTGTTTCAAGTACTTAACAAAATAAGTAATAGGAATGTTACAATGCATTTCACATAAGATGTAAAATCCAGCAAATCTAAAAATGGCTGTTTATAAGTTTCTGTCAGAAAATATGCCATCCCTATTTTTAATACACAGATTAAAGTAATGGCAAAAATGTTATGAAAACATACAGGTTTAATATAAATTCCATGAAGTGTTTAAGTATTTGCAATCCATACAAAGTCAACGTTAATTAAAAATCTATGGAAGAAAACTTGGTGTTTTCTTGTTAAATTATATTATTAGAAATCAAAATTTGCTCCTCATAAGCTGATTTGCTGTCTGAATCATTATTCTTTCCAAAGTTGGAGCTACCAAGTAGTTAAATATTTAAATCTTCCCTGACAATTAGCAAAATCTGGTTATTTCTGCAATATTAAACAGGAGCAGAGAGAGTTGGGAGAATCCCTGACTCAGGTTCACTGAAAAGAACAAGGCCAGTTCACATACATTGTGCTTCAGCCAAACAAAGGAACAAACACCATGCCTGCCCAAGGACAAGAAGTATCAATGAGGACAATCCAGAGACACACGATGCCTTGGTGCTCCCTCCAGGATTGTACAGCTCTGCTTCTAACACAGTGCATAGCTTGAAATGCATTTAACACCTTTGTAAGCAGTTCTTCAATGGAATATGCCAAGCAGACAAACACAAAATATTCTGGAATTGTTCAGAAATCTGCTTTCACACTCTTGTGGGCAACAGAACTCTATCCTACCATGCAATCCTCCTGCAAGCATAAACTTTAGTTATAGGAGCATTTGTTGAGGCATAGAACGTTTTTGCATGTGACCTGTTGCAGACAAATGCTACAGTATGTGCAAGAAACCTGGTAGCAACCCAAGTGAACGAGCAAGCTATTGACATGTCTGAGAAACATACAAAGAGTTCTCTAACAAGCAGCTTTATAGTCTTGTGGAAATTATTCCTTCTAGATGAATTAGCACTTGTGAATTGTTTTTCAAGATCATTCTTGTCCTCTCACATCCACATCAGTCTGCCACTAGAAAGAGTAACACACAAAAAGACAATGCTGTAGTTTTTTAATCCTTCCAAGTAACTGAGTGCCATATCTATAATGTATACAATTAGAAATTTTCTCTGTGAGCTTTTATTGCAAAATGAAAGTACAGAAAGTACAAGTGTGTAGAAAAGCAAATTGCTGCTCCAGACCACAAAGGATCTATTCATAGCCTAGCAATTTATGCAGCCCTATTCATGAAATTCTCAACTAGAGAGTCAGATTTATAACTTACAGAGGGCACCTGAATATCGCTTTGATGCAGCTGACATCTCTTTACACTGGGCAGACAGGTTCAAGGCACCAAGTTTACAGAATACTATACATTCATTCCATCTATAGGACATAGATAAGCTTGAGAAACTGAAGCCTACAGTATAATTAAAATCATCATGTTGATTAAATCAGATTTTCAGCTTGGCCATCTGGGGTCTATGAGCAAGATCCAGATTCCAGATCTAATTCTGAATAATCGATACTGAGTCTTTTAGTTATAACACTTAAAATGCATAACATGACTCTCAAAGATAATTCACCTTTAACCTGCTTCACGAAGACATTGTTTTAAGTGGAGTGTTTGTAAATATATCAGCAGCTTCAAGGGTGGTGGGCAGACTGTGCCCTGACAAAAATGATAACAACAATTAACACAATTTATTTATGTTTATTTAAAAGTTTTTATTAATGGTCTTCCTAAACTAAGCCAAACCAAGTCAAATACGGGCTCTGTGTATATTGCACGTCTTGATGCTCTGGATTTGTTTGTAAGCTGTGAAATTCTCAAATTAAATATCTGTCAGGAAAGGTAAAATACTGACAGGTGACTGTGGAGAAAAAACGCAGGTCAATGGGAGAAAATTACAAAATGGCATAGTGCGACATTAATTACTTTTATGGAATAACTGCTGCTATAATAAGTCTGTAGTTTCAAGACAGTACTCCACTGGCAGCAGCACAGATAGTTTCAACAATTCACAACCATACAAATCTTGAACGTTTATTAAGATTGATACCAGCCATCTACTTGTCATTTTATAAATGTACATTATAAGATTTATGACTCTAAAAATCTCCAGAAAGAGGAAAACATTACTTCTTAGAAAATATATTATATAGTCACACTGCCCTCCCTGTTAAAAAAATCCATTTTCACCTAAAACTCAAAAATCTTGTCTGTTTGTAGCAAAGAATCAGATACAACATTAATGCTTTCAGAACAATCAGGTTTTTAAGCATGGTCTGGCTGCTTAACAGAGAAGAACATTGTCTTCTGGGACTTGTAAAAGAATCCTAGAACCTAACATCTTCTGAAAGGAACAATTTTTAAATGCTTCCTATTTAGAAATTGAAATGCTTTTAATACCTAATTACTGAATGATTAACCAATCAAACAGCAAGTAGTTAGATTCATGGAAGACACAGAGTATCTTTTATGATATCCAAAAGTGCTTATTGTGGCATTAAGATCACAACAGCAACATGCAGAGACTGCATAAAGGGCACCAGAGGCTGCCAAACTCCTGTACTCTAACTTCCACATCATTCTCCTGAAAAACAAATACTAAAGCAGAGTGTGACCAAGGTAGCATTTTTAGATGCAGGGATTCAGTCCTGAAAAAGCTTTATACAGAAATAAAAAATACAAATATAATTTAAAATAATTTCTTTGAAGTTTGACTCTAGTAATAGATTTCCCTTTGTCCACTGGCACAAACAGCAGGTTATTCATCCCCAAGAAACAGTAACACACAGAATCTATGAGTGATTCTTATGCTTTCTCAAGTTCTAATAATTTTCAGCTATAAGGACTTCCTCATCTGTGAGGAAGGATGTATTCAGCTTTCCAAGAGATCTCTCTTTCAATACCTTATTCAGTATTTATTTGAACCCAGGTTAATTTAAACACTCCTTGACAAGAATTTTTCAGCTTGTATGTAAACAAGGCCTCCCTTTTGCTTGCTTGGCTTCCACCAGCTTCATTCAATATCCCATGGTTTTTGTATAGAAACTGACCATTTATCACACCATTCCTGATTTTGCAAGTTCCATTATATGTCCCTCTTTCCGCACTCATGCATCCTAACCCATCCAGTCACTCATAAAAAGCAACTCCATTATCTCCTTCATGCATAAAAAGTTGTGCCTTTTTTTGCCTGCCTCTGACTCTTAAGGAAACAAAACTACTTTTGCATCACACACCATTTAATCTCCTTTTCAGACTCTTAAAGCCCTATCCTCAAGTCACATTACCAGTAGGCATCCACAAGTGTTTCCACATGACACAAAAAGAAGTATTGATATCAACATGACAATCTTCCTTCCAGATTTGGAAAACACAATATTTTGGGAACTTTTTGGACCTCTGTTTTCCCAATTTACTCCACACTCAAAATAACTGATGCTGACCTAGGGGATTCCTGAAATCTGAAAGAAGTTCAATGCTCACTAATAAGAAAGGGAATGATACCGTTTAGTTAACAAACAAACTACAAAACTGACATTGACTTGAAACTTATTGCAAAAGCTGTTAAATCAGAAGCAATAGGATTTAACGTCTGCTATTTTGTAGAGTATTGCAATATGAATTTAGGGAATTATGGTAAAAATCTCATGAGACAGTGAATGCAATATTAGCTTTTAATGCCTTCTTAAATTTGTTGCTATAGTTGCTAAACTGGCCAGACAGCCCCAAAGAGATGCAAAATGACTTCATGATTAGTAACACATATCAATCAGAGCAGGATATATCATCTTTCTTTAAGAGAAAATTAAACCCATGAATCCACAGGAGCAAGTTCACATACAAGGAGAAACTTTGCTTATGAAAACAGACCAGATCTTCAAGCTTGTGGAAGGCCTTAGTAAGATTACACACACTCCCTCCATTAATCATATCTTTATCCTGTCTTCCTCACTCAGATGCAAGCTGGCATAGCAAGTAAACTGATCCTTCTTGCTCATTTTATATCAGCAGCATCTACCTAAAACAATTAGAAGTTACATATATGGATAGAAAAGTTTGTTATCTATTTTGATAGAGGCTGAACTCAATAGAAATCAGTGGCTTCACCCAGCTGCCAATGAAGTCATCAGGGCACCTCAGTGAAAGAATGTGTTTCTGTTTTCCTGTGCAGAGCAAATGCCAAATGGCTTCAAAATTCCACATATATTATTAATAAAATTCATTTAAAAAAATTCAGGAGAGGATGGTGGAGTTTTTCTATGCTAAATTTTATACAGCATTATCTCCTCATAAATGTTCTTGGTATCCCAAACTCAGATTTTTTACCATGAAGACTGGTCCTATTGCCAAGAGTGCTATACAGGGAGTTAAAATCTGAAAGGATTGATGAATAGCTCCCTAATAGTATACAGTGATACAAATCTATTCGGCCACTTCTTTGAATTCTGACTGAACTAAGTATGAAATAATATACATTGAGAAAATAACAGAGGTAGATTTTTTCCCTTTAAATGTATTGTCAGTTGTACCAGCCTGAGAAATAAAAACCAAAATATGTAAATAATGACCACATATGGGACTGCAAATGTCTAATTTGCTTCTAATGTAACTTGGAACAAAAAAAAAAAAGTACAAGTAACCCTTCTTTATGCCTACCTAGTTCCTAGGCTCAATCAAAAAGACTGCCCTATCTGTTTTCTAACTTGAAAACTACCATGACACTTAGGTGAAGACAAGCCAGACCATATTATAAAGAGGAACTCCAAAGTCACCCAATACTTCTACTAGCAAAGACCTGATTAAAATTTGAACTAGAAAATGTGAGAATTTATTCTACAACAGCAACTATGAACTTGGAACCAAGAAAAACAACTTACATGTACAACTGACAAGACTATCACTAGTCAGACCAGCTGATAAAATTTATACCATGCCCCAATTTCTGCTACAGACAAGTTATGAAACATCAAGAATAGAAGATGCATTATGTGATTTCTGTTCTCAGCCTCTTTTTTACCCACTCTTCATTTGCCTGTTTTAGCTTTCAAGGAAGATGTACCTGAATGCAACCAGAAAAATAAGAACAGTTTCACATTGAATGTGCTAATGTGTCAACCATCTAATTCTACATTTCCAAGAAATGAACTTGCTCTTGAATGTTTCCCAGTAAGACTGTGCCAAGAGAATGGTTTAAATTAAAACAAGGTTGTGTTCAAACAAGTGTTTCCAAAACTCCTAAGTATCTCCTAAGTTTCATTTTCCATACCATTCCTTCAATACTTTATTGAAACCCCTTCCAGTACAGCAAGAGGATCTTTAAACTCATGGCACCAAAACTAACTATAGAGTTTTATTATTGATCTCCCTAGAGCTGTTTTTGGAGGAAAAGACACCTCCCTACAGATACTTAATACTCCCCTTGAAAATAAATACAAGGATCATATTTTTGCTATTACCTACCACATCCCACTGCTAGATATGGTTTATTCTTATTCTCCACATATTACAAGTACTTTTTTGAGTAACTGCTTTGCATAGATACTTTAATAAATACCAAATAAGCATTATTTCCCTCAATTTCATATTGTAATTTTTCTACAAAGAACAATTGCCTCCCCACACTTACCACCCATCCACATATAAAATCTCATAACTGTACAAAAAAAATCTCAGGACCAAAATTGTCAGATACATCAAATACTGATATTAAATGCTAGAGTGTTGACAAACACTTACTTTGCCTGGCTTGTTTGCATCAAAGCTGTTTTCCTTAAATTTCTCCTGCAGGGTCTCAGCTAACCGGCAAAGCAAGGCACCATTATCCAATTTCTCCATAAAGGTTTCTGCTGTTATTTCTCTACCTGAACAGCAAAAAGAAAGTTAACAGGGCAGAAAGCATGCAATGGTATAGACTGCGTTTGTGTAAAAAGAGAAATCACAAGAAATCGGGACAATATTTTGAAATAAGCTTTAATTCAAAAACTTGCATTACTTTGAATATTTTGTGAATAACCTTAATGCTACTTTACTGGTAGATATACAGAAAATTATGAAAAAGAAACCCATGCTTACTTTTGGAAGGTATGTGATATTTTTAAAATAGTTCTAGCATATCCAACTCCACAAATTTCACTTTACTTATGAAGATTCAGTGCTTTAACATAATGTTTGAAATGAGAGAGCACTGCAGGCAAATGGTTTACACCAGTGTGTGTGTAGTTACAGCATGAATTGCTAAGAGTTTATTTTGCAACAGACATAAAAAACCATGTCAAAAAGGAAAGTGTGGTGTATTTTCAGAAGACTCTTAAATCCTGATCCTGCAAGAAATAGACAAGACAGTGACTGCAATGCTCCTATGAAAGCTCTTTTTCAGAAGTAAAGTTAGGTACATAACAAAATAAGAAAGTGAAATTTCATTTTGTATATCTACACAGATTAATATTTTCACTAAAAGAACAAAGCTGAAATACCCTGCTTTCAAAATATATCAATTTTTATATCACACTATATGACACAGCCATTCAGTTGCCTTCTACAGCAGGCCAGACAACCTTACAGAACAGTGTAATTACATCCCCCTGGAAGAGGGGATCACGTGTTCCATGATAAGATTGCTTGCTGACCCCAGATGAGAAGGGAATTATTTACCATCCTAGACTAAACTTCCAGGATCTTAACATAATTTTCAGTAAAAATATTCCAATTTCTTATTGAATGTTTCTCATTTTCACATTTCGACTGAAAAGTTTGCCTTTACTTTGGACACTATGTTGACAAGCAGCTGTATTCTTCAGCCCTTTTAACTTCTATTCATATCAAGATAACATCAAGGAATAATTCTTATTCTTCCAATTAAGACAGGATTTTTTGTCCCCAGTATTTACATATGCCATTTAGGAAATAAAACTATTAACTCATTTTTCTTAGGCTGTTACACAGCATACATTAGCAACAATAGTCTAATGTGCCAAAAAAAAAAAAAAAAATTAAAAACTGAAGTGAGACTGCTTTCTCATCCCATCCAGGTCCACTCCTGCTTCCATGAGATGTCTTGAAACTTAAAATATTAATCTGTTTAGAACAGGTTCACTGCAATTTTTTGTCAAACTAAATAGGAAAAGTAAAGCTTTCCTGTATCTTTTTGCTAAGAAGAACATTCAAAAGTAATAAAAATTAAGTATATAAATTAATTCTGAACTTCCTGCTACATATTGTGACCTTATACTCCATGTCACAAAACTGAAGATAGCAGCATTATAAAGCAGTATGACATCAAAAATGTTACAGGAAAGCTAATATCTCTAGGCCCTTGTCTGAAAACTTAGAAACACTTTAGCACCTTTTGGGAAAATCCCAAAATATGAATCTTTTCAGTTTGCTAAGTTAAGGTAGAAAAGATAGATTATTGCAGTAAACCGTCTTCAGATAGAGCAGATTTTTATTTTTCATTGAAGCTAAACTTGTTTTTTCTAACACACATTTACTTCAGAAATATCTTTTTAACATGAAGATTTTCCATTTTTTATTCCCACTTAATTCTACTTGCTATGTAGCCCACTTTATAGCTCTTGTATACATAAATGACTTCTCCAGGCAAAAGAGCAGTAGTAGCAATGCAGACATGCAGCGTTAGCTTATGCCTAACTGATAATATTTTTGCCATATCTCCAGATCAAATGAAGCCAGGACTGAAACTATAATAGCCCAGACATAAAAAAACCTGAACAGCTCCGCATCTCAAAAGACTTTGCCACCATTCTAGCCTACATATTCTCCCATTTGCCCCATCAGTGTTTTTATAAAATGCTCTAAAGCAACTAGAAAGCTAAATTTTAGAAATAACTACGCTACAGGAACTGCATGAGTATTACTTTTTATAATACACACCCTCTTTTCTAAAAATGTATTTCAAGTATCTTTAACAGACTAAATGTTTTTATTTTAACTAGCGACACATAACTTTTCACAAAGGCAAACAAAAAACCTCCCACATTCTACATATCTCTTCTGTCCTATGATTTATAGATGCACAATTTCATAATAATAGAATGTTATAAAACCCTTAAAACTTATTTAAGGATTTTTTTTTTTACAAATATATAGAAAAAATCAGTTATCTTCTTCTGCCATTTAAGAATATATTTATATTATTTTAAGTACCAAATTGCATTAGCAGTTTGGTCACTGCATATTTTACACTAAACTGGATTATTTGAGTTCTATTCACCTTCATGAAATCTCAAAGAATGAGTTTTGCATTGAACATCTGTCTCCAATGAAAAGTATATTAGGTGTCAGCTTTCAATTCACTGTATTTTATGGCTCCATAAGGTGGCACTTCTTTGCTAAAACAGGCTGACACATTTAACAGTAGAAACACATTGATTCAAGTATTCAATGCTCATAACCTGTATTTGTATGGAAAAAAAGTCAAGCTCCATTAAAAAGGTACAACTCCCCCTATAATTACAAGAAAGCAGTTGCAATGTTTTTATAGAATGGCAATAATATTAAGTATAATAAGAAAAACAACACAAAGTATGAGAAGAAAATCCAGAAATACGAAAGCTTTCAGAAACCTCTCAAGTACTGCCTAACCTCTCTTTTACCACAACCACCAGATTCCCCTTTAAAAGTCAAACAGCTGCACCTGAACACCTACCACTTGCAAACTGTGCATAACTGTCTGTAAGGTCACCTAGTCCAGGGGGACCGAATACAACCAGACTGGAGGTCCACGAAAAAAATAATAGTAGAGAGTTCATGCCTCGGGTGTGTGCCCAAGAGGTTGAGTATACAGCTTTCCTTACAGGTCTCAGAATACCATAGCCGTCAGAAGAAGAGAGGGACTGAAGGACCCAAGTACCCAAATCTAGTTGACTCCTCTATTACTTGATGTAATAACTCCACTGCAGGACTGAGTCCAGCCTCACAACTTGTTGATAGACTTATTTTAGTTGTACATTTTGTGTAGTAACACAAAACTAGTAGTTTACAAATAGAAATATTTCACTCAAGTGAATCTCTGAAACATCTACAATACTGAGGCACTACTGAAATAATTGCTCCTGACCCTCTCAATTCACGTGGCATATAAACTCAAGAAAACAAAATGTGGTAAAAATAAAGAAAACTAAGATCAATGACTATGCATATACAAAACTGGTTCTTTTCTGGCAAGGTTACTCTGTTCCTTACAATAGTTGACAGTAGGAAAAATAATTTTGAAAGCATTAAGACATTATTACTTGAAAAGGGACATATAAAAAATTCCAAAAGACATGCTGATATTAAAATTATAAAGCAACTCAACTAAGAAAGAAACTGTATCAGTGCCAGCAGAATCACTGGAGATATCACTACTGTGAGTATCTTGATACTCATTTATTACTCATACATTTAAAATCTGTATTTCCCACTGTCTCAATCTGAACAACTTGATGTTGAAAATATATGTTCTTTTACAGAATGCTTAGGCAACAAGGTGAGCAAGAACACTAAGCTGACACAGATTTAATTCAGAATCAAAGAAAGACAGTTTTCTCGCAGAAGACTTACCATTCTCCAACCTCAAATTTAATACCTCCTTCAACAAACTTTAAACATCTAGCTTTGTCTTCAACTTGATGCCCCTCCTAACATCCTCACCTCTGCTCCTTTTCTCCAAGCCTTTTGCACCCAAGCAACTTTTACATGCATCAAACAATATTCAGTGTTTACATGTCCAATTCTTCAGCATCTTGCATTCCCTGGCCCCCCAGCTATAAGCTTCTGAAGCCCTCTTCCTGTTAAGAAGAGGCCTCAGGACTCAAACCTTGGAGCCCAGCATACACCAGAGGTGTAGTCAGTCCCACGTGCTAAATGAAGCTGGGTGGAATAAAAAGACAATATAACCCTCTGCAGCTTGTAAATAAACTCTGGGAATGGGGGAAAAGACTAGAGGTCCACAAAAGTGCCAAAGAGGAAACAGGGAAATCATCTCTCTCTACCTGTCCTAAACTACAGGCTGGTGAGGAGGTCCACTCCTCTTCATGTCAGCTATTTCACTTCTGCAAACACACACAAAAAAACAAGACAATACTAGAGAGTAAACCAGACAAGCAAACCCTTCAAATTGCCATTCTCCCTCTGCTACAAGAGTTCTGTGGCCCAGGTGTGCTAATTCCCATGTGAAGCTTGCTCAGGGTGGAATAGAATTTCGTCAAGAACATTCTACTGAAGTTAAATATATACAAAATTTGGAGTTTGTCAGCAGTGAAAGCATTCCCAAATGCTTCATTGGCTCCCTACCTAATAGAAACAAGGCTAAGAGATCATTATGACTTGCAAGTCAGTTAGGTTAACACATCTCATGACTGCCACTCTTGACTGAGACACCAAAACTCAACAGAGAGAAGCAAGGACAGGAGACACAACATCTATGGCTACAATCTTCCTTTCCAGCAGACAAACCACAACACTCACATGTCCCACTTTGAAAATACTCTAATGTACAATATCATATGAGTTAATCCTATCTGACACATGGATTTCATCTGCAATGTCCTTTTTCCATCCCCTGGAGTATAGACAGCTAAAATCTATTCAGCAATGGAGCTGTAATGACAAACTGTCCTCTCAGAAGCTCTGAGCTTCTCTGACATAGTTTCAAAAGTAATTAGCAAAGTGCACACAAAAGTACTAGCAATTACTAAACAAAAAACCCCACAACAATGTCCATGCTAAATTAAATTAAATATCCAAAGTCTCAGGATTAAAAATTCTTTCAACATTATTTTCCAGTTGCACCATGTATCTAACTTTTCTAGTTTATCAGTTGGGTAAGTTCAAATTCTAGCTATGCCTACTTTCTGTCTGATATCATATATATCATATTCATTCATATTATAAAGTGCAATATCCCAGTAATGTTTTCCAGTTTGATTTGAACCCACATCAGGCTATGCTGCTGCAAAACCATCACCATTTACACATCCAGTAACATTTGTCTCAGATTGAAAGACAGGTGCCTGCTAGGGGGCTCTCAGGCAAAGATATGAGGATAGGAATACCAGTTCTTTACTAGTATGTGTAACAAGGCAAACAAAAGCAATAACAACTATGAAATTAATAATAAACAGAACCAGGGACCCTGGGACAGCCTTCTCGGCCGAGACAGGGAAGGATGGAGGAGAGGCGGTCGGTCCCGGTGCCCCTGCAGGACTCTGAAGAGCACTAAGCTGGAACAGCAGGAATGATCAAAAGATCCTGGGCTGGTGGACGAGATGTATCAGAGAACTCAGTAACTGAGCTCGGAGCTGGGCTGCCGCTGCCCCAGCCCCACCACTCCTTTGGCACTGCTCTGGGTTTTCTCTGTGCTGCAGCCCCACACCACCTGCCCTGCTGGGACTCTTTTTGTCTCTCTACAAAAATGTCCTAAAACACCATCACTTGGTCAAACTACTTCAAAGTGTTTCAGCCATATACTTGCCTAAAATACTATTAAAAAAAAAAAATCTGGATGTCTTTGAAAAGATAATGTGCCCTTGTTGAGGGCTAGTACAGATGAATGACAAAAATATAGATGATACAAAACATGAACCAAAATGGCAAAAGTTTAATGAAATGCATATTAATTTCCTTGATAAATTGAGAAATCTTATAGCATGAAAACTGCCACAAGGCCACTTACAATGAAGCACAAAAGATACAGACAGCGCAATCGAGGATGTGGATACACACAGTATTATCTGCTCCATGTTACTTGCACATCCATGCCTGTAAAGATCTACTATATATCACACATCCCTTCTCTATTTAAAGTTTATCTAAATTATGCAGTAATTAAACAAAATCTGAATTCTGAGTTAATACACTCTTACAAATAATAATTATTTTAATTCACTTTATTTTGCATGTGAATTTTAACATAATTGAATTATTAATTTTACTAACAATGTCTACACAGGAATTCAAAGCAGTCTAGCAAATCACTATAATTTCAATTCATCAGCACAAACTCTGAGAAAAGGAGAGCCTGGTGCAAGAAGGTGTGGGGGAATGCATTAAGCAAATGAACTGTATATGCTGGTAATTAAAAGAAGGTTGTGCCCATTTAGATCTGCAGTGCAGAATTTGGTGTCCATATGAAAAATCAGATATTTAATTACAGTTGGCATTTCGGAACCTCCTGCTGGTAGCTACTTTCTTGCTCAAAGAGTGACCTCATTCCTAAACTTATCACTGAGACAACACTGTTACAAACTGCAAACAAGCTTCTATTTGTTTCAGAGTGGATCACTAAAACTTCATTGTTTAAAACGTTTAAACAATATATTGAATCCCTAATGGAATGTGCAGCATCCAATTCAAAAAAACCAGTCACTTGGATTACTGCCTCAAGGCTATTGGAAAGAAAAGTTTCTGAATTTTGTTCTGGTTTTGCATAGAAAATTTTATATTCAAAACATATTAATTTAAATGGAAGTACCACACAAATACATAATTTAAAACACCTGCCACTTTTGTAGTTGTGGATTCATAACTCAACTCAAAATTGGGTATTGTCTACCTGCAAAATATTGTGTTCTATTGGCATCGAGCTTATTGACCCCCTCTGTCATAACATAAGTGATATTTCCTTTTCTTTCTCTTAAAAAAGATGTAATAGAGCAATATAGAATGTGCTGATGAAAGACACTGGATATACTCTGTTACTGTATGATACCACTGAGACGGTTTAACTACAGCATTTACCATGACGAGACACTGCCCATGTCTCACCAGAACAGACTTTCAGAAAATTTTTTTAAAAATTTAATAAATCCCCCAAAACCATATACACCAAATTTAAAACTGCTTATCCAAATTTTCCTCCAAAATCCCATCAACTAAAGTTTCATGTAACATTAGCTTCTGAAATATTTTTCTTCTCTTTATTTAATGAGAGGAATTAATGGCATGTCTCCCTTAGGATAAGATACTGTGTAAGTCATCTATTTCTTTGGTAGTATCCTCTGTATTTACAGAGATCACACAAAAGCCATGTTTCCCTGAGTGTTCTCAGCAAACAATATATTATTTCCTGGCTTATAGTTTCTAAATTCCACCTTCTTGAATAATTCGTACACCTCAAGGTATTGTCTCTCTCCTTCCTGCCAGGGACAATCTCATTTGCTCTTTTTTATATGTACCTGATTTTTTTTTTCTTTAATTTTGGTTTGCATCCTCTTTTGACAGCAACAAGCTTTGTCTTCACACACCAAGATGTGCAGCTGCAACCCCTGTAAAGGCCCAGGTCCCAGCTATGCTAGGTCAAACCCCCCTATGCACAGGCTACTACAAGTCCTAGCATACATTGCTTTGGGCAGCAATTACTAGACTGCTTGGTCAGAGAAGAACTATTTAATGGGTCCTTCTGTTCAAGACAGTCAGTACACTACACTCTGTAGGAGACCTATCAATAAAAATGGAAGACATAGGCAAAGGCAGCAACTAGCACCATTCAGCTTAATAGTGTAAGTACAAAAAAAAAATACAAATAAAATAATTAAAATGAAATTTGAAAGAAAACTAAACATGGAATGTATAATGTTCAGTTATGCTACTCACAGAAACACAATGGAGGCAAATTACTCATTAGCTCTTCTGACCCTGCTAATATTTGTGCTATATGGCAGTAGCTATGTAACCATAGCTTCAGTTTTGAAGCGCAAAGAAATCTGAATTCCCAGCTAACCATATAAGGAGTTCTCATACTGCCCAGTATCAGCATTCCATCTTATTGTACCTTACCCAGTAGGTTTGTGAGCCACAGGGCCAAATCCTCTTTCATTGGCAGCAAGTTGGCCTCATGTCTACTTGCAAGCCACTGACTGTACTGATGCATGTCGGAGAGGCCAGGCCCACGTGCCTTTGGGCTCAAGGCAGTGCACATGGCTTATCTGCTTGTCGTACCTGTTTAATTATATAAAAAGAAAAAAAAATAAAGTTCTTCATTATGCCAAATAAAGTCTCACATGCTCCATTTTTAGAATTGTAGAAAATAATCCCATCCAGAATATAATCCCCATCTCTGGAAATGTTCAAGGCCAGTCTGGACAGGTCTTTGAGCAACTTGGTCCAGTGGAAGGTGTCTCTGCCATGGTAGCGGAAGGGGTTGGAATGAGCTATCTTTAAAGTCTCTTCCAAACAGAACTATTCTGCGATTCAAAAATGACAACAGTAACTATGAGTCTAAGAAATCAGATATCAGACAAACAGATGTGGACCTAACACACAGTTGCAAACACCAAAGGCTGAAACTTTGTTTTTTGGTTTTTTTTTTTGCAAGTGATTAAATCATACAGATAAATGTTAACTTCACTGGTATTCACCAGGCTACATGTTGCCAACGCAGCAAAATATGTAGCAAGTAATTATTAAAATAAAATTAAAATAAACATTTTACACAAAGCTAACAATTCACTATGGTGCCTGACCCAATACTGATTCAGATTAATTGCAGAGCTTCAGAGATTTTTGGATCATGCCCAGGAAAAACATAGCAACGACCAAATTACATGCCTACATCAAACTTATTAACAATTAATAAATGCTGTAACCAAATGGAAACAATCTATTCTACAGCTTCAAAATTATTAAAGAAAAAATTACACCAAATATATAGACTGAAGAGCATTATTTCTTCAGAAAGCAGCAAAACAGCTAGTGTTGGTCACTCACAGTTGCCAATTCCCAAATTCTGCTATGCTTTAGTGATGACTTACTGAAACTTTAGTTTCAGGTAAGACAATTGATCTTTAACACATGATGTTTTTAGTGTTGTCAGTCACAGGAGCCACTGTTGTTAGAACCACAGGACCTATATATCTGTGTCTGAAGGGCTAGTTCCCCACCTGTGGCAGAAGCATGCTAAAGCATGTTTTTTTCCTCTCTGAAGCTTGTAGCAATGAGCTGAAATATCTCCTTGCCTGGTAGGCTGTAGCCTACACCAACCAGAAGACACAAAGTCTTGTTCAGATGGCACTAGATAGAAATTAAGTGAATGTGAGACCCATAAAGAATAGTCCTTTGCCTATTGTCAACTGGCTGATCCACACCAATTGTAGTAAGACATGTCAAGTGGCTTCAATTTTTGATAATATGCAAACTCTTTCTGTCCTTTGCATGCCTTTCATATCAGGTAAGAGATACTCGTCACTTTAAAACAGCAGCAGAAAAACAGAACAATTTTTTTGTACTATGCATTATGGTCTAAATTACAAAAATACTGGAAACAATTTCTTCATCAAAAAAGGAAAATATTTACTAAATTTAAAAAAAATGCCTTTCCATAAAATTGTGGTGTAACTGACTTTTCCAAATGTATGTTATGGTATTACGGATATTTTAATACTTGAATTTAAATACTCCAGCATTTTTTACCATAGTGTAACTAAACTCAATGTTTACAAAAAGATCTGGGTAAGCTCTTGTTGACAGTACCTCACACCTGAAGTTTAGCTTGCCCTTGAGTTAGGCACAGCTTTCAACACAAATAGACTTCTTACTGAAATTAGACAGTTTTTTTCAGTTGGGGAGAAGCAAAAATATGCATAAAGATTTATTCCCTTGCACAAACATATTTCTGCATTATGAGTAGATTTCACATTTTTCTAACAAAAAAATTCCTTATGTATCAAAGTTTCCTTGAAAGCAGAAGAGTTTAAAGCAGACTGAAGTACATAACTTATGGACAGCTCTGTTGTGAAACTGACTTTGTAAAAATGTCAGCTTGGATTTATAGCTTCCTGGTTAATTAAATTCAAATCATACCTGCAAGGCTGCAAGGGAGAGGAGGGAGAGGACTTGGACTGTGAGCTCTGCAAAAATCAATCTGGAATGTCACCCTCAAAACATATTGATTCAGACTAGAAGCTACCAACAGCTAAGGAATTTCAATGATATATTTTGAATGGTATATTTGAAGTATATTTAAAGTTTCTCTAAGGCACTTAGAACCACATGAATTAGTCTTTCAAATCACTGCTTCATTTTGGATAGAAACAGAGGCAAGACAGATAGCTAAAACCAGTTGTCTTCAAAGATTATGGGAAAGATCAAGTATCTATCACATACTTGCTTTCCAGAAAGAGCAAATAATTTTGACCACTTTCTGGAGTCTATAATCTCCACTGACACAGTGAGGAGAGTCAGAACTGAAATTAGTTTGTTCTCTTGAATTGCCTCTGCAATGATAGTGGTAAAAGTCAATTTAAAGAAAAAAAAAAAAAAAAAAAAAAGAGAGAGAGAGAGAGTTCTTATTCCTGAGTGCATGTATCTAAAATTTTAGGAATATCCTGCAATTTATTTCTCTTTACTTACAAATTGGAAAAATACAACAGAAAAAGCAGAACTACTTTACTAAAGCAACCAGTTAGACCGTGCACCTCTTCACTGGGAATAATTTCACAGTTCATACATGCTTTGTGGAGGAGGCTAGACTGGATGACACTTGGAGGTCCCTTCCAACCTAAATTTATTGTTATTTGATATTTCATGCATGCACAGAGCAATATTAATCATGAAACCCTACACAGGGTCTGCCATGCTAGAAGGGTTAAAATTGGCACATACACTGAGCTGGGTTGTGTCAAGAAGAAAACAACAGGCAATAGCTTTTTCTTTCACCCTACTTCATCACTTCCAAGATCATGTATATGAAGTTCCCTATGGGAAGCTGGGGCTAATTAATCATCAACATTATGATATGCCTGACAGTCAGCCAGATACAATACAGGCTGCTGACACTGGTGGGGCTGAAGTAATTCTATGGTCTCAAAGCTACATTTAAGACAAGACAAAACAGAAGGAAGGCTTCTTTAACAGCTACGTGGAAGCAGTCTGGGTTTCCACATCAGTCTGTGGAAGAAGCACTGCAGAGTAAGGAACTGGGGGAGTAGGGATGTTATTTCAGTTTGCCTCTAAAATACAGCATTGTCTTTAAATATATTTCACACTGACCTAACTCAGCAATCAGGCTGTGCAAAGTCCCAACAAACTTTTAGGACTCATTCAGGAAGAAAAGTGGGAAAACAAAGATTTTGGAGGATGCAAGGGTGCTTCAGTTTCTTAGTAACTGTGGTAGTAAGAAGAAAAAAGAGAGACAAGAAGGGTATTCTGAATTTAAGGTAGTTTTCATAAGACACATTCTCAGAATGAGAAACTAGAAAGGTAAAAAAAGCCAGACAAACAGGTGACAAAAATCTCTAGAAGATGAAAATGGTTCATGCATCTCTATACTCAGACTAGGTCTGCTTGAAATAGTAGCCCTGAATTAAAAAACTGTATGCACTAATTTGTGAAGTGGGCATGCAAAGTGAGGACTGGGGAATGAGAAAGTTAATACTGATGAAAAGCCTGAAGAATTACAGCTAAATCACATACAAGCCAACCTCACCTCTGTGTAAGTTTTCTTTGATTTCATTTTCAAAAAACTCCCAAATTTTTCACTTCCCCACTATTTTCTGGAAAACTGCCCCAAACTTCAGTAAAATCCACAAAATTCCTACCTTGGACATTAAAACTCAGTTTTTAAGGAGCAGAGTATCTCCTGTCACAGACTCTACAAGGGATACTGGAGATCAGTTATCAAACCGCAAGCGTCAGAAACTTTCAAGCTCTGAATTATTCTTCATGGAAATACTGATTGCTACTGAACCTGTTAAATTCAACTTAAGCCTTCACAATACTTCAGTACTGAAGCATCCAAATTTCAATAAAAAGTTCATCCACTTCATCAATTGAACTAGTACATACATGTTAGAACTCCATCACATAGCAGTTGGCATCCATGAAGAAGCCAAAATGAGATAGTTACGTGAAGGTGACAGCAACTGAGTCCTGAGCTCCTTCAAGATTTGTTTGAAGATTCTTCAGTGATGAAGGCCAGGCCCTTGTTTCCTCACTCAGATACCTTCAAATCTTTTCCTTAAAATGTCTTGATATATTTATTTTTTAGTGAACTGAAGGAAAGTTTGTTGACAATTTATCAGTGAGGAACATGGTCAGAGGAATTGACTAACTTGCATAAGAGGTAGACAGCAGCTTTCAAGGATACATCACCACAGCTGAGGCAAGCCTCTGATTCCAACAACTATTTCATCCTTTCCTTTTGGCAGGCAAAGTATGAACAAAGTAGCCAAAAAATATTGGGTTTCCTAATCTCACTACTTTCTAACAGTAACATCAAATCATCATATAAACAGCTGTTTAAAACTAGCCAACACAAACATGTCAAATATTTTATAGAATGTTACACTTCTCTATAAACTGTTGAGGCTGACGTGATATGCAGAAGCATTTTCAAAACTTACCTCTAAATGCTTTAAAGGAACTGCTTCCCCCTACTATTCAGAATGTAGACAAGGAACGGTCTTTGACCACTTTTCATCCTGTTTTGTTACAGTTCATATGAATGTGGCACAACCCTTTTTTCGACCTCTCTCAATAAGAGGATGGCATCTCAAATTCTTAGCCTTATTGTCTAGATGAAGAATTCTGTGTGGGACGGTTTACAGTACACCCAGAAATAAGTATCAGATTCAACACATTAAAAGGTCCTATTTCTCTCTGCTTGCTCCTACTGAACAGTGAAGTTCTTATTTTGCTTTACAGTAGTGCATTCAGTTATCTGTGTATTGCAGTTCACTGTTTGTATTTGGCCAGCAGTGTAATCTTACACTATCTGATGTTTGTTATCAGATCATCAGGTGAAAGCAATGAGAATCAAACAAGTGATCATCTGTGTTTCTACTGGCTTTTGTTGGGGTTAACGGGTAGGAAAAAATGAATCATGATACACTGTACTCAAAACACACAGGGGGCAAAAACTGTTTAATCTAGAAAGTAAAACTGGATGCACAGTGAAGCATGCACATTTGCAGATCCCCAGATTTATTTCCCTTTCCTATTCCAACCACTCTCCTTACCTGTAAAATTGTGATAGTTTTCTTCAACCAAGTATAAAAAGGGAGGAAAAAATATAGGAAAAAATATAGTATAGGAAAAACGTATATAATAAAAGCTTGCATGTATGCATAGATATACATAACAAAGAAAATACATGTGCTCCACCCTGCCACCTAATCATATTTACTCCAAATTACCAATCCAGTTCCAGCATATATAATATACTGAGTAGCTGTTGGCTATGCAGTGCCCTTTGTACCTCATGAGTTTCACTGTCACTTCAACCTGGTTCCAAATCACACCATGCATTAATTCTCAAACAAAAAGAGTCTTGAACTGTTTCTTTCAGCTTGATCCTACATACAGTCTTTCCAGGTAAGGAATGAAGAAGTCTTGCTGAGTCGCTTGCTCTTTATGATTTGACTTAAGAATTAACATAGAAATTAAATATCCAGTGAAACAAGCATTTTTCTTTGTATTCAGTTAAAAAAGAATAAAAATAGGTTAAAAGTATCTATGGAAGGAAAAAAAGTCATAAAGCAAACACAGAACTCCCTACAGTGATCAGTCAAATCACCTCTGACGCAAAGGTCCTACATGATGTGCCCTTTGCACCACAACAGTTTGACACTGTGCACAGACATAGGTTTGGCCACCGAGGCACTATTGCCTAGCAGGCAAGCGTGTTGACTGGCTCTGTGCAGTTGGCAGCCAAGCCAGAGTCATCCAGGACTGAAGATCTGCACATATGCCAGTTCAGTGCCTAGTTGCTCTACAAAGCTGGAACAACTGGAACAGAAGATGGCATAACTCTGCCTCGGAGCCTGGGTTCAAAGACTCTTTTTCATAAATCTCCACAGGATTAAATATGCAGGGTTTAAGCCTTTTCAGTGAGATTTGTTATAATATAACTGAGGAAGCATATTAGCCACCAATTGTAGAAGAAACTAAACCTCATAACACAACTGTGCAACTGCTTTACTGTCTGTGATAGAGAAAACAGACAGCAACTTAGACAAGATCAGCAAGTTTTTCTCTGAAAGAACTGGAACTTGAACACTAGACTGTACATTGGCTTTGACAGAGGGGTATCAGCTACAAATGCAGACAATCTCCTGCTGTCTTAGAGAGAAGGTAATGCTATTGGAAAGCGGCCAACCTGGAAGGAGAGGAGACAGAGGATCAAAAGCCAGAACAGAGCTCATGAATGTATCTGGCAAGGGTCTCTGCTGGATCTCCCTGCTAGCTCTAATCACCTCAAGCAGATGGAAAAAAACAGAACTTTTGAAACTACTAGAGTTTAGGTGGATTGTGTGAAGCATTCACTAACTGTAACAGCAAGTTGAGTGCAAAAAAGGTGCAAGATTCAATGTTCATAAACAGATTAAGTTGCAGAACAAAATGCATAAGTGTGCAAGTAGAAATGAAGCTGCCCACAATTTGGGACCCATATTACAATCACCACCTTCACATCATCAAGTGCCAGTTTTATAGACATCATACAACCAAGGTTAAATACATTAGCATTTTAAAACTTCAGTTTTCCTGTCTCAGTATTGACATATTTTTCAGATTCTGAGAGAATAACATCAGTTCACAGACTAAAGGCTGCCCTTGCTTTTCCACACCCACACCCATATATTACACATATGTGTATACACACATATATGCAGAAAGAGGGAAAAAATGATATATGAATGCCTTCCTTTGAGAGCCACAAAAATAACGAAAAACCTGATTTTTTTAAAGTCAGGAAAACTGTTCCCTGTGGTGAGATCTGTTAGACAGTGGAATGACTTCCCCAAATGAAACTGTGAAAGCTCCCTTTCTTGAAATCCTAAAAATGGACTAAAAGAAGCAGTAAGAAAAAAAATAGTCTTGTCACTCACACGTTACTTAGTCAATCTTTGCCATCTTCAATTTCCAGTTTACTACAGAAGAGTAATCACTCTCATTTTGCCTTTTTACATAGGTAAAAACAAACACAATCATTTTAAAGTAATTCTGCTACTACCTTTTCAAGAACTATTTGCAGATCTTTCAATTCTGTAAGAAACAGGTCATTCTTGTCTGCATTATCATACGTGTACCTTACATGTAATCTTAACTTCGCTCACTACTATAAACAAGCAGATAAAACATAAGCTGACAAATGCAGCAAGCGTATCTTTATAAGAAAATTTAATTTTTCTAGGTATTTTATTATCCTTTTAAACTATACCACAACCAATTTAGTCCAAGGTTTCTGGAGTTTTCCCAGATTAACTTGGAGCGTACTGTACATTAGGAGCAGGGGGAGGGGCACTGAAGGGGAACCACCATCTGAAACTCATTAATCAATTAGAATTTTTCATGGCTTACATCAAAATGGGATCTACACTGATAGAGTAAGTTTTAATCACAAGAAGCCTTTGTCTTTTACGTTATGAATATACATTACAAATGTGTGCAGTATTTTGAGGGGAGGATGGAGAACCTGGCACAACAGCTTATCAATACTTTATACCTGTAAGGCTCTTGGTCTGAGGCCAGATCAGAACAAAGTTAACTGCACTTAAAAATCTGTTCTAATAATTGGAAACGTAGACATTTTCAGGACTATGCCTAGTAGAAACAATTTTATTGCCTTAATAATGTCTCCCTTACCAAAAGGAAAGCAGAAAGTCCTTCTCACACAGATAAAAACAAAACTTTAGGAATATTCACTATCTACTTGCTCATAAAATTATAACTTCTGGAAACTGAGCCTGATTCGTAACACTGTCCAAAACCTTTGAAATTGATTCCTCTTTGTCTGGCTCTTACTATATGTTTTTCTGCTTGTCTAAGCAAAATAGCCATTAAAAATTAGTACAAAAGAAGTTTCAACCTCCACCAGTTAGAAAAATAAATACATATTTAAACTGACATATCACATCTCACAAGGATAGAAATATCTCTTGCTGTAAGAACACTATGCAGACAGTACTACAAGCTGACTTCCAATCATCAGCTTTGCTTTTAATTACAATGTTAATTTCTAAATTCAGTCCTGAAATTAGTGTTAAGTTTAACTGAGAGGTGTAAAGTGGAGTTGAAGAGGTACTGTGGATAGTGAGTGTGCCAATTTAAATAAGACTGTAGGTAAAATAAATAAAGTGACCAAATAAAGGATAAAGTAAGCTGCAGGTAGAACTTCAGGATAGTATTGACTCCTCTGCATTTCACCACCTTCATATAGGTTTGACCATGGTTCCAAGAAGGGCGGTATAATCCTGATCAGATGGCCTATGGCATCACACAATATGAATTTAGGAATGTCCTATTTAGAAACTTCCTAATAAATCACAATCCACGTCACAAAACCCTCATAAAACTGTTACACTTGGCACAGCATCTACTTCACAATGAAACTAAAAATACATAATTTAATATACATGGAAAAGCAATAATACTTTGTTCATTTTTCATTGCAAAGTAATGCCAGAAGTATGTCGAAACCGCACTAGGGAGCCTGCAATGCATCCTGGTGTCCCAGGAGCTCCCCTAGGAGCGTGCAGAGACAGCAGGCTCAGATGACACCACTGCACCAGGATGCACATAGAAATCCTAGATAAGGACAGCAACCTTCATTCCTCACACGCAGAGCGTTAGTGAAGAAGCAGAGCCTTCTTAAAAGTGAAACTCCGTCCTCGGAGATTTGAATCTAGAGCCTGAGGAGGAAACCAAGAGCCCTGAAAGGGCGGTTTTTGGCATAAGAGGGGTCTTGTCCTCCTCTCCCTGGGGGCGGCGGAGGGGCGAGCCGGGCGCGCCTGGTGCTGCAGCGGAGCCCGGCCGCTCCCGCCCCGCAGCCGCCGCAGCCTCACACGCGGATGCTCGCATTGCCCGCGGGCGCTGCGGACACAAACCCGCCTTCCTCCTCCCGCACTACCAGCACCCCAGGGCTGCCTAGAAAAGCCACAAAGATCAACCAGAGGTTGGGGCCAGGGGTGAGAGCACAGTAAGAGCCACCCCCGTCCTTCTTACCCGCCCCGCTCTCAGCCGCCGCGGAGTCCGATGCGTTTGTCCTCCTCGGGGCCCCTCCGTAGTCAGGCTGAACTAATGGCTTTGCCATGAGTGCTGGAAGTGCTGCTCCCAGGTCTGCCCCTCGGGGGCAGGACCAAGCAAACCCGCCGCGGCCCCGGGCCCTCCGCGCGATTCCCAGAGCAGCCCGACAGCGATCCGCAGCCTCACCGCGCTGAGCTCCGGGACAACCGCACGGGGACCTCCGCCACACACCCACGCACACCCTCATTCCGCCACCGCCATGCTTTCAAACTCCCACGGGCAGAGAGCGGG
The DNA here is from genome assembly GCA_030060385.1 of Muscicapa striata striata. Classification (NCBI taxonomy): domain Eukaryota; kingdom Metazoa; phylum Chordata; class Aves; order Passeriformes; family Muscicapidae; genus Muscicapa; species Muscicapa striata. The sequence continues at coordinate 139,483 of JAREIS010000394.1, forward strand.
AGGGAAAAAACCCCACACCAAAACCCACAAACCCCACAGACAGCGGCAGCAACCACCCCCGTCGTGCCGAGCCCTGCTGCGCCCCCGACGTACCCCCACAGCCGCCCCAGGACAGGGGCGAGGAAGGAAACAAAAGCACCTACTCCCCACTGAAGAGCCGCCGGGCAAAGATCACCTTCCCGCTTCGCTCCGGCCCCTTTCTCTTTAAACTCGAGAGCAGCCGGCCAGACACACAAAACGCCCTCAATTTAAAGGAGCCCGCGTGGCGAGCTCCGCCGTACGGCCGACAGCGAGCCCCGCTGCTGGACCGGGCAGGGCTCCCACCTTGGCCGGGGCGGGCAGGAAAGCAGACAGGCAGAACTCCCACCTTGGCTGGGGAGGGCAGGAAGGTAGTCAGGCAGAACTCCTACCTTGGCTGGGGCGGGCAGGAAGGTAGTCAGGCAGAGCTCCCACCTTGGCAGGGAGGGGGAAACAGGCAGGCAGGGCTCCCACCTTGGCTGGGGCGGGTAGGGAGGCAGGACTCCCACCGCGGCTGGGGGGAACAGGCAGGGCTCCCACCTTGGCCCGGGCAGGCAGGCAGGGCTCCCGGCGCCGCCTCCCGGGGTCGCTCTCGCTGCCCTCTCAGCTCCGGCAGCCGCCGCCGTCCCCCCGAGCGCGGCGGAGCGGGCTGGCAGCAGCCCCGCTGCCTCTCCTCATACTTCTGTCCGCTCAGATCGATGCTTTCTTTGGGAAACCCGGTTTTGATTTTTGTTTGTTTATTTTGTTTTTGTTTGGTTTTGGTGGGTTTTTTGTTTGTTTGTTTTTACACTTCCACCCTTCCCCCTTTCTTTTCTTTTCTTTTTTCCCTCTCTGACACCGATTTCCTATCCTTCAGCAGTCCCCATTGACTGATTGACTGAACGGAAGTTTAATACTTAGTTTTTTCAGAGGGACGGCAAACGCAGTTCACACTGATTTACCCTTGAAATGCTGAGATATTGTATTACAGCCCTTGGCAGCGAGTTGATTCTTGCTTCCATTTCTCTTTTATTATTGCTCCCCTTTCCAAGACTCGTGGTTGTGTAAATGGAAAGAAAAGAAGAAAAGAAAATGTCACATCCATTAGTTTGACTATTATCTCTGGAATTTTTAAACACTTAGACACATCTTTTAATTGTCACTATTTTTTTTTTCTGGCTAAAGAAACATTTTGTAGAACTTTCTTTACTGCATATTTCTCCAAAAGCATTTCATGCCACCTTGTACATCTTGAATAAAAAAGTATGCTGTTCACAAACTGATCATTCTTATTACACATTTTAAAAGAGAGATGGGTAGAGGTTTGTTCTTGTTATCTGTACTTCATTTGCCAAGCTAACTTTTAGCACACTGTTATTTTGGACATTTCATTCTCACCTTATGTCATTTTTGTGATACTTCAACATTTTTTTGAATGTCAGAGATAACCTTCTCCAACTGTTGTTTGTTCACTTATTCCTTTCACAGCAAAGCCCCTTTTGTGAATTCAATAGCTGGAAACAGATGTTCAGACTTCTGCTTCTCTTAATGCATGAATGTAGATTGTCTTGTTGAGTTTCTTAATGGTATCACACTATCACTTTCAATAAGTGTTCCAGATGAACAGTGCATTTATTCTTCTCTTTCAGTGTAGAGTCACTTAATTAAATTGTTCTAGCCAAAACGCATTATGTATAATTATACTGAAAGAATTATTTTAACTTGATTGCTGAAACGCTCATCAAACTGAACTTTATTTTTTATTTACATTAATTTCTTTGTACACTGATCTGCTGGGAAAACCTGATTTGTGTAATTAATGCTGGGCTGTTTCTCCAAAATTGCACTATAAGTAAATTCCTATTCTCTGAGTAGCAGATATTCATTCCTGGCCAATCAAATGCACTCTTGTTATTTATTGTATTCCTATACTATTATTATGCTTTTCTGATGGACTATTAACTGCTGTGATGTTACTTAAATGAGAGCAATTCATCAGCATGCTGATATAGTTAACTATGATGAGCTCTAGCCATATATTATGTGAGTAACAGCACAGAATTAAATTACTTCCTAGTTTTGATCCAGTTAGCAAAATTTTAATGCCCCTGGCCATGACAGTTTTCATTGGCTCATCCTTTTTTTTTTTCCCTCAGGAAAAAAAAAAAAAAAAAAGAGAGAGAAAAAATATATCCTAAAAATGCACTGGGTTGAAGCTGATGATGAGCTGGTTCCTGCATGCACTTGATTATCTTACAGTTTTTTGCCTGACCTTGAGAAAGATTTTATTTGTTACTTAATAAGGACCAGCAATTTAAATCAAATTTATGTAAACTTAATACAAAAATCAGCTTGAGATGAGAAGACAAATTTGTTAAAATGTCCCTTGTACTTAAAATTCCTGCCAATTCCTAGAAAAGTTGAAAAACATTCTCCTAAGAAACAGGTCCGTCTTGACTAGAAGCTTCTCATGGTTCACGTTCTTTTGAAGTCACAAGATTCCCAAGTTTAGGAGCAATTCTGTACAAGGAGTTAAGCTGAGGCTTTTCCAGATGCCATGCAATAAATCTTGTGTGAGCATTTGCATAGGTATCAGTGGGAAGGACTAGAAAAGCTGTTGTAAGATTTTGAAGCTGAAGCTGGTTGTGCTCTCCTTTATATGGTGAGTTTGTACTAAAGGATAATCCAATAACATGAGAGTATTCATATATACCTATATACACTTTGTCTATGTATCTTTTTCTATTGAGGATTGATAGCAGACAAGCAATATGTAACATCCAGTACAAGAGTTAAGAAAAAAAAAAGATGAATGACAATTAGATCAAATCTTACTCAAGCAAAAGGGATGGAAACACAGTGCTAAGTATGCATCTGAAATTTCCATTATGTGAATACTATGGAAGTTTCAGTAGCAACAGCACAATTAGGAACATACTGAGATTCACACTTCTTCCACCCTTTAGCATTAGAATTCAGCCTTCAAATTTGATGCAGTAACTTTGGGGCCCGAACAGAAACACATTTTCTACGTTATTATAACGTTTATAACGTTATTTCAATAACAGTCTTGCTTACCTTTGCAGAGGAAATACACAAAACTTTCCTAGTGAAATGCTATCATTTCCATTAGTCCTCCACATAATCAATCTTAGGTCCTCACACTTTCAACCTCCTGTGTCCACATGTTCTGATAATGCTTTCGACAGTCTACTTCCAAACAAATAAGAGGATGAATGGGTACATGAACAAACAATTATTTGAAGACAGACATAGGAAAGGAGAGGGAGAGGGAGGACTTAGTGTGACTGGGGAAGATAAAGCATATTTGCAAGTCATGTGTGTATGTAGGAAAGCTGAACAATATTAATACCACAACAAAATTGTTCTATACCTTGTCATCTAGATAATATTTCTTTCCTGTTAAAATTAATTCTCATAGTAGATGTGTATGTGGCTGAGATGCACAAATTCTGTCTAAAGATGTCATAATCTTTCTATGATTTGGGACAAAAATTCAAGATTAAAGATTCTGAAAGATTTACTTGATTGCACATCATAAACCTTGATGCATAGATATTTGGAGACTAAATTCTGGAGCACAAGGTCAGCAAGGATGACCACAATGGCCCATTTTATCTATGTAATTCCTCAGCCCTTTTCTAAAAACTCTTTTAATCACCATGTGATGATTTATGAGTGATATTATCAGGATTTTCTTATGAAGATACTTTGCAGGTCATTTACAAATGGGAGAGAAAAAATACCTAGATCAAAGATTTCTCAATGCCCAGGGAGCTGCAGCAGTAGTCACTGAATGGGAGGAGGAAAAGAGACCAAGAGAAAGACAATATATAGTGGAGGATGAAGTTCTCAGCAGGCAGAGATACAGGCATCTGTCTTGTTGTATGTGTTGATCCCACTTTCCTGATCATTTTCCAAATTTCCCAAACACTTCTTCCACATGTAAGTTTGGAATGCAGAAATAGATTTGCTTTGTTTTCTTTCAGTGCATGCCACAGAAGTTAAAACTAAAAAAAGAGATTTAGAGGTGAGTAAAATTGCTGGTACTTGAATCAGTTTGTTAGAATATGAGCAGCCACAATGAGTGCAGAACATGTTTCATAAATCATCCACTATTGCCCCAATATTATAGTACTTACTTTGCCAAAAATTTCTGTGTCTTTCTTGACTTTTAATAAAGGGAGGCTAGTCAATAGCTTTGCAGGCCTGAGATCAATAAATATAACCTTATGGAACTTGCTAAAATGTATTGAACTAACTGGTGTCAGATATACCTTATTTTATTTTTTTTCCTAAAACAGTTGGAATATAATGTATAAATCTCAGTTAAAATGTGTTCTTTGTATGGCAATTTTAAGAATAGTGGAAAAAATGAAATGGGTGAAATTTAAAGTTGTTTCAGTTACGCATCATTTACTATTCTTATTACCATGAAAATAAGACAAGCTGTAAGTTAATTCCATATTCTTATAATTCCGTTCAACACACACAGTGACTTCACTGTCAACTGAACTTCTATCAAACCTGCAGTGGAACACTCATGTTAAAGCTCCGTGAACAAACTTCAACCAACTCATTTACCATAAAAGTAGTATGTTTTGTCCTTCCATCTTGTAAACTTATTAGGCAAGAATAGTTTATATCCATATAATTATATATGACTAAAAATTACAATTTTGGTGAAACTTTGGTTTTAATCTTAAATATGTGTTCTAAGTTGAAGTTTATGTTATGACTAGCTCCTCTCCCTGCCCCCGCCCACGGAGCTGCCGGCCGTGTCGCGGCCCCTTCCCCGGGCTTTGCTCGGCTGCTGCTGCTGCTTGGCTGCTGCTACCCCCGGCTTAGCTGCTGCTACCCCCCGGCTTGGCTGCTGCTACCCCCCGGCTTGGCTTTTGCTACCCCCCAGCTAGCTTTTGCTACCCGGCTTGGCTTTGCTGCCCCTCTTTCCCCCTCCCTTTTTCCCCCCCCAAGATCGGAACCGGCTTCCAGAGGAAACGCATCTGAACCTCAGAAAGTGCCGCTGGAAGCTTGCCAAAGAAGCTCTGGTGCCCTTCCCAGCGAAGATCTCCGAGTTCGTCTCACTGCCTCGGTGAAATTTGTTTTGTTTTCCATCCGGGTCTGACTGGGAAGTGTTTTTTCTTGTGTTTTGTCAATAAACAAGTTTTTTCCACTTTCCCCTTGGGAAGAATCCTTTCTGAGTTCTTTGGGAGGTTTTTTTTCCCCCTAATTTGTCCTAAACTTGGACAATATGAAACTAAGTGCTGTAATCCAAGAGAAGCCAATTTTCATCATTGCAAGTTCAAATACAAGTTAACAATTTCCTCTGCATCACACTTACTACAACGTACCTACTTCTAATCTTTTGGAGTAATCTTCATTAGTGTCACAGAAAACACCTGGATGAAATTTGACTCAATAACACAGATTTCTATCATCACAAAGATGCTTGGATTGATGTACTGCTCACCAGCATACATAGACTGCTCAGAAGATCCAGGTCTATAGTATGTGCTCACAATTCTGATTGATATAGAAGTGGTAGTATTTGGCTTAGTGTTGTAACTGTTTATCCATGGATACAGAGCATGCAGTTGATATGCACAAGTACACAATAATTACCAGGCCAAATATATTCTGTTTGACCCATCACAATAATCTGTATCTAAACAAACAGTGCCTTAAACATAAATGAAGCAGACAGTTATTATTTATTTTATCTTAAATCATTTTTCTTAAAACCCCAGTTACTACATTGATAAAGATGATTTAAATCCCTAGATTGGATTATATAAATCCCTATTGGATAGGCCTCATAACACCTTCCTTTCTTGGACTGAAATCAATAATACCTTCACATACAGAACTCAAAACTTTTCTATCTATAGCTCATACTATGCTGTCTTCCTCACAAGATAATGTAGCAATTGAAAGTGATTGAGACAAATAGCAATTTAATCTAACTGAGATATCTGTCAGAACAGATATTTTAAAAGTGACCTAGGTTTTGTGGTTGGTCTCTACTTGGAATGGACAAATCATTAAAATAGGCTGCTATGTGAGGTCACATAGAAGCACCAGATTTTAACTGCTGGCAGGACAAGAAAAGCAGTGAGAAAAAGAGGATCTAAACAGCTATCACTGCCACATTGTCTTCTTGTAAGTGTTTTGGAATAATTTAATCAGCTTCTTCGTTTATAGTAGCTGAATCAAAAATAATAAACTAAACTAAAAATAATAAACTAATTTTCATAGGAATTAACAGATGAATGCTGTGCTTGGGAGGAAATTTACAAAGAGTTCTGATGCACATATTGCAGTTTCTTGGAACTTGCAACATTTTCAGACCAATCAGAAGACCAATCAGTTTTTCAAGAACTCAAAAATTATTTTAAACAGAGAATGTTCTAACAGAGTAATAATGCCTGCCCACCTACTTCCCACATGGCTGGTCAAATTCCTGCTTTCCTTCTTTTTCTTTTTGCTTTGGATGTCTTCCTATTTTTGACATGGATCTAGGTTTCCTTTTAATCATTAAGATTCATTGCTTCAATTTTCCTTCCCTTTAACTTATTCTCTTTGTTATTGAGCTTTATGAAAATAGTTTGTTGAGTTTTGTTTATAGTTAACCATCTATCCCTTACAGTGAAATTCCCATTAATAAAGTCAGATGAGACTTTTTTTTTAGCCTAGTTTATAAGAACAAAATTATCAGCAGTTACTCCAAATCTGAGAGAACTGCAGGTAACTATAGATGTAGTTCTAAATCTCTTCTTACTGAGAAGTATATGGACTCAATTCAAAGTCTTCCTAGCTTTGTAATAACCACATTGATATTTTCCCAGACCACTTCAGCCTATACTTGTCAGAAAAGTAATATTTTACTGAATGGGGAAAAATGTATTTCAGTAGGAGAAGTACTGATCTGATACCTCTGGATGAAAATGCTAAGGTCAATCCCAAAGGAATTATGTGGCATACAGAGGTATTTTATGTGAGACAAACATATCTTTCTTCCCTACTGACTACCTAATGAAAACAGTTTCATCAAACTACACCACCCTAGTCACTGGAACAATTTCTGCAGTTCAATTTAGGATCCTGTTTCCATATTGCAGCCTCACAAATCAGAAGATACTTTGGCTATCTCACAAGTTCAGTTCTATTTTTCTCACATTGCTACGTCTGTGAAGCAAAAAAATTTTACCCTATTCGAAGTGATGCACAGTCACAAAACATGTAATTTGTAATAAACCTGCCATTGTATCAAGGAAATTAAAAATTCATTGCCTGACTAGTAACGTAAAGGAAGAGAGACAGGATGATCTTTGCAGGTGAAAATTAGGTTCACATTTGGGCTTCTCCAAGCCTGAGTTTCTTCTCATGCTGACCTCACAGTTCTTCTAATCTATTCCCTGGTGTTTCTGACACAGCTGTTCAACATTTATGCCTTAACCCTGTATTTTCTCCACCAACAATCCAAATTAAGTTTCCACAGAAGGTATCGTTGAGATGTTACCTCTATTGCTATTTTTTTTCTAGGACTTTTTTTCCAACTCACTGTTCAAACAGGCAATCTTATACCTTAAGGAATGCTTCAAGTCCGGCATTCCTTTTCATTCTTCTATTACAGTGTCATCATCAAAGCATTCTTAATAGAAAGAACACCATTCCCTCTGCACTGTACTACATTGCCAAGTGAAACAGGGTGAATGCCAACTCATTTAGTATGTTATTCCTGTCTTGTGGGGTTGGGAGATTCAGTTCCTTTTCCCAGCTCTGCAAATATATCTGTTCTATGAGTTTTGCTAAATCACTTTTTATTTTGGTTTTCCCATCTGTAAAATAGACATTCATAAAACATAATCTTATAAAGTAGTCTGATGCCAGTGGCACCAAAAATTATATAAAAGATAGCCTTGATTTATTAAGTTGATTTACAGAAGCACCCTGCACTTATTTCCCTTCCCTGTCTTTCCTTCTTCCTTATCCTGCAAACCACATATCGGGTCAAATCCTAATAGATAAGGGAAATAAGGTAGTTTGGGAATAATCCTCGCTCTGGTAATCACTTGCTGTCATACCAAAACAAGAAATCTGTGTGTGATCTCAAAATATTTAAGTTATTAAGGGAAGTTATTTAATCTTCCAGATGCTTCAGAGTTACAAACCATAACGTGATTATTGAGTATATCTCATGAGCATTGTGAGGTAATATTAAACATTTTGATGTCACAGACTGAAGATTCAACAAATTACAAATACTACTTTTTTAGCGTATTACCTCTTTTACAAGCATTCTTATTGTGAAGAGGTTGATCAATAGCAGAATCATCTCTGTGACTTCATACTTCATGTAAGGATACTTTTCATTCAGGAGAAAATTCCCACTTCACAGTATTACAATATGAAACATGATAAGGGAATAGATAATTGCCAACAGAAGACTATTTTCAAGATGTTACTTCAGCACCTGCAATCCACAGATCATCATTTTTCAGTTTATACTTTCCTTCACTGGGAATGGCTCTTTATTCTGTTAACCATATCAACATCAAAATAAGGAGTTGGTTTTGTTCAACAATATACACATTTAATTTTCCTCTTGGGAGAGCCTGATGCATCTCTTTTTATGCTATAGCCAAATGCCTTGGGCATGTTTTCCTAATTGAGGTTGGCTGAAACTGTTCTGCTTTCCTGCTGCCTGTCATAGGCTGAATTACAAGCAATGAAGGGTCTGGTTACCCAGCTTCCCACATTAATGACATACGTTGCTGAAATGCATTGAGAAACTTTTAGTAAGATCAAATTGCAGAACACCTTCAAAATCAAATGCCCCAAGCCAACAATGAGGAGAGAAAGATAGAGACAGAAAGCTAGTCATTTAACCTTATGAACATTATAGCCATGCTTGCAAATAAGACCAGTCATAATTTAATTATTAAAACTTATTCTGTGTGATCTTTAAATTAAGGACATTTCTATTTCTTCATCTGCCACAATTCCATGCAGAGCCCACAAAATAATTAAATCAGGAAATAATTCAACAGACGTAAAAAAACCCACTTGTACAAAATATTGTAGGTCTGACTAGTGAGAAGAAATAGGAACCAAGTTGACCAAACAACTAAGAATAAATATTTAGAATGGTTATTTGAATGATATGACAGTATGAGATGCTAGTAATTCCATATGGAATTTGCTACCAGATATGGTACCGTGCATTTGTGGCCCTCAGGCTTCATACAACAATAGCAAAGGGAAAAACAGAAATCTGAAATACTGCGGTCTTGATATACATAAGTGCTAGGGTCTAAATCCATCATAAGGACCTCTATTTCCATCCTCATAACTATGGATGTGAAATTTTCATCTGTAGAAAAAGAAGTATGGCAAACAAAATTATGCAGTGATCTATCATGGCATAACTGGTCATACACATCTGCTGTAACATACATGAAATCTTCCTGGACAAAGATTAAAATTATAATATTCTGAAGCTAACTGTATTTTGTATCACTCTGATAATACAAACTAGATTGTTGACCTAATAATAAATAGGTAGCCTAAGTAGAATATATAATGACATTTTATATCCTGTGAATAAGCTAAGTTTACTGTCTGCTTCTTAATGAGAGACTATAGAAGGCAAACCAGAAGAAATGGTGTGAGCCTGGAATCTCATTAGTTAATGACTCGAAAAAACAGCCATTCACAAAAGCAACAGGTGCTTTTGAAGAGGATGCGCAAAGTAACTCCCCAGGTGCAGAGAAGGTGCACAAGCTGGGAGCTACAAGCTGGGTTTTGTGCCAAATAAGAGAAGAGGCCAATAAGAAGCAGATCCTTCAAGGTGGGATAGTGCTTTTCATCATGACAATCTTCCTTACATGCTCCCTTACATAATTTGCTCAGGTGTGAAAACTTCCCTCTGGAAGAAGTACCACTACAATCACATGTAGACCTGAATGTTTTTATCCCTCTGATAGGCCATAATTGGCTCAACTACACTGAAGTGAGAGGCAGCTGTCATGTCCTAGAAGTGTCATAAACAAAAAAAAAACCAAAAAAAACCCAAAAACAAATTATCCTGTGATCCACAGGGTTACAGCATACAGTGTAAAAGTCCCACCTGGATCTCTGGATCTGAGCCTGTATTAACCAAATGAACTTTGGGTTTCATGGGCTTTCCCCACCCCAGATGTATCAAGACTGTGGCCATCACTTTGACCGGGGGACAATGAAATTGCAAGAATCAAGCCTGCTTGCCTGATCCACGGGTGATGACTATGTATCTTTCTTCTCTTATGCTTTTTTTTTTTTTTTTTTTAATATGTGGTTTTAAGTGTTATCTTTATATTGCTATATTACGATAGATAATAATAACCAAAACAGCTACATACCTCCTTTTCATGACAACCAAGTTGCTCTAAAATAAACCCTATACATACATACACACACATACATATGCACATATATACATATGTATATATATAAAAATATATGAACACTGATTATTCAGGGTCATTTCACTGTCATCCCAAGGGATCTATTAACAAGAATCTGGGCTACCTTTGTCTTCTGGGGCAGGTCATAACAAATTCAGAAAAACTCAAAAATGTGAATGAAGCCAAGAGGTTATACTTCCATGAAAGTACAAAGAATTGCTCTCTTTAGCAAGTACAAAGAATGCAAGGCCCACAACATGTAAATTTTTGAGAGTCTGGAATAGCTTTCCTTGAAAAGATATTTTAAAAATTAAATAAAAGGCTACAGAGTCTCCCAGTTTTCTGAAGTGCAACATAACTCTCCCCTGGAATATGCTACAATTCCACTGATTTTGCTGAACATGGCAGACCAATTATAACTGACTGGGTATGTTAAGAACTGGGATGCCGGATCACTCCGGAGACAAATTTAGTGGGAAAACCATGACCAAACCTTGTGGATTAAATTTGTGTTTATGTCCATTAATATAATAACTGAGACATGCTTGGAACAGGACTGAAGTTACTAATTGCAATTTATTCATGTAAACCACATGTAAAATAAAAATTTAAAAATTAAGTAAGATCCATATTGTTATTTTGCACCAATATCTTTGTCAGTACTTCCCAAGTGCTAATTAATTCAAGTTACATGAGACACTGATGCATTGGCTAATAGTAGCAAGTCAGGCAAAAGGCATGTATTCACAGGAACAATTACCTAGAAACAATATTTGTATCACTTGAACCTTACATGCTTGCTATGAAGCCCAAGTATACAAATTGCAAAGTTTTCAGATGGGAGTGATTTCAAAAACTGTGAAAGTAAAAACTTGGAAACAGGGAAGAATAAAATGCTATCAGAAATCCAGAAAAATAAAAAAACCACCCTGAATATATTGTAAGCAAAAGGAGAAACAAACATTTTCTGTCCTGAATATCAGCCCATTCTAAGCCTATTCTCTGAGGAACCACTGCATCCTAGCAGGTAGTCTCTACTTTTCCAGTTTGATGTCTTCTGTGGTTCTTTGCACATGAGCAAGAGAAATGGTAGTTTGGAACATGTATCTCAATTTTGTCAGGGATTGACATGACCCTTTCTTCTTTCCCAACTCCTTTGAATGGAATAGATAAACCACACTGATTTTATGTAAACTAACATGTAAATTTTGATTTAGATTAAGTAATTTTATTTCATAATTTCATTTAGTAGAAAATTCTAACCTATCATTCATAGAGAAATCATTGTTTTTATAGCAAAGACCACTAAAGAAAATAGAACCAAAGTGCATTCTGAGATTAAGAAATTACTCAGAATAGTCCCATGGAAATGCTCAGTACTATTTCCTTCGATAAATGATTTCTCTACTCTAGTTCATAGTATCTATCCACTGCAGTATTCAGGTGAGTTACACCCAGATTACAAACTGTTGATTTTCCCTTATAATTTCTGACTGCTGCCAGATGCATAATACGCTTTCACTACATGAATGAAGATCCCTAATTTGGGCAAAATCATCTCTCTTATTACAAAAATTTTCAAGAGCTCTCAAGACCCTTAGGCATATGGTTCCCATTGACTTGCTATTGTGGCAAGGTGCCTAACTCCCTTAGGTGGTTTAGAACAGTCAATCATCAGCAAGTTTTGTCTGGAAGACTTGATCCATATGGTCCATTTTCTAAGAATTATTAGATCCAACTCTTTCTACAAAAAGCAAGGGAACCAATTGCAGCCCCCAAGGGTTGCAAGTTGTCAGTTAACAGAACTTCACACTCTTTCAAATGCTGATGAGCATCAGCATTTCACAGAGAGAAAACCAGACACAATATTTTTTCATTGTTTCATGTCATTTTCTCCACACAGAAATTTCTCCACACAGCATTTCTGAGAGTGTAATTATTCCTTGATAAAGTTACCAATATATTTGTCTCAAAATACAAAAAGCTATTATAACACCATGAAATATGAGGATACTTTCAACAGTAGTTTCTAGTAAGAGTAGTGGCTTTGCTATTTTATTAGAACAAGTGGAATTAATATGAATTTTATTATTTCCAGGTTTAATACTGAGCTACTGCTATTTTTTTTTAATCAAAAAACCCCAAACCCCAAAAAACATACCCCCCCACCCCTCCTCAAGAAAAAACAAACAAAAAAACCCTTTACTAAATCAGACTTTTCTTTCAGACATTTCCATTAGTTCTAGGAATTCATCTTCACCCATCACCATCACCCCATCCACAGGTACAAACTGCACAATGATTTTCTTTTGTTGGTTTTTAATGTTATACAAATATCTTTTGTACCACAATCTCATCTCTGCTGCCTTTTATTTTTAGCCCATTGTTATTCTTTTCTGCAAGTACAAGGCAACACTGTTAATTGGGAAAGCTAATAGCAACATTTCAGGACCAGCTATGAACTAGCATATCATACTACATACGTTACCTATATTGTCATGCTTTTTGTATATACACAAAAGCTCCAATCTTTGCCATTACGCATACCCTTAAGTGCACTGGACTTGAAATCAAGTCAACCAAAATAATATGCAATTGACATGAAATACATAAACCTAACTGCTATAGAAACCGCAACACCAAAACATTTTGGGTTCTGGGCCTTCTTACTAATTATATACCTTTGTTTTCAGTAAAAAGTGGAAAAAAACTTCTTAAAGAACACCATTAAGTTTAAAACTCTGGAGTTAGGAAAAAACCTTTAACTGCAAGAGGTATTTTTGAGACAGGTACACAACTTGCTATTAGCAAGTAGCTCTCAATAGAAACCAAAATAGTTTTACTGTACTCTTGATCCTAGAAGTGGCTGTATGAGTTTCAATGATCTGCTTTTAGACAGTGTTATGTGTGTAGATAACAGAATCCAGTATCCTTTTATATGTATTTACATAAATAAACCAACAAACAAACCCTTGCAGTTTTCTTAAACAAGAAGAAAAATCCCTTTAAAGCTTTGCATTAACATTTGCTTGATTCAAACATTTATATGATTTTTTAAATGGGATGCTCTTCTTGATATACTTGGATGGAGAAAAGTAAAATCTTTTAACCTTAATGAGATTCACATATAAGCTTCGCTTCACTTCAAGAATGATTCTTAGCATCCCACTCTCCCACATTTGCTTCAGAGTGAAAAGGATGTTAAAATGGAAAATCAGATTTGTTTGTAAATATTAAACAATGAGCTTCTTAGCAAAGACTGAAAAAAAAATCATGTATACATTCTGTGGTTTCCATTTCCTTGGTTTTATTGTCTTTATGTAAATTCTCCCAGGACTTTTAAGGTTATATGTCTGGAAGCCACAGCCATTCAATAGAATAAAAGTTGAGAGAATAATGAGAAGTGTGCTGGAAAAATTCACATAAAAGCTTTGGGGACATGAAAATGGAAACAACAGATATGTAAAAGCCTTAATGCTCAGAAAAAGAAATATCTACCCAGAATGTGTATGTATGTGTTTTAGTGTAGCGCTCTCTGAATACACAGACACATTATTTGTAAAGACACTGTATAGAGCCGCAAAGGAGAGGTGTCTGACAATTCTGAGATGTTTTCAGGATATTAAGGCAATGAAAGTGAATAATGCAAATTACTTCTGTTGTTAGAGCCCAGACATATACACATAAATAGCTCTATACATAGTTGTCTTGCATAGAGTTTTATATATGTTTTTATGTAAATGAAAAATATAACCAAATACAGCATGAAAATGTGTTTATGAAATCTCCCTGAACTTTTGTGCATGACAGCAATTTAAATGTCATGGAAATACATAGAATCTATGAGTAGGAAAGAATTTTTAGTTGTTATTCTTGAACATTCATATTCTTTTTTTTCCAATATTCTTACAGACATTTTGTCATTCAATTCTAAACCTCTGATGCTAGACTATGCTTAGTTAGAGTATGCTTCACTTCATACATGTACTAAAGTACTACTTATCAAAATTCCAAACGTTTAGCATAGCCAGCCTCAAGTTTTATAGAATGTTGTTTTCAGAGGATTCTGATAAAAGTACCTCTAAAACAGATAGGTCTTTAAGACAATTCTTAATAGGTATCCAAAAAAAGGGGGTTGAGTTCAAGCTAGAAGAATGGTTCAGAAGGATGGATTTGTGCACCTGATCCTATAAGAAAAGTACTTAAGATAAGTAGATAAGAGTGTTCTTGGCTTAAAAGAAAAGGCATGTAGGCAAACTAATCTGTACATGCTGTGACCTATCAAGCCCACCACCACAACAGGCAGCAAATTAAATCTCTCTAAAGGGCATCACAAACGAAGGCGAGTGACCAAAGCACACAGCTCAATAGTTTACCATTCATCAGCTGAGCAAAACTAATGCATGCTCTTATCCCACAGCAAATAAAATTTAAAAATGCATAAACTCGAACAACCTCAGGCAAAACTAGTTGTAGCTAATACACATAACAACAGCAACTGTTTTTTGGAGAGCATACATGATCATTTAACAAGGCTTATGTGGTGCAAAAGGAACTCTGAACTTCTACTTGATTATTCCCATAGAAGAAGGTGACTCCATTTGCCACCCAATTACACTTATGTTTATGTCTATGATACTGAAGAGCTGTACCCTAGCTTAGAAGTTTTGCTAGTATAGTTCTGACTCATAGTATCAAAACTAGAAATAGAGCTAGACAGCAAAATCTGTCTTCTTATTTTAAAAAATCAGTTTTGGTATTGCCAGGTATAAGTGAATTAGAGTGACGTTTAGGTTATCTCATTGACATGCTATATATAGCATTCTTTCAACATGCTGAGTTTCAATCAATTTTCACTCTAGTGCATTGCAAAATTGATGCTTGGCCATTGACACTACAATCACAGCCTAACTCATCACAAATGCACATTGCTACTAATACAATGATACGCTACAAGCAGGACTTAGAGGTTTCAGGGGAAATCTCACTGACGACAGGTATGCCTTTTGTACAATCTGAGGCTCATGCTCATGTACAAATTAGTAGGTTCAACACCTTTATTATGCAATTTGATCTGCTCTCATACCAAAAGACCCCCCACAGCCTTGCTCTTTTTTGAGATCTTGAGAGATTACATTGAGACACAAAATATAAATCTAAGTACATCACCAGAAGATATGGAAAGGATGAAATAGTCTTCCAGGTAGTGGCTTGATTAATAACCTCCATTTTCCACAGAGTTTGTGGCAGAAATAGAAAGAAATTTTACAAGAATGATTCACAAGTTTAGAGTCTTCACTACATGTAAGATAATAAGTGTGGCAAACTTGTGCCTAACACACAATTTGAGGCAGCTAAACAAATCTCCTTACAGTGAGAAAGTGAATATTAGTGCCAGAAATATAGAAGATGATCTCTCTCTTTTTCAATGTATTAATTATTGTAATTTACAATAACACCCCCTTATCTAAGGAAAGACCATTATGGAGTTTTATAATGCCAGTTAGAATGAGTAGATAATGTCCTAAACTTCTCTTCAGGACAAATAGTATAACCATTTTATAGCCAACATGACTTCTGACAGGAAGGAAAATATAACAATGAAATCCAGACTTCTGGCTACCTTGACCACTTGTGGTTCAAAACTGATATTTCCTGCCCAGGAAAATTTTACTGGCTCCGTAATCAGAGTGAAGAAACTCACTAGTTCTATAAAACTTCATATGAATCTTTTACTTGACTTCTCAGCTTAGCTAAAACAGCACAGTAATTCATAGTAAATGCAAGGCTTGCGAAACAGCACAGTAATTCATATTAAATACAAGGCTTGCGAAAACGTTTTGCAGTGCTTCACTGAAAAGTGGGCTTGTTTTCAGGGAGCTGTAAAAATTGCTTCCTAGATTTTTGCATTTAACAGACACTTCTATTACTTCCTCATCAACTTTCTTTGCCATGTATGTTATCACTCAAAAACTGTAATGGAGGAACATTTACTATAGTTTAACACAACCATAAATGAATACTCTGAACTCTTACTTTAATGCTCATTTTAACAATAAAATATAAAACACCATAAAATAGACTTTACTGGGGAAAAGCAAACAAAACAACAAAACAGAAACAAAACCTACAACACAAGAAACCCTGGCCACACCCATTCATATTATCATATCTACTTAGAAGAAGCATATAGCAGACATCTAAACAATCCAACGTGTTGCAATTGTAAATGTGTGCTCCAGCTTATCATTTAACATATACCCTGTTCTCCTATTTTCTTCTTTGCTTTTTAATAAGACATAAAAAAGGTAATTTTTTCAGACTATGTAATGAAGTGATAATTCTTCTGTATGATTTTCTTTAAGGTGTCATTGTAAGTTTCATCTCTTGTTAGGTAAAAATGGACTGTATAATTTACATAACATGAAATACACATCCAAACACACCATAAAACCGTACGAGAGACTACTACAAGCATCATTAGTAGAGGAAGCAGGTTGGTATCAAACGATCAAAGACCTATGTGAAGCCTCGAAAAAAACTTTTGGGTTCTTTTTAAAAAAGTAATCAAGCAGGAAAGCACTCTCTGCACATAGTGCTGTCTGAAAATCCACTCACCATTCTATCCACCCCATCTCTGTGTTCCTACTGTATCTCCTGACATCCTAACATGAACTTTTGTTTTCCTATCCCTTTCCCCAATACTAACTCTCTACCTCACCTCCTCAGTTTGTCAGTACTTACTTCCCAAGTATTTCCCAGCTATCCTAAGGTGTTCCTCAGATAGAAAACTGTCCTGGGTTGCAACACAGGATGTGACCAGAAATGTGTATTCTTCTGTTGAAGCCGGGTGAGGCAGTGATCCTTATCTCCGTGGCACATATTATCTGCTAGTGGGCCATATTTAAAACCAGGTGGAGCAATCATCTTTATCTTTTTCACAACCCATCCTCCCTCCAGGAAGATATCATCTGCCGCTGGCCCATTAAGTCCCACTGTATGACTGATAAAATTACATCATCCCATTGGGAGACGCTCCAGCCAGGGGGAGGAGCCAAGCCTTTCCTACCTAGATAAAAACTGAGATTTTTAACACCAAGGCAGCCTTCTTTCCAGTGGATTCCAGAGGAAAGTTGGACCTTTCTACATCATCCCTGGAGTTCTGGAGGAAGGTTGCACCCTTCTACAGGATCACTGCTTCAGCTGAAACACACCTGCCACTGCAGGGGGACTGTAGCCACCATTTAATGGGACTGCTACCAATACCCTGACTGACAGGCAGCCAGGTTGTATTCTGACTCTGTCAGTGTTTTGGGTTTGCTCTTTGTAATACTGTATTAATTTTCCTAGTAAAGAACTGTTATTCCTGATTTCCATATCTTTGCCTGAGAGCCCCTTAATTTCAAAATTATAGTAATTTGGAGGGAGAGGGTTTACATTCTCCATTTCAAAGAGAAGCTCCTGCCTTTCTTGACAGACTCCTGTCCTCCAAACCAGGACAAAAACCAACTCAGCACTGTATAGGTACTTTTAAACCATACCTATACAACTCATTTCTATTAGGTATAAACAGTCTGAGTTGATAGACAGCAAGTACAAATTTTGATGCTTAGTGATAATGTGGATTACAAAGGAAGAACCCTATGGCTATGCAAGCAAGTACTTAGCTAGATCTAGTACACAGATCTAGCTAGTACTGTAGCTAGTACTTGCATGGCTAGTAGAGTACTAGCTCTTAAAAATCATATGCAAATAATTCATGTCTAAAGAAAAAAAATTTTTCAATTTAATTTGATTCCTACATGGTACCACCACCAGAAGATCAATTGATCCCACTCTTGCAGTGGAAGATCCTAAAATGCATTCTGATAATGATCAGGGTCTCAAACAATAACATAAACTTCAGAAAAGAAAAATAGTTCCTTTAATGGTTAGTGTAGAAAAAGATTTATGGGTTTTATGGGCTATTGTAGTGCAGCAGAAATATAACCATCTCACTGACACATTGTTTCTTTTTTCATTCCTTGAAATAATTTTATAATGCATTCTAAAACTCTGAGGCAAAACTCTGTTGCTTCTTCACATTAGGCTCTATTTTTCATTATATGCATCCCAACCATGACAGGAGACTCCAGATGCAGCTGCAATACTTAGAAATACAGAAACCTCTTTTTGCATGAACCATTTTATTACAGAGATGTCAACCTGTGCCCTTTTGATGAAAAATGATGATATTTAGAACTTTCACCCTAAGTTAAAAAAATATGCTGAAATACTCAAGAGTTTTTGCAAAATGCCAATTTAATTTTTCAATCAGCTCTAGAGACCCACTAGAACACACAGGCCATCTCTTTTCACATGTAAGAGTATTCCTGATAACAGTGTTTTCCCCAGACTACTTAGATTTTCAGAAACTGTTTTTGTTAGTTTCCTGGTGCTGCAAATTTAATTTCTTTCAAATGAGAGAGACAGAGACATTCACAGGATATAAACCCATATGCTTTACCCAGTAAAGAAAAAGAACAGTAATGTGAAAGATTTTTTGTGAAAAGTTGTCTGATATAAAGAAAAATAGCTTTTATTCTTTATGATATGGAGCGTATGCACCTCCAAAAACATCTCTACCAAAATAAAACATGGCATTCACTGAAACAGTTTTCTTCCTCTATGCCACAACCTTCATTCAAGATACCCCATATTAAACCAGAGAAGCCTATATATAAATGTATATGTACACATTACATATTACATACCATATGTATAATATTGAATTATATTCCAACCACTTAAGTTTCTGTCACTTTTTCATTTAAGTAAAACACAAAGTAGCATGTCAAAGTGCTACACTCAACTGTATGTAACTGCAAAGTTTGCATGCTCCATCTTCTCTTCATTGTATATTATTTTATAGTATGCATTGGAATATACAAGTAAGACAGATGATACATAAGTATGAAGTTATTAGTTACAATAGCAATTCCATTGTTAGCAATGAAATAAATTTCTAGACAAGAGATTGTAGCCAATTCTATGTTTAATAGCTAACAGAAAACTTAAAAGAGATTTTTCAGGGGAAAACCATGTATTTTAGAATGATACCTTAAGATACATTATATTCATAGACATTGGCGGGTTTTTATGAGCTCCTTCAATCACAAACAAGGGCCATAGAATTTAAGTCCAATGCCTGCATCAGGCCCTTAACCTATTGGTGACCTACAGAATGAAGCCTACAGCTTAATGGCTTTTTAAGTAAGAAATAAGAAAAATAGGACATAAGAAAATAGGATAATAACTCAGATGAGACATCTGTTTTAGTGAGTGTACTTAAAAAAGACTTTTACTAAACAACCATCTAGGGCAGTCTACAAGAGGATCTACAGAGGGTAGCTAAGTATCTAACCCCTTACTTAAAATTTTATTAATCTGTCTTTTATTTTTGAGGCGTAATGTGAATTAGAGAAGCTCGTCACCAACAGCTTTGACGCCACTTTTAGGGCAAGGACCTGTGGACATAAGACAAGGTCTCAGCATGTTCCTAGTGAGATACAGAATTCTAATGGCTTCAGTGGCTCCGTACACACATTTCAGTTTTCCTTAGTGGAAAAGAAAGCAGTAGAAGCAAGTCATTGACCTTTCTCATCTTTCCCTCAATGCTAGTTTGAAGTCAGAGCTACAAGTGTCATGTCTCTTAATATCTAAGCTAACAAGAGTCCTTGCACACTCCATCACCCAAAAATGCAATTTGCTTAGTTACAAACTTGGAGGAAACTATTTGCAGCGCTACAATGTACAAAACATACATTCTGCATGAGGATGCATGATAATGCTCTTTCAAAGAGCATTATCATTTACCCTACAGTATTGTAGCTCACAGCTTTATAGTTTGGTTTCTCTTGCTGGTTCCTGCAGCAAATTCCAGTCAAACCTCATTTACTATGCCAGGTGTTGCTAGTGCCTTTCAGAAAGCTAAAAGTGTTGCTTGGGCAGGTTGGCAGTGTTGTCTCCATGACTAGACACAGGGCCATGTCCTGGCAGGCTCGGTGAGAAGGGTGTCCACCCTCCTCTCCTGGACATTGCTGCAGTCCAGCTCAGCCAAAGGCACCAGGGGCTCAGCAGGCAGTCACCAGGCCACTCTGCTGCCCCCAGACCTGCTCCAGTGGTTAGGACTGTGCCACAGGGCTGGCAAACTTCTAGAGGAATATCCAACAGCTCCCAAACCTCCCAGCTCCAGCACCTGGATGCCACTGCTGCAATCCTGAGGAGCAGGAGCACAGGGTGCATCTGTGCAAACCGCCAGAAGCCAGACCAGCCTGCTCACTTCCATACTCTACACACAGTGTAGCTCTGTCAAGGAGATGAGGATGGAGGGAACGAACCTATAACCCAGCTGAGTGGAAGCCCTTGAGGCAGTGGACATTAGGCAAGCACCTGAGAACAGTCACTCCAACTCACAGGCTGTGTCAAGCCATGCCTAACTTGCTTGCTGTGTGAATTTGTCCTTCAGCTGGCAGAGGTGGAAGCAGAAGAGTCACCTCTTGTCACTCTAGAGAGGAGCTGTTACAGTTTCCACCATGTTGTCTGGGGACATCTGTGTGGGAAATCTCAACAGCATTGTTGCCCTGACAGCAAGGGCAGGTGTGTGCCCTTATTCTTGTCGGTGCCAGAGGCGCAGGTAACTCAGAGAAGGCCTGGTGCCCTGGGGAATCACTTACTAGCTATGAAGCCATAAATTGGTGGGGCAGAATGGTGAGCCCAGCCCCTGGCAGAACACTGAGCTATGTGCAGTGATGGGCATCCCTGTTCCCTGGTGAGCTCAGGCATGGCTGCCTTCCAAGGCCGGAGCTACCAGTGAAATTGGGAAGTACCCCCAAAGATGGGGTACGAGGCTTTGCTCCTGAAGAGGTTTATTTTTTAGGGGATGGTTAGGAATACTATGCTAGACATTGTTCAATGCCTCTTAGTGTAGACAGACCGGATGGTCACAGGAGGTGATTGTCCTGCTCTGCTCTGGTGCAGCCTCGCCTCCTGTGTGTGGTTTTAGTCGACTCGACATAATAAAGAAATAAAGCTAACGTAAAGTGTCCAAAGGAGGGCACCAAACATGGTTAAAGGCCTAGAGAATGATTTACTTAAAAAAAAACCAAACAAAAAACAAACAACAACAAAAAAAAACCCCAAACAAAAAAACCCCTTCGTGCTCGGTTTTTATTATTTTAATTCGGCTCAATTTCCCGCTCTGGCCTGGGTGATCGGCCGGAAGGTGAATGACGACGCCTTTAACAAAATCCCGCTCCACATCAGATTGACGTCCCGCTCAGCCAATGGAGTTACAAAGGCCGCCCCTCCGCGGCTCGGCTCGGCCCCAGCTGCCGGCAGGAGCCCGCTCAAACCTGTAGCGCCAAGGCTGGGCCATGGAGGTTGTGCTGGGGCAGGTAGAGCAGCTGCCGGCGCTCGTAGCTGTATCCCGCTCCGCCTTGGTGCGGGACTGGGACTCCCTCACCCTGGACAGGGCTCTAGAGTGGGCCCGGTATTTCCAGCACCTCTATGACCGGTTCCGCGCCCGGCCCCCGCTCCGGGAGGCCCTCGGGCGGCGGCTGCGCCGGTCTCAGCCGTACCCTCAGCTCGGCCTCTCCACACTGGGCCGCTGCCCACAGCTGTTGGGGCTGGCGCTTCTGGAGAACCGCGCTTTGCCGCCCACCGCCTGCCACCGCCTGCTCCGTAGCATTCCGCAGTCTCCCGGCGGTGGGACTGGCCCCGAGCCCCGCGGCCTGGAGCTGATCGCCCGCCGCAAGGCCGCGGCCTGCCTGCTGGCGCTGCCCCGCCGCCCGCCGCGGCGTGTCCCCGGGCCAGAGGCGCAGCTGCAGGCAGAGGCGCAGCTGCTCCTGAGCCGGCTGCAGGAGGAGGAGCAGGAGACCCAGGAGGCCGCGGAGCAACTCCGTTGGCTGTGCGGTGTTCTGGAGCAGCTGCCCCAGCCCAGCGCCTTCGAGGTCGTGGCGGCGGCGCTGGCCCTGCTCAAGCAGGGACGTGGCGCTGAGCCGGCCGGGGGCAGGGGGCGGGAGGGGAGCAGCCTAGACGGGTGCCAGGCGAGTGCTGCAGACGGATGCGCCGCCGGGCTCCTGCTTTCCTGGCTGCTGGGCAGCCAGGAGCGATTTTCTGCCTTCTGCCTTTGCCTCCCATGTTCCTATCTTGCCTTCCTAGCTGGCCACTATTCCCAGTTAAGCAGATCTTATTTGGACCTCTTAGCCGTCTGGGGGAGCCACTTGGTCTATGACCCCTTGCAAGGACGGTGGGTTAAAAGTTGCTTTGACAAAGCTGAATTGTCTTGGGAAGAATTAAGACAGCGCTTCAGCTGCCTCTGTCAGGGATCCCCACTGCTTAAAGAACAGACCCAAGCTGCTCTGAAACTCTTGAGGAAACAAGATGGAGACTTTAAAGTATGTGGCGTAAGTGTGTGGACTGACTTACTGATGGAAGTAGGCTGCTAATGCTTGAACACAAAAGCAACGTGAAAACTTATAAAATCAAGCAAATCTGGTTAACTTTATTTTATAAGAAAGATAAGACAACTACACTTCATTGAAAACCAAATGTAATTGAGACTGATCTGACTGCATCTGTTTCTGAAGTCTTTCACGGGGGCCTGGTGTTTTCTTGTAATTGTGCTGTCATTTCTGGTCAACACAGTAAAGATCTTCCTTTTCAGTGTTTGCTGATTAATTATCTAATAAAATGAAGAAAATATTTTCTGCTTCAAATATGGAGTAGCTTTCTGTTTAGAAAATATGGCAGTTCAGATATGGTCATGGTCATTTTCTGAATGTTGGAGGCTGAGCAAAGGTTCAAAGGGAGACCAGAGTTTTAAATGTGAAAACAAATTCAGGGTTCCTTTAGTAGTGATTGTCTTCATTGGGCTGTCTGCTCTGGTGGCTGTGTCGATGCCTCTATAGCTCTTGCACATGATTTAGCTCCAGGGTCAGTGAAAAAAGTGAGAGGAAGCCAACTGGAAAGCGTCTTGAAAAGTTCTGAAATTAAACTATTAGTTGCTATATTATTTGATAATATGCAGGTATTTTCTAAGAAAATGGTGGTAAAATGTAGGATGTTCTTAGTGGTTTTTTTCCCATTTCCATAATTTATTACATGATTCATTGCTTTGTGAAGCAGAATAGTGAGTAAACAGCAAACTTTTTTATTACATGTATGTATAATATGTACTATATACATAGAACTTTGTCTATATACAAAATAATATATAATTGTATGTAAAAAGTATGTGATATATATAATATTTCTCCCCTTTGTTATGTTACATTTTATCTGTTTCCATGAGGAAAACTTGAACAGGGTAGTTTCTACGTTTCCACTTTCATTAAAATGAGTACTATAATGCAGAAGTAATGTGTATATTTAGCTCTGTAACTAGTATTACAGAAGTAAGCACTGTAAAAAGAGAATAGTCAAGGAAGATGAGGCAAACATACATAACTACTGCCAAAAGAATAACTCATTAATCTTTTGTGTGGAGGACCTTTCAGAGTTCCTGTAGACCGTATTCTTACAGTTTCAAGATCAATTGAGACATCTCTTTCTTTTGTTGCAAAAGCTGTGTAAGAGGGGTTAGAAGATTCTTCTTTTATGCTTATAAGCTTAAAGAAAGCAAGCAAGCTATTAAATATATAAACTGTATTGAAACTAATTTGAGTAGTAGTCTGTTTTATGACAAGAAATAGTGTATATAACTATGGCAGGTATTTCTGTATGGCAGAACTAGAGTGGGAAGAATCTTGTGGTTTTGAAATGGAAGCAGTTAGTACATGCATTAAATATTGTTTATCTGGGAAAAGAAATTATGCTTATTTGAACTTGTATGGAAGTAATACAGACATAAATAAGTTCTTATTCTTCATGTATTCTAAAACAGAAGAGATACTTGGCAGTAGCAACCTTTATATAGTTAGAAGAACATGCTACTAACTGGTCAAAAATACAACTGCTTTCTTTGTATTCCTTGCTATGTCACATCAGTGAAACAATGAAGATATGGAGGTCTGTGGATGAGCACATTTTAAAAGTGCAACTCTGGCAGTTGTCTTGCTCTGTCTTAAATGGAGTTGTTGCCCCTTTTAGAACTTGTGGTCAGTCTTAAAAGACACCAATGTCAGTGGACCTTCTGACTGAGTCAGTATTTTTGTGGTATCCAAAAAAAAAGAAATCTGTCTAAAAAAATGTCTGAAATCTGTCAGTGTTTAAAACTGCTTAGAAGTGTAAAGCATGAAGTTTGAATTTATGTTGTCTAGCCACAGTTCCCTGTGTTATGTAGTTTTGGCATTTGATGTGGAAACTCTGCACTTGAGCTTGCTCTTAACGCTTTTAACAGGCATAAGATTTTTTTGTGTGTTAGAATACTTTTTACTATCAGTGGTTCCTGATGAATAATATACCCAAAGATACTAGTCAAAGTTATTTGCTTCTCCCCAGATATACGTTAAGAGTGATTATCAAATATTGCAATAACCTTACAAATGTTATAGTATCAAACCAAACCTTAACTATTAAAACCTACTATTCCCAGGTACCTGAATCTCTGGGACAAATTTCAATGAGGATTAAGTCTTAGTTTTGTTTGTCAGGTTAGATATGTTTCCTAATTATACTTGGAATGTTCACTATAAATTAAGTCTCTTAACTATTTCTAGAATAAATCAGATCCTTGTAGGGAGTTTCTTCTTGCAGTATTTCAAGTGTTGCTTTTTGATAAAGTTAAGCTTTGTGTTATAAAATTCCATTCATGGAGACATATGTTTTCCTTTCAAGTAATGTTTATTACACCTTTTATTAACTAAGTGCAACTACAGAATTTTTTACTGGTATAGCTAGGAAGTAATAGGCCCATCAGTGACTTTATTAAGAAAGTAAAGAAATAATCATGGGCATGGACAGGCAAGAGACAGGCCAGTATAAACCTTATATACTGATTTTCAATTCTGTCTTCCTTATAGAAACAGGGATAGTAAAAGCTAGTTTAACCTCAGTGAGACAAAAACACCTGGTTATGGCAATTACACAAAAATGTTCCAATCTGGCCCAAATACATTATAAAGAAATGCCAGACCCTTGATTACCAAATTCCCAAATCCATATGGTATTAATTGAACAAATACACTGGTCCACGTTCCCTATTGTTTCAGCATGCTTTTTGAGTTCTCCAGGTAGCTGTGCAAATGGTGAATTTTTCCTGGAACTCCATTTTTAATAAAAAGTGTAAACAGGAAAGTGAAAAGTGTGATGTTTGTAACCTCCTCCCCCTATATATTTGCATATGTGCAAAGTCTTGACAGTCTCATCTATCATGAGAAGCAAGGTACTGTAAATGACAGGCTAAGGCCTCTTCCACAATGACCTTCCCCCTTTTTTTTTTTTTTCCTTAATAAGTAGAAGCAGATCTCTGCTATTTATTAAATGATGACTGATGAAACTGCTATGCTTATGTTTTAAAAGATTGGTAAGGATTATGGAATGCGTCAGGAATATTTTACTGCCCGATTAACAGCTGAGACATTTTCCTGCTATTGATGTTTGATTTTTTTTTTCCTCCAAGAAAGAAAAAACAATTTACCTCTTGTCAAACAGAACTGTAACTCCACAAGTGATAAACTATGAGATGTCTGGATACGAAGTTGCCTTTTTTTCTTGTTTTTCTTGTGAAGTGTCTGTTCTTTTGTACTAAGCAAAATCTAGAAGAACGCAAATTATATATTCTAGTATTTTGCAGTATGTATGCAGAACTAGAATAAAGATAATTACGTAGAATAGATTGTTAATTTACAAAAACAATATTAGCAAATTGGTACTATTCAGGTGAATATGCAAACTTGATTGTACAATGCATTAACGTGACTTTTTTTTTTTTTTTCATACATTTTTTTCCCCCAGCCCTTTCCCAAATATGTGAATAAGGGCCTAAGGTCCTTTTCAGTGAGTGGGAAGGATGGTTTTTTTTTTTTTCTTCTTATGTGTAGGAGAATATTTATTAGGTCACAAAGGCAGACTAATATTTTAATCACATGGAAGTAGCATTTTCAGATACTGTTTAACTAGAAAGTTAAAGTTGTATGGCTAATTTTAATTCTACTGTTTCTGAAAAATGGAAGATTTAAAGCTAAATTATATTCCTTATGAACAGTTTGGATGAATGACCCATTGCAGAATGCTGGCAAAGGTCCTACATCATTGTCATTCAGAGTACAGCAAACAGCAGTAGTATTGGTACCCTGCACTTCAGAAGCTTATTTATTTGTTGGGTAGAAATACAGAAAAATAAATAAAACGCAAGTGGAAATGGTGAGGAGAGGAGTGGGAGGCTGCTCACTTTTGAAGACCCATTGAGAAAGGGTAAATTTCTTCTTCATCAGAACGAAATGTCTTTGCTACTGTTGGAAACAGCATTAGTTTGGTAATTTTGTGATTAAAAAAAAATCAGAAGAGTTTTGATTTGATGTTGGCTGCTCTTCTAAAGCACTCATCCTCTGTGTGCCCAAATGACTACATTGGCAAGAATATTAAGGCAATGAATAAGAAGTGTAGTTATGCAGGGTAGGAAACTGTTTATTTAAATAGGGACTGGTCTCACAGTGATAAGACCAAAGGAACAGCATCACATCTGCCCTGGTATAAAATAGATTTGAATAATTACAAGTATGGTCTGGAAAACTGACTTTTGATCAGGTAATAATTAATATAAATCTTGCTCACAGGCAGTTTGCTCTAAGTATTGTTTCTGTCTCATGAGGAATTGAATGTTATTTTTACTAAACACATCCTTTATTAATCAGTTATGCGCCTCACTGAATTTCAGATTAAGAGATGCTAGGCAACCTGCAAAAAAATTACATTTCGTTCTCCCTTATGTTCTTCTTTTTAAAAAGTCTCAGGTTAAAAACATGACTGTAACAATGAGCTAGATCAGAGATAAACACATAGTTAAAGTACATTCTTTTTGATCATTTTTCAAAGGTAGGCTACAAAGATGTTAAGCTGGTAAAAGTAGCTACTACTTCATTATTGAAGTCATTCATATGCCAACACCACTTTAATTCCTTGTGTGCCAGTACGTTAGAGTTACTGATATTATTTAAAATATTTAATTATATGCCAAAAGTTTTCCATTGTGTCAATCCTTTCACAACTGGGTATTTGTGTCCCTAAATCTTTGGAGTGGTTGGCATCTTATTTAGTTAGTATTTTGGTTAATCTCGGACACCAAAGGAGGGGGCAGCAGAGCCTCTCTGCAGAGATATGCTTGGACTTCTGATCCAAGGAGAGAATCCAAGCTCAAGGGTCATTTTTAGAAGCAGAAGAGCTACAGGGAATAAACATCCATAGTTGTGTTAGTCAGAAGTTTCCAACTGAAAAATCCTATGGAAAGTTTATTTTGTTCTTGCAATCTAATTTTAACAGCTCTTTAATGTAATCTAGGATCAGGTAATAATATAAACCATATCTTCTGTCTTTATCCACAGGCCCATTTTATTAATAATATTAGGTATGCAGCTCTTAAATTCCTTTTCTATTGCGTGATAAATTCCATAGTATTATGTGATCACTTTACTCTAACACTTAGCTAGTATATTTTAGCAGAAATCATAGCAGTATGCACTGAATAGAAAATGTAGCAATCAAATTCTGAATCTTGTCTTGAACTACACCTTCCTATTACATTTCTTCTCTGGGAAGAATGTTTAGAATGATTGCTCAAGCATGGGCTATTCATAGTGTAGCTCACGAACACACTAATCCCATCATTTGATAAAGTGATAAATCCATTTTTGACAATTCTCATTACTTTTAAATCCCACCACAGGATTGTTTGAATGTTTTTCTAAGAATAATTTCCAGTAATTTGTATTGCTTTCACCTGGACATTGATATAATTGTTCCTCTTATGGTGTGTTGGACTTGGAAGAGAAAATGATAATTGTGTTCTTGAGTTCCTATGCATAGTTCTTCTCTCAAAGTGAAGTTAGCAATGGAAGAAAATTATCATGTGCATGATAATCATTATGCATGCATGATGAATATTACACCTATAAAAATAAACCAACAATACAAGATTATTTGCTATATGATTTAATTGTCAGTTAAAAACCTAGATAAGTACTTGCTTTTAATGCTGAATAACTGGGAAAAATTGTATTTGTTTTGCTCTCGTATGAGGAGATAATGAATTCTCTTTAATGATCAGTAGGCTGAAATGTGAATGCTGCCTCTCTTTTCAATACTCATAGGCAGTGGAGTCATTAATATTTTCTTATTAATGTAAATGAGCTAGGTAAGACCAATTGATTTCTTCTAGGAATTAATTGGACATGATCAATCCCTAGAACAAGTGTGACAACAAGGTCATTCATCAGCTGTTTAATGTTGCAATAGCCTAAGCTTGCCCTTTCAGCTAGGAAAAGATGCCATGCCCTGGAGAAAAGGCTTTTAAATCACTATGCTATTGACAAAAAAATTGTGTACTCTTGTCTCTCACAGACTCATCTTTCTTAATGTTGAGGTGAAAGTTGCTGACTTCAGGTATTTTATAATTTGCCTTGTTCCAGCTTTGGTTTTAGGGCAAAAATATAAAGTATATATAGGAAGCTAAGGGTTTTCTCAGCTATGCAGGGATTTTCAGGCATTAGAAGTAATATGCAAGGAAATTTCATAATTTAATTAATGTCTAGATCTTCTACACACTTTTGAGTGAGATGATGGCATTTTTTAGTTATACCAGTGAAATAATCTGACCCATCACTTATTTGCTTCAAATTAGTTTGGGCACTGAATTCACCTCCAATTGCTGGTGTTTTCCTTTTTTGTTAAGAGGTTTGCTATCTCCCTGATGCAGCAAAAACACCTTTCCTTTTATTCTTCTAAATGTGTACAAAATCCTGTTCAGCTTCAAAGATAATATGCATCAAGGGAACACTAGGAGTTAAATAATGCAGAAAATAATTTCTAGAATATAAAACTAGAATTTCTTAGTACTGCTGAAGTAGTCAAGGACTTTCCCCTATTTTTGAATGAGTCAAAATTCAGTAAGGGGACAACCCCCTCCACCTGCAAACAGTACATCAAACTATCATTTAACCCAAAAAACAAAAATAAGATCCAGTAGCAGGAAATGAAAGCTTGAAACAGTTAAAAGAAAGATTCTGTTTTCTGTAATGATAAGATTGTTAAGTTAATGGAATAATTTATCAACACCTCCTCTTGTTTTCATTGCTTGCTTGCAGTCCTTTGCAGAGACTGTGTGTTCCTAAAATGTGCTTTTCATTTCAAACAAAAGTTTTTGGGCTAGTAGGACCAAGCATATGGCTTGGTAAGGCAGAACAAGAAAGAAAAAAGGAAGGACTGGTGTGAACACTTCTACACCATGAAATTTGGCATGCTGGTTCACATCTCATGAGCGTGAGCAGTGAGCATAGTGTAGAACACGAGAATGTAGTGTGGAGCATATGGCTCATAATGAAAAAGCTGCAGTTTGATGTGATCATTGTTCAAGACTATTGGAGTACATCCAGTAAATGTGAGAAAGGTTTTATCTGGATCAGCCTTAATAGTGCTTCCTTTTGAAAGTAATTGTATTTGTGGCACTGGCTGTAATTGAGCTAGATAGAGCTAGATGAATTTTGGTGCAGTGAAATGGACAATATCTCCTCCAAAGCAAGTAGAAACACTGGACTTATTTTTTGAAGACCACAGAAATGGGTAGGACCATCCATTCCTATGAAAGAAATGTATTATGTGAAAAAAAAAAACTGTTTAAGTGAATAAAATTCTCATCTTCACACCTTGATCTATGTCAAGCCCTCTAAGATTTTCTTTGTCCTATGGCTTTCTACATATAACAATTGCTACTACTTTTCAATCTGAGAGGGGGGAAAATAATTCTTAGCTGTGTTCAGTGATGTCAAAAATGAGTTGCTGACGCTGCCAGTTCAAGACTGTTGGAAAAATGAAATAAATTGCAATGGACTAAGAGGAGCAATTAAGAAGCTTAATTATCCAAACATATGTACATGTACACTCCACTAGTTGCTGGACATCTGGAATTTCTACAGTAACTTTCAGGTAATAGTGAGCATGCACTTGCCACTAATTACAATAGGAAAATACTGGACCCTGTGCACAGCACTGACAAATTGCTCCCCGTGGTATCTAAGATATTTCACTGTTGTCATTACAGCCTCTAGCAAAGTCAGGATATTGGAAAAGAGTATGGTGTCTGCAATGTATTAAAGATATTATATCCCTATTTATAGTCCAATTTCATGAATAGAAAATTCCAACAGAGAATGTTTACTATAGAAATTTTGGAATATGGAGCTTTTAAAGGCAGGTATGTTTATTTTATGGGCCAGGTATTTAGAAAAAAGCAATTAAAGTCACCTTGCTCATTAACCTTCCAGTTCCTCATAGAGCACTTTAAGCACAAGAAAGTGATTGCATTTTGATTTGTAATGCTTCAGTGAACTGGCCCTCCTCTCTGGGTATGTGTGCACTGTACTAAAGCATGAGCTTTAAACACTTGCATGTGTTTTTGTTTCACCACGATTTAACAGATACACTGATCTAAATTCTTTGAGCTCATGGATTCCAAATGCCTTTTTACCATGAACTTTGTTCAGTCCTTTTTACATTTAGTTTGCAAAACTATATCACATGATATAACTGCATTATCAGGGTTATTGCTATTTGAGAAGACACAACAAATTATAGGCAATATCAAAATAAGACAATGATTTTATAGAAATATATCTTGACTTTTGTACTATAAATGACAGCATATTATTTCTCCATCACTGAGTATGATGACCAGAAGTCAAATTCTTACTCCTTTTAGAAGGTATCGAAGGTGAGGAAAAATGCCATGTAGTTGGCCTAAGAAATGGATTAGCTGAATGAGAAATCTTATTTTAAAACAGTGTATGTATTAACAAAAGAGATATCTTGAAAAGTATTTGAGTTCTCAGAAGCTAATGAGAATTAATGTTTTTTGGCAAAGATGATACTCTTATGTTAATTTTTTTCATTTTCATCCAACAGCAATTAAAAATAATAGATAAAAAGGAACATAAAAGGTAAAAGAATTTTTTTCCCTGACTTCTAATTACAGAAAAATAACCCACATGGGGGATGAAGATTTTTCCTTCAGCCTTCATAAAGGCATATCCAAATAAACCTAAAATACAGAGCTTTTTAAAATGCAAAGGTTTTTCATCATCTTGGCAGCTGTAACATACAATCATAACACACCTTGTCTCTACAAAACCCCAGAGACAGTGGTGTTTTGCTCTTTATGTTGAAGTTTGTGACTTCAACATAGCCTAAAACACTAACGTTGTCACGAGAAAATGCTGCATGGATCTCCTACCCCAGCCGTATATTCCCACATCCTTTGCCCTAGCACACCCTCAAGATGTGCTGGGATAGCAGGGCATCCCACCCAAGTGAAAACACAGCCACACAAACACTTGGCCTCCCCCAAAGAGTGGCCAGGCCAGGCTACCTCCTTCAGCAGCAGCAAAGGTAGGTCTGTGGAAGCTCAGCTTTACTGGGCTGGAAGCAGAGCCAACAGAAAGCGCTATCCTCTAGGGTAGGAGAGGAGCCAGGCTGCTCCTCCTGAAGACACAGCACACTGCACAGAAAATACACCAGACACCACTGAGATAACACAGCACCTAGTGCCAATTCCCAAATGGATGAAGAAGCTGTGCATTGCTGGCCTCCTCACTACTATGCCTTGACTCTATCTCTCTTGGCTCAGAAACCGACAATCCTAATGTAACGGAAACAATCAATCCTCTTGTCCTGTCATCTTCTTGAATAGATTTATAGTTCTTCGAAGTAAAAAACTGCCAATGGTTTTGTACTAGTGAGATATTCTCAAAAGTGGAAGCACCCTCTTGCTCCCAAAAGCCAAAGAACCAAAGCCCTAATAGAATGAAACTGTTCAGTAACAGTTTTCGAAGTCAATCAGTGAAGGTACTTTGAAAAATATCCGTACAGAAAAAAACCCTAATGTAACAGTAAAATGCCATCTCAGAAAGTGTATCTAAAATTATCACAGTTTCTATTTCAAGAAGCTCAGTTCTAAGTTGGTATAACATAATAGCTCAGTGGGAATTCTATATTAGCTGAAAGTTCAGTTATTGAAGCATAGAAATTCGTATTTGAGCAGAAGAGATAGACTCAAATTGTATATATGCTTGAGAACACCAGCATGTTGGGTAGTAACAGAACTGTTTTTTAATGCTGCCTTTCATTGGTAAAGCTAAGGAAAAAACCCAACAATTAAACCAATGACTTCTCCATGAAAAATTAGGAGAGAAATATTTTATAAACCTTTGTTAGTTTAGCTGTTATGAGGCTATTGCCTAACGACCCCATACGAATTTTATTGGCTCATAACAGATATAATTTGAAAGTATTATGTTACCCACATAAACCATGCATATGGTTCAGAATGTCAGCTTAATCTGTCTGTGGGAAGCGTAATATATGGTTCCAGAATAGATATGGTGTATATAAAATGTGCAAGGTATTTTCTAATCCCCATAATATTTCAGTGAATGGGACAGTCATTATGTAACAAATGTCTCTTACACCTTACTGACAGATGGGACATGAGCATTACTGCTTTTCCCTGTTCCTTGAGGGCAGGTCACTCAGTTCACTACAGTAATGTTGCCACTAATTCTAAAGGCTTCATCATTCATTCAGATTTCAGCATTTCATTGTGGTGGAAAAGCTACCATTTTCCTTTTTTTCATGTGAAGTTAATTACCTTTTACCTCAGGAGTGCCAAAGCAATAAGAAAGTCACCAAGATGAAGTCTGCAACAGTGCATGTGATGAACAATTTTGTTGGTAATATCAAGTGTCTATTTGCTTTTTCTTAACAATTGCTTTTGAATCTCTGTGAAACATTCCAAACATCTTAGTCACCTATTTAAACAAGGGCAGATTTGCAATCAAACCCAGAAGTATAAATACCTGCATCAAGTGCATGATTGCCACAAACTCCGTGTATCACTCTGCTGAATTTGATTTATCTGCGCTTCACTCAGCAGACTGACACCAACATTCTTTACTTTCTTTAGGACTTAGTTAAAAGATAAAATCTTTGGATAATAACTCTTAATTTGTGTTAAAATTTGTTTTATATTTTACAATTTGCTTTCTGACCGTTAGTGTGCTATAACAACTGAAAGAAGTGTAACCTCATGGAAGTGAGCTCTTCCTACTTTTACAACTGCTTTAAACTTGTAGCAGAATTTAATACCACTAGATGGATTTGATAGACTGTTTTAATTAAGTTCTCTCTCACACCTAAGCAAACACACCCACACAGAGTTCTTAGGTAAACAGAATCTGAAACATTTCCATTCTGTAAAATCAGTAGGTGGGTAGTGTCAGCAACAGCATATTTTGTTTATATTTTCCTGCAATAACTATTGGTTTAGGAAAAAAAACCAAAAAACCTTCAATTCTACACAAATGAAATGGGAGCAAGGCTCACATTGTATATAACCATACTGACACAGGTTTTGCCATCCTATTGTACTGTTTGGGCTTAGGTAATTTTCTTCACAGTGGCTGGTATGAGGATGTGTTTTCGATTAGTGCAGAATACAGGATTGTCTACACAGAGATGTTTTGGTTATTGCTGAGCCAAGGCCTTGTCTGCTTTTCATACAGCCTTGCTGGTGAGGAGGTTGGGAGTGCCTGGCAGAATGGGAGGAGGCACAGCCAGGACAGGTGACCCCAACTGACCAAAGGGATATTCCAGACCATATGGCATCAGGCTCAGGATATGAAAAGGTGGAAGAAGGAGGAAGGCGGGAGGGTGTTTGGGGTGATGGCATTTGTCTTCCTAAGTATCTATTGCTCATGATGGGGCTCTGCTCTCCTGGAAATAGCTGAACGGCTTTTGCTTTCCCTAATAAACTGTCTTTCTCTCTACCCATGTGTTTTCTAGTTCTTACTCTTCTGATTCTCCTGCAGATCTCATTGGTGGGGCAGTGAGTAAGAGTCTGTGTGCTACTTGGCTGGAGTTAAACCATTACACCTTTTGTAAGTTTTCTTAGAGCAAAGAATTGTTGGTGATAGAGATCTAAGGAGGATAAAGCTATAGAAATATAATCCATTTCAATAGTGTACTTGAAAATCCTCATAGAAACTTAGTGGTCTTTTCACTGATTTCTTGAGTGTTCCTTTATTAAAATGTCCTCAGGTCTTTCACTCTGTTTGACTGCTGCCTGCTTGTGTGCTGCCCTGAATGCTTTTCAAGCCAGCAAGCAGGCTTATCAGTTCCTCTTGTGCTGTAGATCTTTATTAATAGGAAATGCATAATATTATCTGTTCTGAAATTGCCATTTGTAAAATAACTGGTGCTTCAAAGAAAAGAAATATTATGTATGAACCCTGTTTCTTCTGCTGTTACTGGTATAGGCCAGTATGGAAAGGAATTAATTGTTTGGAATCTGCCTCTCAACCCTCTGCCCAATAAACTGCAAGCAACTGCTTTCACTACATTTCCTGCATTTTGTTATTGTGTGTCAGAAAATGATAATATGTAGACCTAAATAAGAAGTTGAATCCCGATACTCTATCTGTTGACTGCCCTGACCTGCAGAATGGAGTAAAACAGCACGGTTTGAGGTAATGTCCAAGGATTTTGAGGTAGCAGAGCTGCAGCAGATCCCTGAGACAGAACTTCTAGCCCATTAGTCAGAACCCTATGGCACATAAGTGTGGTGGATATACAGGCAGGAAAATGAGACTTGTACCATAGTTTTTTCAGGCCACTAAGTCAACATACGTACAGTTAAGGAATCAAAATGTACTAGGCAATTCATGATGCTGCTTTTACCAGCTACCATAAATATCTTCATGACATTTAACTATTATTCTAGTATTCATTATTTAAAAGATAAATGAAAACTGAGCCCTGTTTATTTTATGTCCTTGGTGTACTAACCAAGAACAGTAGTTTTGCTGGGTTTTTCTTCCTTTTCTGCCAGACCTATGATGAATTTGAATATTCAAGTTCTTTAATTAAAATGTTTCCTTTTCTGCTTGTTTTAACATGACATAGTTGATTAACTTTTACTGAGTGTATTTTGGAAGATTGATAGTTAAGTTTTACTAAGTTTAGCTTTCATAAGGATGTTACCTGAAATTATTTCTGTGACAAGGTCTTATTCCTGAGGTATGCTACTACTTGAATCATAATAATGAATCAAAAACTAAAGACTTTGTGCTAGGTTGCCACTCTTTGTAATATAAAAAGAGGGTAAAGTAGAAAAAGCAATTCTGTTTCCAAACAGAATCTGTAACAGATGAAGAAGGGAAAAGCTGGATAATAGCTCTGCAAAAGAGATGTACTAGCACTGGAAAGCACTGCTCTTACTGTTTTAAAACCTTCTGCTTTGCTGGAGTGCCCACGTAGTGCCCATGTAAACAGCTCCCCCGAGGAGCTCTTTACAAATCTCTCCCCTTATGTGCATATGTGAAAATGTTATTTATCTTGAAAATCTGTATCTGAAAAATTTGCATTTTTAAAAAAAATAGTAATGCTAGCATTCTTACAGTTCTTTGTACTCATGAAGACCCATACCCTAATTTAGAGAGCTTAGTTACTTTAAAAAGACACTCCTTTTCCCGACTGTGGAAAACAAAGAGGTATTCAGCAGTGGTTGAGAGGCAGAAGGGCCAAGGCATTTGGAATGCTGTATGTAACATGAGAATCCCTCAAGCAGAATGGGGGGACCATGCAGTCAGTGCCGCATATTCCTATCTGCCTACAGGGATATAGTTTTGCAATATTAAATGCTCTTTTTATTAAACTCATAATATTTTCCTTATTAATTCTATAACCTTTCAAAGAATATTTTTTGCACTTATTAAGATACTGAAGTTTATATAATTTTATTATTAAATTTTTATTAAGCATTCAACACTTGAAAAATATTTTTCAAATCCAAAACTGAAGATTATTTAACTATTAGATGTACAAATATAAAGAAATTGCATTTTGAAAACAAATTAACAAAAAATCAGGAGCAAACAGTTTCTTAATGTACAAGCTGAAACTCATTAAGCTTTTTGTAGTTGCTGTCACAGGTAATATCCATGCTGGAATGCTGCTTAGTTTGGGTGCTGGGGAGCTGGGTGCTGGTTTGCATTGGAAGTGGAGGAGAGCAGCAGCTTGTGCTAAGCAGAGATTTAGTGCCCTCAATGCTGTAGTGTGGATGATGTTTTGAAGAAGCTGTTTTACTCTGCTTAAAGAGTGTGTCTTTTCTGAGTTTTTGATGAAGTCAGCCTACCTGTTGGTGGATTTCAGAAATAGTCTCTGCACTTCTTCATAATTTTATGGTATTCTTTGAGCCAATTCCTGAGCAAAGTGAGTCAGAGGGGCTAATTCCTCTTAGTCACACCAGAGGAATCCTATGCATTTTGTGCCATCTGTGTTTGCTTTCCATGTTCTGAGATCTCTCTAAATGTAAATTTTGTTGGTTTTTTTTCCCCCTGTAATTCAGGATAGGTTTGTTAAATGCTGGATTCTCTTCTGATGGATTGTGCCCAATGGGCATGGGTGGGACTTGTGGCTAGTATTCATGGTTATCTGTTTCAAATCTGCAATAAAAAAGTTTCTCTCCTCAATTCTGATCACAATTTCTAGCTTCCTCCTGGTATTGGCAGATTGAAAGTGTTCGTTTTTTTTTTTTTTTAATTTCTGAATTATTTCCTTTGTATTCAGGTGCCATAATGTAATGAGCCTTTAGGGTACTCTTGCAGTGTTTTCTCTCTTTGCTTTATGGACAGCCTTAATGAGAAGGCTCTGGCGGTTTGCAGCTGTTTTAAACAGGTTTGAGATAAGAGTCCTGGAGGGCTTCAGAAAGGTCTGTCCTGCTGGGACACAAACCAGTGTGAGATGACTGCAGGATGTCCCAGCTACTATGGAGTAGAGAAGTGTCAATGAAAATGTTATAAACAGGAACCTAATAAGTATTGTATTTTCCATGCTTTCAATATTGATAATAAAAAGGCACATTGTACCAAAGAGCTGTGCTGTGCAGATGTAGCTTACTTTGGTGCAGATTAATTAGGCTTAACAGGAACTTAGTCTGCTTAAATGCGGTGTATACAAATCATATATTACAGATGCAGGAAGAGGTTTTCACCTGTTAGAAAAAACAACCTCTAATGCAACAAACATTAGGCTACAGCTATATTGGTCAATCATCTGGCCCATTGTAGGCTTCAGGTAGTATCCTTTTTTTCCTACTTAATAGTAAAAAATAATGGTTTTAATTTTGTCTGATCTGATCTTAGGGAGTGGTGGACTAATACTGTAATGTTCACTACTCACTGAATTAAGGGAGGCGATTGAAGTTTCATTGCACAATGGCCATTCATACTACAGTGGCAGAGAAATTATGGCCCTTTCTACATGCTTTTTGTTTGCACAGTTCATACTGATCATAAGAACAAATCTCATGTACAAGACGATAATGAAGTATATTACATGAAATCTTCAGCTGACCCCACGATACTGGGTCAGACTGAAAGAACTTTTTTGCAGAATATTTTCAGCAGTATGAACACTCCTACTGAGAACAAAGGCCAGCAGTTTAAGACAACATGTAAATTGTCAGTTTAGTTATTTCAGTATAATTAAATGTTACAATCTCTTTTCACATACTTTCATTCTCCCTTAAATTTATCCTTATTTTTTTCTAATTCATGTCACTTATTTTAAAAATGTATTAAATAATGTCAAGCTACTTTTATTTTGAAATCAAAATATTAACCTAGGGTAGTTACACTGGTATGATTTTAAAAGTTTAGTTGTACTTCTGTAAGAGTACCACTCTAAGCCCCTCCTCTATGGACAAGCATTAAAACACATTACTTCTGGAAGTAATATTTCTCTTTCAGTTATTCTTTTCTAATAAAATTTAACAGGATCAAAATATGCGGTTAAAAGTAGTCTGGCTATTTAAAACTGTTTAGACTGGCACATATAGACAAACAGTATGGTTCAGTGGTGCTAACCTGCCTTTTAATAGGATGTTTGAATTGTGTTATGGTAACCTAGTAGAGCTAACATAATCATAAAAGATAATTTTTTCTATATTAAGATGTTAATAGCTGTGACATAATATCTGAAGATGCTTTCGTATATTTCTTGTTTAATGTCAGGTTGCAGAGGTACATCTCATCTTTATGGGACACTTCCAAATATAGCCCAGCCTACTGGGCTATACCTGTGTTTTACCTGTGTAGGTAAAACTACCTGTTTGTGTAAACATTGCCCCAAAGTCTGTCTCTTATCATACATTCCAAAACATGTTTTTGGTGAGAGAAACTAGGCCAGGACCAGTCAGATCTGGTGTAGAGCCAACATGGGAGTCCTGCATCTAAAAGGCATTGAGATTTTTAGTGAACATTAGAAAAGTGACAACTCTGTCCTGTGAAGAGGCATTTTAGTAAATGGAAAAGAGCTCAAAATCTGTTGAAAAGAAAGTAAAATTGAAGAATTAACCCTAGATATTCTGAGGGAAGAATAATTCTGGCCAAGCTACCTCTGCTGCTTGTGCCATAATAACATGAATGAAGACAG
Source organism: Muscicapa striata striata (assembly GCA_030060385.1). Taxonomy (NCBI): domain Eukaryota; kingdom Metazoa; phylum Chordata; class Aves; order Passeriformes; family Muscicapidae; genus Muscicapa; species Muscicapa striata. The sequence goes on from JAREIS010000394.1 coordinate 178,623, forward strand.
AAAGAAAAAGGTGGGCCACAATATATTTATCCTACCAGAGATTTTATTCAATAAAAAGTCCACAGCAGTTTTCATCAGAAAAATAAGCGGCATTTATTTAAGACAATTTACCCAACCAGCCAGACACTATTAGGCCATCTAGAAACTCATTTTGTATATTGATAGCTGATAATTGCAGGCACTCATAACAAGAAAATGTGGTACACTTGTCTCTGTATCTTGATTACCACTCTGCAGAAAAATTCATAGTTCCAAACTGTTCAACAACAGGAAATGCATTTTTAGCACTGTGATATGTTATTGTCTATATGTGTTTTGTTTTGGCTTTTTTACTTATCAGTTTTGTTGGTAAATTATGATTGGTATTACAATTAATGAACATGTGTGGGAAAAGTTTTTGAGAGTAACTGATGAATTTTGTGTGCCTCACATTTTGAAAAGTGATGATATGTCAGCGATATTCAGAGATTTTATTTTGAGGTTCTGGCGTTTATGTGCTGCATAGTAGACCTTTTCCTCTTTCACAAAAAAAAAAGACAAATTGAAAATCTGTGTAGTATTTATTCTGTAGTAATTTGGCACTTGGAAGTGAAAAATGAAAGGACTTGCTGAGCTAATTCACTGGGGACGTGGGTGTGGGAGGACAGTTACCAGAACATGTCATATTGTGGCGCAGTTCCTGTCAAACCTGATCATCTTGCATTTTTACCTGCTGTGGATTTCTTCATTTCCAGGAAATCATTGTTTATCTTTCTAACTCAGGTTTTTGGGCCATTTTTTAAAGTTTGGAAGAAAAAGCTTAGGGTAATTTATGTCAGAAATTACATATCACACAAGTAGGCTATTAGAAATAAGTATTGATGTACTGTGGTTAGTATTCCATGTAATTCAGTGCCCTTTTTTAGTAACTTCTCATATGAAATAATTTGCTAAAGTACCAGAGATTCAGTATGTATCTGTCTGGCATAAATGTGTCCCATTCACAATTCAATTCCTAGCAATACTTTTACATTACATTAGAAACCAGCAAGGGGGTGCATGACAGGAAGTTCTTTGTGTTGACTATTGTAATGTTTGTTTTACTACTCTGTTAAAGTCTGGTGGCCAAACTCAGGCCTAATATGAGTCAATGAAGTTAAAAAAAAAAAGAAGGAAAATTTCATTCTTTGAGGTTTGTTTAATAAAATCATGCACAAAAAATAATTAAAAAAAATTTGCCTTAAAAATTTTTAGTATTCTAGATATCACTGTACCACAATTTGTAGTTCTGAGTATTTTTGAAAGTGATGACTAATCTTTTTTATCTTCCAAATGTCAAACATTGCAATTGTTCCTTTTGCCACTGCGCTAGTACGCAATCACTGAGGGATATTTGCCTGGCATCTCTCTGCTTAGGCTGCAGCTTTACAAATAACTGCTCATAACTTCTCGTCTCTTGGCTGCATTATAAATACTTTAAGGTTCCCAGCTGCACTGTGTTTTTACAAATATCTTAAAATTATGAGCTTTCTGGCATGCAGCTGGGTGAATGCAGTTACAAATGGTTTATACTCTAGGAAAATTTCTGAATAGATTGGATTTCTTTACTTGTTGAAGTAATCTAATGTTAGGAAAGTAGGGCCTGTGGATATTGCTTTTTTTCCCACCATTGCCACCCTATTTTTCCTTTCATAGCTGGTAATCTGACATCTGTGAAACTATCTTGTGTCATCATCTTCTCTGAGTTGTAAAGAGCAACCATCTAAAATGCTTGTATCTGCAGTGGATTTGTAGTAAGAGGTGATGAAGGAACAAGAAAATGATAGCTGTGGGCTTATTTATAGCACAGAGTACATTCCATTTTTTATTTATTGAAACTTTTAGGATGGCTGCCTCTTAGAGAGTATACCATAATAAATAATTTCTCTATTTACTGTATGGCCTTGTGAAGATTTCAGTGGTAACACCTGAAATGGGGACTACAGAATCTTGCTTCTAGGAGGTCTGTGTACACTAAGATCATGGCTTCTTGTGTATTTAGAAAAGCAAAAAAAAGGATGGATATTTTGAAAGCAGCTGTGAGTTGTCCTTGCGTAGCTGAAATCAATAGCAATTGCATGTATCGCTTGAAGTTGCCTGGTAGCATGTTTCTACATCAGAGAATATTTAGAATCTTAATATTTCACAGATTTCTTCATTTTTACAGATTGAAGATCCCTGATAATTTAGTGCTTAGTTTGAATATCAAATTACAATTTTTGTAATACATCTATGTCATAAAATATGGTGTGTTATTTTTGAACTTCATTGTCTACCTGTCTTGCTTTTTGTTAGTTTTAATAATCAACTCCTTGGGGCAGAGGGGTTGTTCTAAGGTTTCACAGTATTGAGTGCAATGATAGAGATTAAGTATGTGGAATTGTGATGAACTGCATCCTCTCTGGCATGAAGTCAAGAGCATTTAGTTTCTGGTTTAACAGTTCATGAACTGGCTTTTGTTTTGACTGATGATGTATTCTTTCTTTTTGGACATCTGGGAGACTCAAGATATCTGCTAGCAAGCTATGCTTGCCTGTCTCCCTCAAATGGTATTCCTTCACCTAACGTTTATCTCTGGGTTTAATGCTACCTCATAACTATTGCTATTGATAATATATCATCTGCAGAATTGCAGAAATAAATTGTAGGCAATATAGATATGAAAAACCTTCTTCTATCAGCCAGTCACCTGACATAGGCAGAATTTCATTTAGTTTTTACTGTATTTGGCTCATTTTCCTACAGAAGCTTACATATCACATTGCTTTTGCTAATAGACGTCCAGCCTTCTGGCAAAAAGTCATTTTTCTCTTCAGGCTTTATCACAGACCTGTCTCTCTTATTAATATGGCACATATTGACTAAAGACAATGCAAATCAGCAGGACTCATAACCCAGAATTTGTGCTTATTTTCAATTTTTATTTAATTTCCTTCAGTTAAGGAAAACTAGGGTTTTTTTCTTTATTGCTAGTTAAAGGTCTGAGGTAAATCTTATATTTATAGGACACTTTCAAACACAGCCCAGCCTATTAGGTTTTACCTTGTATAGACATTGCTCCAACATCCTATCTTCCCTTCCAAAACCTCTTACTGGTGAGACGAACTGTGCTAGCACCAAGATTAAGTGTAGAGCCAAAAATATTCATTCATGTTTAGCTTTTGTTTTTAGTTTTCAGGTAAAAAAAAATTATTGTGTTTATTAATTAAATAAATATTTCAAGTTGCTCTCTGTGTATATCCATAATTTATAATTAAATGTAGGAATTTATTGATGCATTCATTAATTTATAGGTCCACTAATAAATAAAATGATTTTTATTAATATTTTACTGATAAATAGTATCATTTATTATATTGATAAGATTACTTTATTAGACTGAAGCAAACAGGAAAGAGTAATGGTTCATGCTTCCAGCATAATAATGCTTAAAACTAATATGATTGCCTTAGGCCTGCCATTGGTCTTACACAGATGACAAGCATTATAAAGTAAATAATCAAAATTTTTACTACTCTTGGCACAGGTACTTGGAAAATACATTCAGTATTCTTTTTCCTCACTTTCCATGGTATTTTCTCTATAAACATTCTGCCAAATGTCAAGAAAATTCCATTCACCACTTGTTTGATTCTCCTCCTGTGCTAGGATCTGTTCCACACCTGTACATTTTTTGTACATGCTGTGCCCTTATTGGTTTGAGGCAATTTATTAACTGTGGTTGTTCAGAGACATTTTACACAGACAGCCCTTTCTTGATGTGGGACTTTGGTCTTCCATAGCTGTGGACACATGGCAAAATACAACTTTGTGTGGCAACCTTTTTGGTAACCAGCAGAGTGCTGAGCAAAGGCTTGCATAAGCATGGGTGGTAGCCACTAACCCTTTTCTGAAAGTGTCTGAATTATATTCTGAAAACCGAGTTTTAAATACAGATAAAGTTTGCATTTTCTGCTGTTGTAAGAACTAGTTGTATGTTGTAACACACTTTTTAATATCTGTTGGTTTGTTATTTTATTAACCCATAAAAAGTTGGTAATATGTTCTGTGTTCCCTAGAGAGCTGTGAATCCAAATTAATTTATTATAACATGCTTTGGAATCCTTAAATGTTACAAAATGGCTATTGATTAATGATACAATCCTTTTTGCTAAAATATTGGGGAAAATATTTCTTTATATTTTATATACACCAGGTGGGCTTGGGTGTATCTTGTCAGATTCAGTATACATTCATAGTAATGTATGAAAATCCACAAAAACACGTTTACTAGCATTTGTGTTTATAGTTTTTTGAACTGATTAGTTAAGATCTGTTAGGCATAAAAAAAATCTTATTTTCACTATTACTATTCTGATTTATCTTGTGTGTTGGTTAAACTAAAGGTGTAATTTATTCTTTCACAATAGTAAAATGTACAGATTACTAAAAATTCAATAATTCAACTTTTTCAGAGGAAAGAATAACAAATTTATATTAAGAATCGAACCATAGATCATAACTTCAGCTTGATCTGGGAAAACGCTGAGTATATGTGAAGTAGTTCACATAGTTTTTCAGTAAAGAAAAACTGAAGTTAAAATTTAGGTTCAAGATTCCTGAGGGTTTTAGTGCTATATATAATCGAATTGGTAAATAAATATGATATTGAAACTTGGATTTAATCTGTGTTTTATCACTCTAAGATTCATAACCTGCTTCAATGGTAAACAGGACATTTTGAGGGAGTATAAGAAATCTAATACAGTTGCCAGATAGACAACTGAATCCTTTGTCATAGATCTTATACTTTGAGTGAACAGACTAAGTGATCTTTTAATGCAGATTTATATTTCAGGAGGCAAAGAACAGAACTCATATCATTTCAGGTCAGCCACTGAGAACTATCTTTGCATGTACTCATGCAACTTGTTTTTGAAAGGAAAGAATTAATGCAGGAACCGAGGAAATAGAAAAGGTTCGTTTCCCCCAAGCAATACAAAATTATTTATCTTGAATTCTTCTTTCTGAAGACACTCCAATATTGTTAAATTCTTCAGTTGGAATTTTTGGAGCCTCCAGAATAACAGGGTAGGGAAGTACCTTGTTAAATATATTTATTTTCAAGCCTTTCCCATTGTTGTGGCATTATCCAAGAAATGCACTACCAACAGATTTTTATATTTGGGGGAAAAAAACCAAGAAGGTGTAAAAGAATTCCATAATCCTTTACATTTTGAAGATAAAATGTACTGCAAAAGCTCTGTTTGTAACCTCAAGAGTTCAATATATCAGAGCGGAAGCAATTAAATAACAGGAAAAATGAATGTTATTACCCAAGAAAAAATAGATAATACTTGAAATTCTTATCTGAATGCCTGTTTGTAGAAAATGAGATAAAATACTAGGGTTATCTCCATGTTGTAATTTTAATATCATTAGGAGCAGAACTATGTTCTCCTTTATTGGAAGGAAGGATGGTGGCATCACAAGAAGTTGGGGGTCCCTAGGAACCAAAATTCTATGTAATTCCTGATTAAAGCATGCAATTTTTTGCAAAGTTTGTGCTTCCTCTTACTTGCAAAGTCAAATAACCAGCTTTTGGGGTGGATGGAAGCCTGGCCCATCTTTCATTCCATTTTTCCCCGCTCTTTCTCTAAAAGCTACTGTTCAGGTCACTGGCAACAGCCATGTTGCCTTTATGCTCTTTCCAGTTCTACTAGGTACAAGAATTTTTAGTTCGTTGGTTGGGGGATTCTTTTGGGATTTATTTTTTGGGGTTTTTTTTAAGGCTTCCATTTACATGATTTTTCTTAGATTTTCCTAATGTGATGGGGAATATTCTGCAGCTGCATCTTAGAGGGCTTTAAAGGCTGGTAATGCTGGAGAGCAACAGCCTGTTTATAATTGTAAAGCAGGCAGTGATAAGTTTCTTTACTCTGTTGTAATGCTAATGGAGGTTGGGAAGTGCTTAAAAGGGAAAGATGCAGAAGAGCAGAGCTTTCAGAACTACTTGGCACTTTGAAACCCATAAGCACACAGAGAGAGCATTTGATCGAGTTATCTGTTCTGCAAGTTGCCTGTGATAAAACCTCCCATTGCATTTAAACAGAGACTAGTTTCAGCTGGTCAACTGCTGCCTCCAAAAAGGAGGTTATGTAAAGCTAGCTGGCTTTCTGGAACAGCATTGTATATTCAAATGAATACTCTTTGGAGCAGGACATTTGCTGGGGTAGGGAGGGCATTTGGTCTGCTGTGAGGCATTGCTGATGTCTAGTTTTCTGCATTGTAGGATACCACAAGCAATGTTATTGTACTGTCTTTTGGACCTAATGCCAAAACTTGTTCTGACATTCCACTGTTGTGTCCTATGAAACTTAGCTTATCCAAAATCAGGTTAAAGGGGCTATATTTTGTCCTTGATTTCTGGTTTTAATGTGTTTGCTGAGCACTCTTAGTAAAAGATGTCCCTGCTAGATGACAGACTGCCTGGACTAGATGATGGGTAAAGATCCTTTGACCTTTTCACCTAAATAATGTTGGGATTCTGCTAAGATACAGCAAAATCTCGATCACAAGGCAATGTAGTCATGAACACATAAGTTAGCAGATATTGTGAATAATATTGAGAAATTTAAATACATCATAAACATGCATGGTATAATATACATTTTTGGAAAAAATAAATGCTTTTAATTATTAAGATACTTTTAAATACACAAGGTGGTATCTTTAAAGAGCTTTTCTGAAAATGATCTTATGAAATTCAGTATGCCTATGTAATTTAATGAATCAAAAGTCAAATTAGTAGTAATAAAATAAAGCAGTCATTTGAATCTGAAAGTGTTGTGCTACAGTTTCCACTACAGCAGGTGATCAATAACATAGTGAACTGGAAAAACTTGAATTGATTCCACCATCCTTCTTGTGCATATGCTTACATTTCTGGGGCTACATCAGGCACTACTGCTTCAATGTCTAATAGTATTTAAAATCTCTTTCATTCATGTTGAAAAGTAAAATGTGTTGCTGTTTCTGATCCAGGCTGGCAGAATCAAGGAAGCTTACTGTGTATAGCTGAAACAAACAACTCTATGGAAAAATGATTGATAACTGTTACAGTGGTGTTTCCTTCCTTTGAAGGGGAATGGGGCAGGGGGTGGGGGGGAGTTTGCGTTTCCTATTAACATAGTAACGGTTAAATGAAACACTCACTCTCTGAATGAAAGTATCCTGGGTGCTCTTGTGGCCTTATGAAAAGCAACATAAGACCTGGGAGCACATCAATATAGCAGGGACATTGTGGGCTGCTGAAAAGAAAATGAAAGAGCTGAGATGTGAGTTGGAATCCTTAATGCAAGAGGGAAATGCCCAATGTTTATATAAATGTTTATATATATGCATATATATATATTCCTCACTAAAACCTTTAAAACACAAGCACAATTTGTTGGCAAATTTTGTTGATAACTGGAGCTCAAAGGAGTAAAGAGATTGCTGGCATATTCATTTTTTTTTTTTGAGTGATGCTAGACCCTGTACTGGGAAAACCTCCCAGTTTTGCCACATTAATTTTGAGAATTCCCTCTTCCATGTTTGTAGAATGATTAATAGTACATAAACTGCATAAAATGCCAAGGATAAAAAAAGTCCTGTTCCAATTATATTTATTACAATGCTTAATAGTTGCAGCTTTAGCATTTGCAGGTTATAATCTAAACTCGTATTCATAAGTTTGGCTTAAACACCTGAGTATTTTAAACTGATACATTTTCTTTTTTTCAACTTCCCTTTCAGTGCTAGAGCTTCTGTTCCTTAGATTTATTTCCCTACACTCAGAGGTTGAGGGCCTTTAAAAAAAACCCAAATTTTCTCACTTGATATAGCTATATGAACTTGGTATTTCTTAAAAATATATAAAAAAATAAACAATGAATCGCTAAGTAATTCAAGATTTTTGATTAAAATCACAGGCTTTGACAATACTGATTTCCAGTGAAATCAATGGACGTTAAATTAATCCTTCTTTATATGACATTACAAAAAAAACCCACCTAATATGCTGTTCAAAATTTAATTCATGGAAAACTAGGTTGAAAGGGGACTTCAAAGATTGTCTGGTTCAATCTTTTGGGTAAAAACACTGTCAAGACAAGATGGCACAACACCCTGTCTAGCTGAACCTTGAGTGTCCAGTGTTGGATAACTCATCACCTTCCTGAGGAAATTATTCCAGTGTCTGCTTGTTCCCATTGTGAAAATTGCACTCTTGTGTCTAATCAGAATCTCCCAGGAGTAACTTGTGCCCATTTCCCCTCATACAGAGGGAGGCTACATCTTCTTTCTAGCCACTCTTGAAATACTGGGACATGGTCTCTAAGCTTTCTTTTCTAAAGTCTCTCAGCCTTCCCTCAAATGGAGAATCACAGTCCTTTGATACTTCGTTTTCCTCCTCTGGACCCTCTCCAGCCTTTCTGCATCTTTTTTTGTAATTCTGACTTCTGGTCTACAAAATTACCTCTTTTCTTCATAGTATTTTTAGCTTTTAACTCCCTAAATACAGTTGATTCTCTTTTATATTTTACTGCATAAATTTTTAGGAGTCAGGTTTTTTTGGTAGGACTCTGCTGAGCTCTTGTAAGTCCACCAAAGAAGCACTGTGCTAGAATGTTCTAGTCATAGAATCATAGAATTGTTTGGGATGGAAGAGATAAAAAAATCTGGATCTGGATAAAAAATCATCTTTTTGCCCTAAATCTCTAAATTGTTGCCTGTGCCTGCTAAAGTGGTCTTATAAGAGCAAAAAGTGACAAAAATTATCTCAAGTTCTAGTGCACATTGTAGCCTGGTCTGAGAACCATCATATATTATTGCAGTCTTGGTGGTGTTCTCATCCAGGCTTCCTCCTGCCAGCCTGGAATGGGCCATCCAGCAGCTGGGAAATTGCTGCCTCAGGGTAGTACTGCTCTGGTGTCCCCATGGTGTCATGCTTCAGGTGAGTGCTAGGTAGGTGCCAGTTAGGCTACCTGGAGACATCTCAGTGATACATGAATTCTAAGAGGGAGAGATATTGAGCTGCTTTTTGGCCTCTTCCTAGTGTCAAAGGAACAAAATAAAGTCCAGAATGAAGTCCAGAGCCTGGCCTGCCATTTAATTAACTTACCCATCTGTCATATAAGTATTTGTCGAAGTGTTGTGAAATCTTAATGTCTGCAATACTTTCATGTGGAGGGCCTTTGCATTTGAATAAAGCTGTCTGATGAAAATTGCTGTATCAGCAAAACCAGTATGAATATTGTTTTTAAATGCCACTTGGTATATGACACTTCATTACTTTTGGTTGCCTTTCCTTTTTCATTGAATAAATGTCATTTCCTTTGCAAATGCTGTTCCCTGAAACAGATAAAAGATTTTAAATTTTAAAATCAGACAATTCCTATTAGTAGAAATAAGTTTCCAGCCTATGAATACTATAGGAGCCTGGATTATAAGGTCACTGCTGTGATAGCAGCAAAAGGGTCTGTTTTGTTAATGGAAGTAAGTATTATGTGTCTTTGTTGCATAATGTGTTTTGCTGGAAGGTGAAGCTGTAGAGCAGTGAGCTTTCTCTAGAGGCCTGTTCTCTTGGCTTTATGTTGAAGACAGGCTTCAGCAGTAAATGGCCTTAAGCTTGTCAAAGAAAGGTTATTAAAAATGTTCCTGCCTTTCAGTCTCCATGCTCAATAGGCACAAAAATTCAATACTGTAGGGATTTTTCTCTATTTAGTCATGTCATTTGGCATTTTGCCTATAGCTAAAAATGAGATACCATCTGGTTTAAGCTCACTAATGATTCTGCATTGTTACCCGAGCTGGTTCACTAGTTTATTGTTAGTACTTAAGAAATAAACTTGCCTTCTGCTAATTGCACTTTGGTTACTATGTTTTGCTAACATTTTAAATCTCAGTGATTTCCTGAGGTGGTGGTTCAAAATCACAGTTCCTCTATACTCACAGACTTCTGTGCTAGTGCTCTGGGTAATATTGTTTTCTGCTGCCTTGACACAGTTCTTTTATCACAATATATGCTTATAATGTAGTGGGACCTCATCTGCCTTAGGGGCCTTTAGAAATTCACTGACTTCTGGTGTGAGGTGACTGGCAGGAAGTGCAAGTGCTGAGGATGGAGTTGCTGCTTTACTGGGCACAGGCATCAGGTGAAACAAAAGGTGAGGGATTATTTGGGGCTCCCTACGATGATAGTCATTGGCACAGGAGCTGCTTTGAGCACAATTGAATCTCTCAGGGCATGCATACTTTGGCTACAGGTTACAAGAGGCTTCCACAGACCTGGGCATAATGCCTGCATAGAGGAATCATCCAGAATAATGATGTCTCCATGATGGTCTGTACTCATGCAGCATGTCTAGAAGCTATTCCTACACTTACAGCTGTTTTCTGATGACTTCTGTGACACTTTTGGACTGGCAAAAATGTTGCACTCATTGTAGAAATCTCTTGGATGTGAATCAATGGGCAGTGGAGCTTTGTCCCTCTTCACAGTGGATGCCCACTAGCAGGGAGAAGTGGCTCTCTGTGACACTGGGCAGCCTCTGGTCTCCAAGACGATGTGGGCTTGTTCCCAGATCCCACCCATCATGAAACTGCTTCTCAGGATTGAGATGTATCAAAACATTTCTTGACAAAATTTACAGTTTCTTGATCATTCAGAACAGTGGAAGTCCATCATAACTGAATACTAATGTAAGCTTGTGAGCCTTTCTTTTTCTGATGACACCCACTCAATCTAGATACACAGCACATTTTGTCCTGCTGGAGTGTGGAAAAAGGCATTTTTCCCAGCCCTCTAGCCTGAATCTAAGGCGATTTCTAAAAGAGGTATTAGAAAGCATTAAGGGACTGTTTTGTGTTACCGACAGTTCTAGGAGCAGCATTTTTATTGAAAAGAATGAGCAAGGGCCTTTTGTTTTGTATTATTCGTTTGGTATTATCAGAGGTGGGTTGTGTGCCTGCATTCACAAGATTAATTCAAGTCCTTCAGAGACTGCCTGGGACTTTCAGAAAAGTCATTTATGTGATCAGACCACCAACATCTTGAAAAGCAATTGCTGCTCTAGAAGTGCCACTGATAATGGAAACAGAGATGCTTCTCTCATTATGAAAACTGATTTGTGAGGTTCCTGCCCCAGTTGCTTCAGATTTCATGAGGCTAAAACCCAAATTGTTTTGCTACCTTATGTTCTAGCTACTGAGCAGTGCAGAAAAGTAATCTGCAGACATTGCTGTGTGACTTTTTGCCAAAATCTTTTAGCTTAGGAAAGAAAGCTTGGAATTTTACAAGCAGCACTCTTCTCAGAAGATAGTCTTTAAAGCCTTGAGACTGCTAAGATGTTTCAGTCTGAAACTTGGCTGTAGCACACACTTATATTACTTCTAGAATATTTTATTGTCTTGATGCTGTGATATAGGTGGTAATCATTTCATGATGTTGTGATAAAATATGAATAGAGCACTTTAGTGCAAAGCAGGAGCTGTTTCGAATTCCTTGAGTTTAAAACTTTTAATTTATACCTTTCAAATATCTTGGTTGCATTGTTTTCATTCTGATTTGCAGTAATGAAGTACATATTTATAAATTAGTAGGTATAATGGTGTTATTTGCAAGGAAAATTTCTGTTTGTAAGGGGGATCTTTACTGCTGTTGGCAAACAGTTGTATGTCAAACTATTTAGAATGGCATGAAAACATCCTCTGATTTTAGCTGTGACAATTTTCAGTAGCTATGCAGCAAAAAACCAAGATGGGTTTTGACTGAGGTATATTATGTTTTAAATTTGAAAGGTTTTATTACCTTCTCCATCTCACAGTGAGTAGTTGTACTTTTGCCTGTGATTAAGGCCTTGCTTTTAGATACTTAATTTTTAGAAGAGTCATAATGCAGGTCTCTGTAGGTTTCAAGAAGAAATTTGGTGACATCTTGAACTCTGTTCACATTTTTTTTTCTGAACAAGTCCAAGCCACACCTATCACACAAGATGTCAGATATGAATAACTTACAATATCTTATTTCTAATGCACATTGCCTTTGGTTTCTTTAGTTTGCTTAATGACATATTATTCATAGCTTATGGCAGAAGTGCTTTTACATAGCCAAATGTAAGCAACAGAAACTGAATATATATTATTCAAACTATCGAAATCATCTAATCTTATTATAACTAAATTTGCAGTATTATACCAAAATGCTCTACTTTTCTCTGATTATTATAGGAAATTCAATGACACAACTATTCAGTAACACAAGAAACCTTAAGAGAATATTACAGGATATGGGGTTTGGATTTTGAATATGAAATTGCTGGGAACTTGTTTTAGGAACATGATCATCATCATGTCATGGAAAATAAATGTCACTTCAGTGACTGACTTGGATTTCAGCATATTTTTGTTTAATATAAGAAAAGTCTCAACAGATATTCTTAATGATTAATTAATTGTCTAAAGTACATGTATAAGATGCAGCTATCAGTTTCACAAAAGACTTATTTGTTAAAATGGGGAATTTAATGAATAAATCACAAGGGGAAAGAAGAAGTTAGCACGCAAGCTGTACTTCAGTTGGTGAAAAGGTCTAATAACTTGAATGAAGTAGTTGAAAATATTTTCAGGCTGGTAATGGTAAGTGTGCTGAATAGTTGAAAAGGATCCAAAAGGACCCATAAAGTTCTGTAAAAATGGACTGTGAAAAACCAAAGTAGAGAAATTTAACAAACTATGAAATTAGAAATAAACAAATGAGATCTATCGCATAAAATGCCAATGATAAGCACAACATACATTAGTTAATATAATTTTTAACAAACATGAATCAGAGAAAGCTGAGGTACAAATACTAGCACAGAAGTTGATAAATTGTGATGGAGGAGATGAATCAGGGCATGGAGGAGTGTAGAACAAAAGGACAGAGAAGATAAATGTGTTCAGATTATTCCCTGTAGGTTTTATATCTCTAAGTCTTAGATATCTATCAGAACAAAATGTTATGGTGAGGGACCTCATGCTTACAGGACAAGGTTTGTACAGATTGCTACCCTCTCTGCATGCCCCTGAATCTTTCTTGCAGTTTCCCTTGCTGAAGCTGAGAAGAGCTTCTTGGTGGGTGTATTAAAAGCACTAGAGGAGGAAAACACCAGCCCATAAGGTGCCAGAATCTGTAGATAAACAGGAAAAGCAACAAAATGAAGTCATCATTTTCTTGGCTGAGGATGTGAAATCCCACCTGAGCTCTGACTGTGGTTCCCAAAGCCTTTCATAAACATGAAAGGGTTCCCAGCATAGAAGTCCAGATCTAAATGCAGAATTCCTAAGAAAGTAAGGCTGTGTGGATCTGTAGTTCTGGGCTGGCTGATTATAAATGTTCTTGAATCATGAAGTTTGGACCAGGAAACTTATTTTGGATGTGGATGAGCCTTTCTCACTCTAGTCCTAGCCCATGCTCCCTTATTTTGAAAATATTTGTAATTTTTTTTGCTAATCAATAGAAGTCTGAACAATATGCACTGCTTCTTGTATCAGACTGGTAATTTTACTCTCTTATCCAGGGAATATTAGTTCATAATCAGTCCCTGTATTGCTCTTTATATCTAACACTTGTCTTACAATTTCCATTAAAAAAAAATCTAAAGTGTTTTGAACTGTAAAAAATGTTAACTGTTCCTGCTGGGCATATTCCCCAGGATGAACATTTTAGAAGAGTTCCTGCAAAAAATGAGTGGAATGAGAGAAGGGGGAGAAAGAAGCAGCAATAATTATGTGGCCACCAAACTTCTGAGTGCTTAGTTTTGCACTTCAGTATTCCTTTTAAGTTGTGTACTTTCTGTTACTTTCTCTTTTTGCCTAGATATTTCTAGATTCTACAACATTAACCAGAGTGGTTGGGGTCTTTTTGTAATTAAATTAATTGGATTAGATCCTAAATTATCTTTATGTAATTTTCATCTAATATATATCTGTTGTCGTTAGCTAAAATAGCTTCAGATTTGATGCAAAATTATTCCATATTCTTTCTAGTGTTTTGTTCCCTGTTCTGAGAGATGACAAAATAAATACAGGCAAAAGACCTCAAGAAAGCTCAGTTTATCTGACTGTTTTCCTGCCTGGTGCTGCCAGAGGGATTTTCATTTTGGGAATGAGAGAGCAACTACTTAAAAGACAGTAGTGCACCATTATGAAATGAAAAATAATGCAACCTGAAAAATTTCCAAGTGTAAAATGAAGCAGTGGTTATTAAACCAGAAATAATGCTAGGCTCCTGTGCCTGAGCCAAACATAGTCACACCTCCACTGAACTTATGTCTAAAAACAGAAGAAAAGCTTTTCCCAACATTATCATGCAATAGGAATGTTCCAGCTCATGATAAAATACCTAGTAATAGAGTGAATATTCATAGAATATACATTTATCTAATGTGAAATTTTATTCAGTGTGGAGATCATGTCTTTAAAAGTTTATTTAGTTCTTGTTACAACAAAAAGGAACAATTGTTTTTTTCTTCATTCTGTTTCAGTATTTCAAGACAAGTATAATCATCTGGGACTTTTTTCTTTAGGGATGTGGTTGCTCATTAAATGTTGGCATCTCTGTTTTTCCTGAGTTGTATTTTCACATTTAATCAATATGTATACATCTGAATCTGTCACTAGGCCTGACCCTCATACTCAAAGCCTGTTTTAATGAAAATATTCCTCTGCTTTGGCAGAGCAAAAAAAAAATTGTTTATTCATCAATGTGACAAATATAGTGACTTCTATTTCCTTTAAAATAAACACATAAGAGAGTAAAAATTGAAATCAATGGTCTTTTCCTTCTCCTACCTCAAAGCCTTACAGAAGTCAAACAAAAGAGAATATTTTTGTTAGTTTTCACTTGTGTCTACTGTCATGTCTGGATGGTGAGATATTTTCCGCACAGACGAAACTCAAGGCATTCATTGAGATTTTTTGGGTAGGGCAGATATCCAAGGGCTGTTTGTGCAGTTTACAATTTCTCTCCAGAGCTGTTCAATCATCAAGCAATGAAAAATATTGCTTGCATAGCAGAAGAAAGAGAACACTCAATCGTCCTGTGGGCATTCCCCAGCCTGAAGTTATGTTAAAACCAATTACTGTAATAGACCTTGGGTTGACTGCTTTAACTTCTTTATTCTACTGAATCTCAGAAGAGGGACAAAATGTACTTAAATGTGTTTTGAAACAACTATTATTGAACACAAATACTCTGTTGAATAAGAAAAGTAATATTCTTCATTTTTTCATGTACAAATGCAAAGCCTCTTCCTTCTTTAAACTTTGCTGATCCATTCTGTGAACTGATTGCTTTTCAATACCCTAGGGTGAAGTCATATATTCCTCCTGAGCAGGACAATATTCCTGTGTCCTTGTAGCTGGCAGGTTCTCCTAGTACTCTCAGAGCCTGCAATGCAGCTTGGAAATGCATTTTTTGAAAGCAGCAAATTTTAGGTATAATTGATTTATTAATTCTCTGTGAATAAAGCACTTGTTGCTTGTCTCACACCACCACTAGCAGAGCACCAGCCCTTGACTTCCACCCACCAGTCTGGATAACTACCAACCTGTAGGCAACGTCCAAATGGCATGAAATATTTTTTTGGAATTGGTATGTGAAGCAAGTTCAACAAACAGCTTGTTCTACTCCCCAGTTAAAAACCATATGGAAGATGGGGAACAATAGGGTAGTGTAGGACAAAGAGAAAGTCTTAAATGACCACTGCTTCTTTTTGCTCTTTCTTCAGCAAAAGACACGTGGTCAAGAATTACATGAATAGCAGAAGACCCTTATATGTAGAAGGTTTTAAGTTACTGATAATTTTTTTTTTTTAAATATTCAAGAGTCCTCTTTAAATTATCTTGAAACTTTTTTGTCATTTCATACATTCTGAGAACTTGGGGCAGGCAAACAATTGCAAACAACTGCAATTTCATAAAATAACATGAGTGCAACTTTTATTTGACTGGCAAAGCCAACTTCACTGATTAAAATTTTTCCCTTTTCAAATTTGTATTTTGATGGAAATATCAGGCCATGATGCTGTGAAGAAACACCATGATAGCGAACTCGTGTCTTTAATTATCTGGGCAAAGATAGTAAATTCCTTTGGTTGACATGCAATTAAACAAGCAAATGATATTATTCTTATTTTCCATATAAATAGCTGGTTCAAAGCTGGTATACATACATCAACAGAAGTTCTGATCATGTTTTTGTACTTCAAAATATACATACTTTTTAGAAGCAATGATTTAGAAGAGGTAATCTTTATATTTTGAAAATACAAAAAATAAAATGCTATGACCTCTGTGCATGCAAGAATTTTTAAAATTTATTCTGTCCTGCGAGCAGGGAACCTTTGTTTAGGTCTTGTCCTATATTCTGACTGATTTATTATAATCTCTAGGTCTTTATGTTTCTGTGAGTTCTCAGAATTTTCACAGACTTCATGAAGTTTAGTCTTCCTGATTTATAGCCTTAGTGCTAGGATAAAGAGAACTTGAAGATCAATAATTTTTTTCCTATTGTAAGTAAGTAACAGACAGAAACCAGTATACTTTGAAGAGTACCTAGAGTTCAGAGGTTAGCAGGTGAAAAGAACATCAAGTCTATGTATTCAAGAAAAAGAGATGAGTTATGTAATGTCTTAGGCTGGCAACACAGTTTATTTTGTCCTAATGCAACTACTCTCCTGAGGAAATATATTAATACACATTCATCTAATATTCTCAAACACCAGCATCTATCTCAAGCCATATAGCAGTTTCTAAACATGTGTTCATTTCAGAACACTTTAGTAAAATACCCTGGGCTGGAGTGATTACTGTAAATATATTTTCGACATAAAGAATCACCTTTCCATCTGTTCCCAGGATAACATGTGTGCTTTCACTGAGAAGGATTCTTTATTGGATAACCACTGGAGAGGAATTCAGGAAAACTCAGATCTAATCCAACTTTGCCATTAGGCAGTGAAATTAATTTGATCAAGTCACTTCATATTCCTGCACCTCAGTTTCTGTATGTATGAACTAGGGGTCTAGTGCAATTCATGTGAGGCACTATTAGCTAAGAAATTCTGTTCCATTTCCCTTGTAGGAGTAGAACATTCCCTCTCCATCTTCTCAGAATATTTGAAAGTTCTTCCTAATAGCTCCACATTTAGCAATTAAAGATAAGTGACCTTTTAGTAAAAAACATTTTATTCTGTTAACAATGGCAGTCTTGCAGATACCGTATTTTAGTGCAAATTTGTCATTACTTTTGAATTTTAAACCTTCAGGATATCATAATGACTTATGGTTTTGTTGCTTTTTGAGCAGATACAGAATAACTACGTTTCTCTTTTTCTTCCATGAGTTTTTCTGTGGTTTAATTTATGAGTATTTGGGCAACTGTTGATCAGTATGCACTCATGCTTTCTTTTCCCTTCCTACTTACTGTCCTTTGTCTTCTACAATTTTTTTATATCCATGTATATGTGTATGGTTGAATGCAAGTGTACATATAGTTGTGCACCTCTGTATATGACTTTTATATCAATTATGTACTAGTAGCCATCAGTCATAAAACCTTGAGATTGAAAGCCCCCGAACTCCAAGGGGAGGGAGTTCTGGAATATAAATCAGCATGGTTTAGATGTAAGTAGTTCCTTGCCTGTGTTGGGATGAAGCCTTAAGTCTGAAGTCTGTTGACTACAGGAGATCACTAAATCAAGGCTTCTTTGTCTTTTATTGATTCTTAGGAATGCTTCACTTCCCCTGTGTATGAGAACATTAGGCAAATACAGTATAGGACATTTAACTTACCTGTACATCCAGAAAAAATTAAATTATTCTGTCCTTCCCAGGATTTTAAGTAGCAAATAAATAGCAAAGCCATTGTACATCTCAATGTTCTGCCACTAGAGAGCACCAAAATGTTTGGTTGTAATGGACTGATTTCATTAACTTCCCTTGCCTTGAAATCGTGCTCTTTTATGTTGCACAAGTCTCTTCTAAAATGTCTGCATGATTTTGGCCCATTTTTAATATATATGTCTAATGCGAAAATATATGCTTCTAGGTATGTCATATCAGAAAGTATAATTTAGATGTCAGGCTTGCAATAGTCAAACCTCATTTCTTTCACAGTTCTCACAAAAGACAAATGAATTTGCTAATTCGGCTAACAGATATTTTGAGCACATAAGTTTGCAGCACTTGATTTTATTGAGCAAGTGGAAAGTGGAAAACACATATTATTACTATTAGAGACAGAATTCTGACTGCTTTTTCTGGATAGAATTGCAAATAATGTGATTGTTCCAGTGTTTGAGTTGAGAGATGAAAACCTGATCCTGTCTTGCTGCCAAAAATGAGAGATGCTTATTAAAAAGACATGAAGGTTGGGACAGATTTCAGATATGGACTTCCTTGCTTGCTTTTCTGTGTTGCAGTGGAAATACTGCAACATAAACTTGAATGCAAATGCTGACTCAGCTGTGCTTGAAAACTAGAGAACATGTAACAGAATGAAATTTTGTTTCCACTTTTAGGAATAGCAAAGCTTATATTGTAAAGCCAGGATTTTTATTTTCAGTGTTGGGGGAAGAAATATCTTTAGCTGTGGGGAGTGTACTTTTAGCTCAAAAGGAGTTGTAGCTTTTCTTCTGCTATTCAGAAAGATTCTTCAGACCTTCATCACCTGAGGATCTGTACTCTATTCCCAGGTTTGCAAGGTTCACCTTGATGGCCACAGCATTGCAATCTCCATTCTGTCACCTCATAACACACGAGATCTAGAGTAAGCTGAGCCCCTGAGGGTGTCCTTTTTAGTCAAAGGATCTCAGAGAATGCCTTTGCCTAGTAGAAGATGTACACAAGAGTAGATTGAGAATCCAATCAAAGATGTGTGACAATAATATGGAAAGTGGTTGCTCTCCCAGTCCTGAATTGTGGAACTTCAGTGATACTGAGTATCTGAAGAAATATACATATTTCATATGTATACATATACAGAAATATTCTGGACTGGAATGGCCACTAGAGTGGCAAAAGAGAGGTGCATGGGTTCTACTATCATAGCCAATGACCAGTATGTGTTATTTGAAACATTAGGTTTTGATTATTGTAGAAACAAAGGCCCAGGCTTATTAGTCTACCAAGAATACTGATTTCTGGAATTTAATTTCACCATGGTACTTTTAACTGTACATTCACAAATAAGTAAACAATAATATTTCAGTGTATTAATATCACAGGTCCAAGCAATAGAGAACTCCGTTTCTGGACAACACAGCATTATGTATTTTAAACATAAAGCTGCCTTTCTAATTGCAAATATGTCAGTAAGAACACTGCTTATACTTTTTTTCCTGAAAAAAAGTTCCCAACTCTATAAATACTCATCAATCCTGAGCTAAAATTGCTAATTTTAGCATTACAGGACCTAATTTATCTGCAATAGGCATACTGAGAGTGTTACCTAAATGCCTAAAGGTCCAATATAATTGATGGTGGTTGCACACACATCCAATAGATGATCCTATTGGATTTTAGACATACCAGGCTTCTATTTCTATTGAGAAAATAAAAAGCTTTCTTAAAGTCCATAAAAGAGGAACAGAAAATACAATAATAATCACCAGTTTGTACAAATCCTGAGGATCTGCAAGACTTGGTATCAATTTCAAGAGGTTTGATTCAGCCAAGTCCTCAGTCCAGAGAATAAAGAACAGAATATGCCAAAACATCTGAGCATAAAAGAGATAGTCGAATACATCTGCTTTAGCTAATCCCTTAACTATAACTTTTTGTGTATCTTCTTAGGTACTACTTAGGTATCATTCAATAGCCAGAGACTTGCATTCTTAAATTTAAGCACTTGATGAAATACTGTGATAAATAGTTACAATCTGACAAATGTGGGCCAATTGCCTCATCCAGAACCATCCAGAGTTCAGAAACAGCTTAAATTCTCACATGCCAATTATTTATTAGAAGAAAAAAACAGTTTTAACTATTCTTCTGGTGATATCACAGAAGCAAATCAGAGAATCATTTAAGTTGGAGAAGAACTTTAAGATCATCAAGTACAACATTTAACTGAAAGTTGCCAAATCCACTGTTAAGCCATGTCCCTAAGGCCAATCTTTTAAACAGCTCCAGGGATTCCACCATTGCCCTGGGCAACGTGCTCCAATGTTTGACAACTCTCTGGGTGAAAAAATTATTCCTCATATCCAATCTAAGCCTCCTCTGGTGCAACTTGAGGCCATTTCTTCATGTCCTGTTATTTGCTACCTGGGAGAAGAGGCAAATTTCCACCTTGCTACAATCTTCTTTCAGGGTGTTTTGGAGAGAGAAGGTCCCCCCAAGTCTTCTTTTCTCCAGGCTGAATCCCCCAACTCCCTTAGCTGCTCCTCATCAGACTCACGCTTCAAAACTTTTACCAGTCTGATTGCCTTTCTCTAGATACTCAAAGTTTTCCAGGGTGACTTAATAAAATTTTTTTCAGAATTGCATTTTAATGGTACTGTTAAAAATGAAAGCAATATTTCTATGTAATCAGAATGGAGGGTTTTTTTTTCAAAATCTGTTACTTCAAGTAATTCTCTAGACACACTTTTTGATTTTTTTTTTTTTGTACCATTTATTTACTGCATGTGTTTACATTGGAATAGAGATTTAAAAGATCGTTTTCATTTATGTTTTAAAACACATTATCCAACTGCTTCTCCTCAAATCATATTTTTCTTGGCTCTGTTTAACTCACATTGCATCTGTAGCAATAAATATCAAATGAACGAAGAAAAAAAAGGTGAAGGCAAATCCATTGTAGTAATTAGATTACTCTGGAAATAAAGCGGTGGATCACTAAAATCTAATTTGGAAGTGATGAAGTGCATGTGATTGCCAAGTAATTATTTCTGCACAGTCGTTGTCCATGGGGAGAACAGAATTACTGGACACTACACAATATTAATGATGCCATAGTTTGACAACCTCAGGAACATGCAGAAACACTGGTCTTTCGAGGACATTTTGTGACAATTTGTATTCATATGATTGTCTGCCTTAATATATGCACCAAAATCAGTTTATGTTAGCAGCTCTGTTGCTGTTTATTTTTGCAGAATAAAACTTGATTGTGACCTTATGACCAGATTTTAACTTTGTGTGTTGACTCACTTGCAGAACATGAAAAGATTTTGGGGGAGGCATAGAAAGAAAAATGATGCAGTTATGGAAGTATGGAACATTTAAATTCTGCTGGTAATATTATCTGAAGTTTTTTCTAGGCAATGGGAAATGTAGAGATTGCATCCATGGCTCCATGATTATTAAATGTGATTAGATTTTAATATTGATAATGTTTTAATTCTATTTAATACTCGTATTTCAGATCAAATTTTTACTAATCTTAAATAATGAAATTTTCTTCAGCAAGAATCACAATATCTCATTGTAAAGAGAAAATATTGAAGCATAGATGCACCAAACCTCTACCAAGGGTCTTGATTCCATAAAGTATGTAACAGTATCAGAAATTCAAATTTTATCTTAATTTAAAAAATCGTAACTTTTTTTACACAGTTTTTGTTTGCAAACTCTGTTCATACATAATGCAGAAGATCTGCTGAATATTCAGAGCTTCTAGAAAAGTCCTGCCACTAGCTAGAAATGAGCTTATGGTTAGGGTGAAGCAGAATACCTTTTTAAAGTGAACAACCAAACATTCTCTATTCTGGAAACATTGCATTACTGATGCTACTTGAGAGGGTATTAATTTTTACTACATACTTCTTATTTGGAGGCAATAGCACTGTAACTGTCCCTATTATCCAGCTACAATGATACCATAACACAAACAGTGAGGAAGCATTCTACTGGGATTTGCTCACATCCTACTAACTTCACCCAAAGAATCACAGAAAAATTAAGTTTTATGGAGACCATATGGTCCACTCCCATTTCTCAAGTAGGGTCATCTAGAGCAAACTGTCCAGGGTTTTGTCCAGAGGCCACTGGAATATCTCCAAGGTGGGAGACCTCCATGACCACTCCAGCCAACCTGTTCCAGTGCTCAGTCTTTCCACCCTTACTGGTAGATACAATGGTGCTCATTTTAGGTGTCCATAGGGATCAATTGCCATGTTACCTAGTATCTACTTCAAATGAATGCAAATCTGTCTCTAGAAATTGTAAAAACAAGTGAAAAAATGAAAACACTACTACTACCACCACCACTAAAACTGATGACAAAGTCCACATTTTCTCATTCTACTTTATCTACTTTTAGATCAAAAATACTACCTGGTTAAGGTGAGCCCTACTTCTGCAGATACTAATCAGTGTTGTAAACTAGATTTCCAAATGGAAAAATTAAATATATATATTCTTCTAATAGTTCTTTGTTCTAAGTTACTATAAACTAATGGTTGCTCTGCTTTTACTTTAAAAGAAATAGAAATTAAGCTGGTGTGGTGGTTATGAACTCTTTAGAGTAGACTTTGTATGTTCCAATTGGATTTGAGGCTCCTCTGTTTAAGACTTGACTCACTGATGAGATTAGAGGCAACTTTGTAGTACTGCTTCATGCCTGTCCCGACTTCTTCATGAGTGATTTAAAATCAGCAGGCAGATTATAAATATTACAAGGGGTTGTCTTGAAAAAAACTCTGATAAATTACTAGAGATTTCCCGAACTTCATTCCTAATAGAAAATTCTTATTCTAAAAGTAGCATCCTACGACTCGCAGCCATTTCATTGTTTTATCAGTGGGCAAAATTCACTTGTAAAGTGTACAAAGTTTTTCTGGTATTGTGGCATGAAACATTCCTGTATTTTTGTTTTCCAAATTAGTGACTTTTTTGTAGAAGTTTTTATGTAATTTTTTACTCTAAGTGTTAGATTCATAGGCCCTTATGCTCATTTGTAGTCTAATCTCATGGAAATATTTTATCAGCAAATGCATTTGCACCAGGCAGGGGAGTTACCTCCACCCTCTTGGATGACAGTGAAATGTGATTCCAAAAGCATTTTCTAACTGGCTTGGCAAAAATAATCTGATTTAAAAGCCACAAAGTAAACTAGAAATTAGTGGTAATAAGAGTAGGAATTCAGATTGAGATTTACTAATGAATTTTTTTTTTCTGATCCCGCTTTGCTGAAGTCAGTGGGAGGAGATAGAATCAAGGCTTAAAACTTCAATTTTCTAAGCAATATTTGAAGTTACAGCTAGCAAGATTTGCATGCAATTGTTTATACATGCATCTGCAGAACTGAATTTCAACCAAGATCTGCGTTTAGAAAACAAGATGTGGAGCAGTATTGAGTCACTTATATTGCATTTGGGCCATACAGTAAGGTTTAAGTACTGTGGGATACTATGGTACACTATTCAATAATGAGATAACCCACTACACTGAAGCAGACTTTATAACTACAGGTCATAGCTCTTACTATGAAGTGTCATGCTGCTCTCTGTTATGGGATTTTACAATAATCACAGTGAGCTGCAAGGATAGAAGAATTTTCCTTTAGAATATAGTGATACATTGAAACAAGTGATAACAAAAACAATTGAAATACTTTTGAATTCTGAAGGAATTCTGAAAAAATCAGCTGTCTTAGCCAAATAAGAGGCAGCATCTGTATTCCATAATTTTCACATATCAAGAAATTAGTACAGAAGTGTTGTGTTGGGGGAATATTTTTCTTTTGCTTTGTCTTCCCATGCTTTGCCTTCTGTTGAACACCTAATGTGTTGTGCTTCCAGTCTGTGACTGAGAGTAAAGTGCTCCAGGCAGCTGCTGGCCTCAAGAAAAATCTGGGGTGATTAATACTCCTGATACCAAATTTTTGGAAGTTGAATTCAGCTGTCATAGGTTGGAACCAGATCTTGCATCACCCTGTATACTACCAATGAGGAAATGAGAACTTCTGAGTTGATTTGTTTCCAAATTGAGTGTATGTAGTCATATATAGGACTATAATGAATCGATTCTCCAAAACTAGGTGGTGTGAATGCTATTGAAATGACATTTCTCATCTCATTTCTCCTGGGGCTAGAAAAAAACCCCAAACAGTCTTGTAAATTGAAACATTTTGACTTAGATATATGAGTGGCTAGGACCAGATCCCTGTCATGCCTATCTACTGCCACTGAGAAAATAAGTTGGAAAGATAACATTCTTTACTGCTGGCATAACTACTTTGAGGATTAAGTCAGTGAATAAAAAATGTGCAAGAAACAGAGAAATGTAACCTGAGCGTGTACCTAAGATTTGTTACCTCATTGCTGGCATAGGTGAGAAAACAGAAACTTAGCCCTGTAAAGGAGAGTTTTAGATGAAATTCTGCAAGAAGACATTCCTACGAAGTAGATTTTCTGCTTTTCACTTAGGAGAGATATTGATGAGGTTTAAAATCTTTTTCAGTTACTATTGCCTCATTTGTTTATAGAAGAAATATCTAACAAATCAGCCTGCAAAGCCATTGTCCAAAATGAAGTACAGCAGCATATTCCAATTGTCCTTTTCAGCTGAGGAAAGTAATTGGAAGTGTATTTTAATTTAAAAGACTTGTAAAAATAAATTATTTCATCCTATCCCTCTATATCTGAGTTTAATCCTAAAAGCAAGATTTTAAACTGGCTTCAGTATGTTTTTATCAGGACTGGGATTGTTTAAGTCAAGTCTCTTGCCATCTGAGGAACTTGTCAGAGATGCTACCCTCTCTCTTCTGCCTGTTTGCCTTTCTCCTGTAACCTTTTAAGGGAAGGATGGTTCTTTCCCTGAATCTTGTGAAACCTGAACTATTTGTGGGTATTACTGAAACTACTAAAAATTAATCACTATTTTTAGTTTGACATGACAAAGTCATACTCTCATTAATAAGTAAACTAACAGAAAGACAGGATTTTTAAAGTGTTTGGTGTTAGCTTATTCTCTTTCCACTTAGTATGTAGAAAGAAACATATTTTGAGAAACCTCAGCCTTGGTATGATAGAACTAGTCCCGCATAGTATTAAGCCTGCCTCCCTCAATATAAATTTGCAGGTGGAAAGTCCTACTTTGGGATAACGGCAGCCATGTAGTTATTGCAGTGTTTAATTCAGTCTACTTTGGAGCTGACTGAGATCCCTTCCCAGCCCAGGTACCTACATATCTCCATTGATTAAACTGA
Organism: Muscicapa striata striata; assembly: GCA_030060385.1. NCBI lineage: Eukaryota > Metazoa > Chordata > Aves > Passeriformes > Muscicapidae > Muscicapa > Muscicapa striata. Next base: position 203,860 of record JAREIS010000394.1, read on the forward strand.
GCCCCAAAGGTTTTAAATATAGAAAAGAGGGATTCAGGGGTCCCTAAATATTTCTGAATCATTTGTTGGCAAAGTTCTTACCTCATCTCAAAACTGTGAGATTAAGGACAACTTTAGTACTATCATTTCCCCTACCCTGAAGAAATGCTGTTAACAGTGCTGGGGAGGAATCAACACCTTCCTTTGCTTTCTCTGGGGAGTCTAGCTGCTCCAGAACACACAAATGATACGGTGGTGACACAAGAAATGCTACTATTTTCGACATCCACAAATATTAATCAAACACATCATTGTAAGAAAAACATCATTTAGCAAATGATCAATAAAAATACTTTGAGACTCCATTTTCCACCATCACCATTTCAAAGCTACAAAAGGACCTCCACTGCTTGCAAAGTGATGTAAATGGATTTCTTCTTTGTTTCTGGCCTGCGACTTTGTGTGATTTCTGTAATATAAGTGTATTTTAAACTGAAAACCTAGATTGAGTGCAAATTTATTTGTGTTTTATAGAATTACATTTACAGGCCTGGTATACTTATGAATTGTATTTTCTCAAGCCAGTTATGAGACTGTAATGGGTTAAATTAATCAGGCTATATAAATGTGAGCTGAACATATGGTCAGGCCCTCTGAGAGTTTTAAAAAGCAAATGCCTGCTAAAACAAGTAAAGTCCAGCTTTTTGTGAGTATGTTGTCAGCATGAAAAGAGTCCTCCTATTTACCACAATGAAAAAAAAGGGGAACATCTGCAATTATTTCACTTCTCTAGTTGCACAGAATGAAATGGGAGGAAAATTAATGTTTAAGTAGGGACAAAAAGGCAGAGAGGTGGAAAATCCATTTGGGAAACTGGTGTGAAAAGTTGTGGGAGAGAAGAAATATTTAATGGCTGGACTTGTAATAGGAAAGAGAACCACTCTAAAATGTAGGTCCTCAAACTTCTGCAAAAGTTTTGATTTTTAAGTAAATAATTTTTGGTTTTAGTCCTCATTACAACACCCCTGACTAATGCAATGAATTTGCAAAAATTCCCTATCTTTTAAAATTAAATATCTGTCTTAATATCCTTACCAGATTTCAGACTACAAGTTTTAGAACTGATCAAAGATACCAGAGGTTTTTGTGTTATTTGACAGATAATGAAATAAATGCCTGAACTGTGGCAACTGTGTGATCTCAGTGATCTTTTTATCTCCTCTTTCTTTCATTTAAAGAACTGCTTTCAAGCAAAAATTGCTAGTGTGGAAACTTCTTTTATTCAAAAGAATTTTTAACCTAAAAATTTTGATTTTAGTTTTAAAAACAACCTCCATTGCTCTGAAAATCTATTTGACAAAGAGCAAATATTTTTTCTGGTGTCCTTGAGACACTGTTCTTATCTGACTAATGAATTGAAAATTAGTTTGAGTTGATTGTGATTGAAGACTCAAGAAGTCATAGGTCTCCTAAACAATAGACAAGGAAGTCTATTTTTCCTTATTGGATTTTCATCTACAAGCAAAAAATACTACATTTTATCTCTAGGTTGTCAATTTGAATGGAGGCTGGAACAAAGAAGTCAAGGACACCATAGCCTGTTGAGAATGAAGCATCCTTTTAGGGTCCTTTCCTACATGTTCCCTATTTTCTCCAAGTAATGACTGAGACAGCAGGACAGGAAAATGTGTTCATAGAACTGTTTTTATATTATGCCTGATCGATAAAGGTTCATTGACCCTCATAATCAAATTAGTATCTTTGTAGGGTGAATCAAAGCTAAAAAATGTAAACAAAAGCATTTTGCTGCCTATAGCTGTTGTGGTATTATTTCTTTTTCCTACCACAAGAAGTTTACTGAAAGCATTGACTTTAATTCAGTGGCAAAGCTTATATGTATCTGAGTATGTCTAGGTTTTTTTTCTCTTTTCAAGACTATTGAAAAAATTAACAGACAATCTTAGATATTTTTAATTTCCATGTTTAATCCTTTCACTGTGCCAAAAGGGTTTCTCTTAGGAACCAGTGAGACAAATTTATATTTTTCTATTAAAAGTTTAAAAGCCTTTTCCCTGCAAAGTTGCTGTATATATAATATTTTTAATATGCATAAATAATATTATTTTAATTTTTTTTTATTGAGCAAATAATTTGAGGCATGCATCAGTTTTCAAATTCCATATATATCACTGAAACAATTTCTTGTATTGGCTTCTGATAAATTCAGATATTTTATGTAGCATATGTGAGACTCTTTGTAACCTGAGTCCAGCTTTGGGCTACATTAAGGCAGAAGGAACCTCAAAGACAGAAGTGGCATATTACTTATGGCACAGTAGAATGTATGTTTTTATTGAAATTAACAATGAGTTAGTGTTTTCAAATGTCCATTGATCTGTTCATGTCCATGGAAGTTACTAAGGTGACATAGCAGGGAGCATAGAGTATCTCGAAAAATCATTTGTTGATAATTGCCACAGAAGGGAAAACCTGCAAAGCAACCTCTAAAAAGCCTAGAAACAGTCTCAAACTAAGCAGTTATATAGGAGGTGCAGAGGCATCATGCAACTCACTGACTTGAAAATATGACAGTGATAAATTTGCATCCACTTTTACTCATATGTTATCACAAATTGAAAATATTTAAGGACAAACATAAAATTCTTCCTTTTAAAATAAATCTTCCTAAAATCAGGGCCTTTTTCTACGTCACCCTCCTAACTCTGCCAATATTGAGCCTTTCAAGCATAAAATAATGTGTGTTACTTACAACATAATTAACAAATTGTAAGAAAACATTAAAATTCATAGGATAGTAGTGACAAAGGAGTAAAAATTGCTTCCACCCCCACCCTCCAAGAAGCATTCAGAGTATTAAATGACATATTTAGGTTGTCTTTTGAAAAAAGATTTGTGAAACAAACGAAATGGCTTATAATTTCTGTCTGCAAGCCACTGCTTGCAGTTAATACATTTGTTAACATGTGCGCAATGCGTCTCACCTTCCACTAATGAGATTTCAAAATCCATCCTGATTTGCTGCTGTTTACATAGGGAAATTAAAAAATTGATTGGTTACTTCCCTCTCTAGATTTCTGCACCTTGCCTGGCTGCTTGCCGTGACTAGGCAAACCTTAGAGTGAGAAGCAGACTTTGTAGCAGCAGGGGCTGTGAGGAAAGAGGCTCTGGGATCAATTAGAATGTCAGGCTTTTCCATGCTGGTTTCCAGAGCATCTGTGCATGATTCCACATAAATTTAGAGAATTAAAGTTTAGACAAAAGTAAACATTTTCATGCTTTGCTTAGCATTGCATTTAAATTAGAATATGAAATATGACAAGGCCATTCAGACTGAAGCTGTGTTTACAGTCTCCATTTTGTTTATTTACATCCAATTCCTTTGTTACTGCAGTTACATCATAACTATAGCCTTTTTGAGTCACTGTTTGGGTGCAGACTGTATTTTGAAGTTTAAATCAAACCACTCTAGCTATTTGGAAATAGCATGAGAAAAAAATACATTACCTTAGCAAAGAGATGGGTTTTTTTATACATCATATCTCCCTGGAGAAACACAAAAAAATCTATCTCAAAAAACCTTTCTACGTAACAGAAAAGCAAAAGAAAATACTTTTGTAATCATCACACACTCAGATAAATTCTGGTAATTCTTTGTCTTGGCAGACAATTTCAATATTCAACTTCCTGGCCAGCACACTCCATCTGTAACTGCGTCAGAAAAGCCCTCCTTTGTTTTGAAGAAGTCAGCAATACCTTTGCAAATGAAAGGTATCCTCACCTCTTCATCTCAACAATAATCCATCCCTGCAGGCATACAGACTGTCTCTCTGCTGCATACACAGAGCAGAGCTCAGACCCCTCTGGCATGCAGCAGAGATCAAGGCAGAGAAAGATGCAGCACCTTTTGTTGGGGGGTGTAGGTGGGGCATGGAAGCAGATGTCACAGCGAAGTGATGGGATACTGCCACTCTGCTTGGAGAAAGTGCTGTCAGTATGAATAAGCAATTGGGACTAAGAAACAGATTTAGAATTAACAAATAATGAAATGCTGTGTAGAAATGATGGAGACAGCATTCCATTTAAATCTGAACATATATACAGTATAAAAAAAAAAAGAAGAGCAGTTCAGGGACATAAAAAGATTTGCCTTGAAATAATACCAAGTGAAGACTGTTTGTGGATCTCTCATGTTACCAGATTCTGATATTTATCTCAGAACAATGTAATGCTTTAAATATTTTTAATATTCCTTTAAGGCATTCAACTCTATCAGTCACTTGTCTAGCCTTCTTCAAAATTCCAGCTGGAAGAGTTTTACCATCATTCAATAACCAGAGACTATAAACCATAAAGGTTCCTAACTGAATTTGACCTACTGAAGTAAGTCTGGTGAGAATGTAGCAGTTATGTTGCTCAGAAATATGTATGACATGGTGCAGGTTTTATTATTCTATATAATGAACTGTATTTTTTTTGTCTTATGGATTGAAAGGAGAGAGATGTATAAAGCTTGGGTACTGATTGCAGCAGCTGACAGTTTTCTGCTGTTAAAAACCCAGAAAAGAAATGTTGTTGTGAGAGGAGGAAGAGTGAATTTTTCCAGATTGTAGTAGTTATTTTTGTACTGCTGCTGCCTTCTCAAGACGACATAGATCACATCTAACACCAGCAAACTTCTGCTGCTTAAGAAAGGTGGTGTCTTTTTTCCTTAAGTACAGATTTATGGCCTTTTGGAATCTGCAATATTTCTTTACAGCAATTCTTCTTTTGTAATATGGTTATACCCATTAATTTTTTTTCCAGTAGGCCAGCTGTATGGAATTGCCAGCCATTGATATGTTCAGCCCTATCATCTGGATTTCCAGCTGCAAACCTGCTTTACAACATTAGAGAATGTGTGTTCTGAAGCTAAAGTAATACCTTTTGTTTTAGAGTCTTAAATGGATAATAACAGAAGGTTTGTCAAAATCCATTACCTCAGCGTCATGACAAGCTTACAACGCCCTTTTACCTTATTTCTAGTTCTTAATCATTAAGTGTTAATTTAAAACCTGCTGAGAACATAGAAACAAATTGCCTAATCTTTCAGGTAAATACATATGGTTATTTTGCATGATATGGCTTACCAGTTATATTTATGATGGTTTCACAGGATGGGTGAAAGTATGTAAAATGTTAGCATTGTGTCATTGTATTACGAATGCAGACTTCAAAAACCTTGAACTGCCTCATCTCTCTGCCTTGCTTTGGGCTAAGTTATATGTATTTAAACCAGGAATCACCATGGAGAAAAAAAATCTTTTAAATGGTTGATGGATCGCTAAGTTCAACTACTTTTTTCTTTCAATATTGAACTTGTGGCCTTTGCAGATGACTGGCCCAGTAGCATTTGTTTTTCCCTTCCTTTTTGGAGAAGAAAACCAGTTTATTCTGCCTCTAGAGAGTGTTCAGAATATCCTCAGGTTGGCATATTTTCTAAGATGAAGGATAATATAATTTGTTTCCTCCATCTTTCCATTAATCCAAAGACTAGTTGAGAAAATCGATTTTGTTCCACCTTCTCCTTCCAGGATCAAGTTGTGATTCATATCAAAAGGCAAAGCTGGAAAAATGGGTACTGAATATTCTGTAGCTTCTTTAGTGCACCATCTGCTGCTCTATTTGGTTTTGGTAATTAAAACAATTTCCTAAGCCTAGTAGACTCTTACACATAACCTAATCTGTTTTTAAAACCAACACCATCATGTGTACTGAGTGAAGTATGCAGTTGCTGTAGAGCAGTTTTACATAATATGATTGATTATGATTAAAACTGAATTTTTCCTCCAAATGCTGGGTGAAAATTGCCTAGAGCAGCATCATTATCCATGTTAACAGTAATTAACACATTGAATTAGCACTTTGGACAATGCAGACTGGGCACCTCCATTTTTCTGTAAACACAACTGTTGTCTTAATGTTTTAATTAATGAGCACTTTTGTTTTCAAAAAAGTATAAAGGTAAATTTCAAGTATCTTCTAGCCAGCAATTTGATATCTAAAGTAGACTTCTACATCCTAAGAAGGCCAATTTTAATTCCAAATTTTAGAGTATGCATTTAATTATAGACTGAATTAATGTCATTTATGATGCTTTTATGCTTTTATAATTGCTATAAATAAAAATATTTTCTAATCAGTTTTAGAGGAACAGTCACAAGATTTGACATTCCTTTTACACAATGCACGTTCATAATCAGGGAAATCTGTGGATGTTGATTCTGAGCTTGTGGTGTCTGCTGTTTTGCCATTTGTGGTTTGAAGAGGACGTGGTCCCTGCTCTGGTCCTTCTGCTTCTCTGATTAGCTCTACCTTTGTGAAATGAGAGGATATTGGAGTTGACAGGATTTCTGCAGGACTGAAACCAATGGGAGCACCAAAGAGCACACATGAAATATATACTCTTGTTTTGTTGGTAGTGGGCCATCTAGCTTGGAAAAGAACATTTTAATATAAGCTTAGACCTCATCTCAGGAATACAAATTATAAATGAAAATTCTCTGAAACAGAAATCGGACTTTTTTCTTTTTTTTTTTTTTTTTTTTTTTTTTTTTTTAAGGAGAGAGCATATTTGGAGACAGAAAAGGGGAAAAGGATATCATGTTAGTCTAAAATGTATCTTTGACCACTACAGTTGGACCCTTCTGCTTTTGCACAGTTTCAGTGATGCCAAAGGCCTCTGCACCTCACCACAGGAGCATTTCCCTGGCTGGAGATGATCCTCAGGTGGCACTGAGCTTTTCTTAGCTGTACCAGAGAATCCAAGTTCTCTCAGCACACCTTTCAAACTGTTGGTCATACTAAGTGTCTTAACAATCTAGGGGAAAAAATCATACATTCTGGAATGTTCAGAGGAAGAAAGCATATGTTTGTTTCTCAAAGCACGTTACTCAGTTTAACACATGCAGTTCTCAATAAAAGCAGTGGTATACCTGGCCAAAAACCTTAGCAGCTCTTTGAAAATTTGCCTCTAATGTGAATAACCATAAAGTATTTAAGTGCAGATGAATATGCTTCTACTGCACAAGCAATTGTAAAAATAAAATGTCTCCCACTGCTGCCAATGCATTACCCTGCAAGATTACTACAACATATGTGCTCACAAATGCAGCACAGTCTAAACTTGGCTTAATACAGCAAACCACAGAAACTATTTCCAAGAAATGTTTCAATGGCATTGGTCTTAAAGGTTACTCATACCCTTGCCAAATGATTCAAATAACAGAATGCCATGGATACACCAGGTCTCTGCTTGTGAGCAGCCCTGGTTTTGCTTTCTGTGCTGCCTCTGTGCACCTCCCAACACGGCATCCCTTCCTGCCGTGTGTGATTGCTCTGAGCAGTGCCTGTACAACCGTTTCCTCCAGTTCCATGTTTTCTAAGACATGTTGTTGCTACTGTGCTTGTGTTCTCCACAATCCGAAGTCATGATTGCTGGTGCAATAAGGAAAAATTGTACATTCCCTCACATCATTTTATAAGTCCACAAAGGACCTGAGAGCACCATACACATGACATTTTGAGTGAGCAACTTCTCTGTTGGAACATGTCTAATAGAATAAGGAAAAACATGTTTTCTATTCTCTATCAAAGAACTACAAGAACTTTCAAAACTCTGATATTTCTTTGTACTTCAGCAAAACACATTTTTATTTAGTTTGTTTTATTTGTTATTAAATTGAGAAAACTTGATACAATTTGGGAGAGAAATACAAACAGCAGAATACTGATGCATTTCTCCACTTTTGATAGCTGATTGTTTCAGGGTCATTTAGGTCCTAAGCTTGAGTAATTAATATACCATCACAGCAGTTCAGTATTGTTCCTCTGCATTCCTTGAAAAGTTCCTGAATGGATTTTCACTGTATATTTTGGTTTTATATTGTTCCTTTAATTCCTTTAATTTCTTCAACTTCATCATTAGCAGCAGATTTTGCCCTTATTAAGAGCATTTAAGGCAATCATCGCAGCACTTGGCCTGGTATTTTTGTTCTGAATGTTAGTTTCAAGTACATCTGTTTGAATTGTTGTCATCTTAACCTGTTACTTTTTAAATGTATCTTTTCGGAATTGATTTCAACTCCTGTGAACCATCTCCTGCCAGTAGTCACCACATATAGATGCTATCTACAAAAGTTGTTTAGTTTTTTGTTTGTAAATTAGTCTCATAGTGCATGTTATTATATAGAGAGAATAAATTTGATATACAGCATGTAAGAATCTGTTATTAGTGTGTGCTAATATCAGAAGTGCTAATTTACAAATTTTTTTTCCCTTAGGTGACCATCTTCTTCAAAAATGGAGAAATAACAGACAATACCAAATAATGGACATCTATCCCATTTCCAGAGGAGTGAAGGAGTAGATGAAAATTATATTACTAAAAATATGTTAATCTTTCATGAATCATAAACTGGCTCTTGATTAGCTTGCCCATCAGTTCCAAATAACTGCCATAATCTCACCTAGTCAGATTCAGAATGAGGATTTATGAATCAGGATTTCATTGTCTTGCAGAATTTGTTCAATTTTTGAGCAGCATAGCAGTCATTTAATAGAAGTCAAAATACATGTTGCTGTGTCATGAATGATTTTAATTTTCCATCTCTGCTGGATTGATGAAACTATATCTAATTTTTAGAGTTCTTCAAACAGTTCCAACATATACTTTAAGTTCAGGTATCTCTTACCTTGTCTGACTTAAGATAGAGAACTTAACAGTTTTGTAGTTTCTCTTGTAAAGAAAACGGAAGCACCGGTTCTGCAAGCACTGCCTGTGCTCTCAGTTGTAATGCTGGGTTTCAGAATAGCCATGCACAGGGCTTTCAAGGCACAGCAGAATTTTACCTACAGATATTTAATTTCAATCTCCTTTTTTGTTTCTGAGGTCCTTAAGGAATGAAACTACCCATATATTCAAAGTTTTATACATAAACAAACATTTACAGAATTGGGGCTTTTTAGTAACTCTGCTCTATACAGTTTGTAATAAGCTCAAACCATGTAATTTGCATCAGGACATTCCTGGCTTCATATCCCTTTTCCTGTGATCTTTTTTCACCTGTGTTTGTTTGTTTGTTTGTATGTTTGTTTGTTTGTTTGTTTTAATCCTGTTGGATTATACTGGTCAAGAAGTACTGAATTTTAATTCAAGGGGATTAAAAATACATTTTCAACATAGCATCATTATACTCATGCTAAAATTTCACAGAAAAGAACAGCAGTATCTACCTCAAGAGTGTACAAAATGGATAATCAAAACGATAGTCTTTCACCGACTACCATATAGAATATTAAATTAACTATTATGTATGTAATTAATTACTATTTAATGAACTGAATGAAGCTCCCAGTTGAGATCATGGCTCTATTTAGCCCACTCTTACACAGAAAAAAACTCTAGAGTTTTCAATCCCCAGAAATTTGTCAGTTAGTTAACAATTTTCTAGTTTCAGTATCCTGAAAATTAAAATGATAGAACTTTTTTCTGTGAGCCTGACAGATCCAGACAAGAAATCTTCTTTACTATGGAAAGAAAAAAGAAATCCATTTGAGAACTTATATTGGCTAAAATAAATAATTAAGCATTGACATTAATTCACATTTTAAAATATTCTCTGAAATAGATTGGAAAATACATTAATTAAAACTTAAGTTCATTAAAATGAAAACTTGAATCTTAGAAAACATTTTTCATGTATAGATTTTGGAGTATTTTACAAAAATAGGCAAAATAATAGTTCTATTTTGCAGAAAAGTCTGAGGCTGAGAAAAAGGAAATAATCTAAAGATAGAAGACAGGTCACTGGCAAGGTCAAACAGAATAGATATTTGAGTCAATACCCTATTCACAAAATCACATTAATTCATATTTTTCTTGGAGAATTTTGACTGTGTAGTCATATGCCTTTTCCTGGCTTTATTCAGATAGTAATTGAGAACATACATGAGTATACACTAGAGTAGATTGATATGTTTATTACTTCTACATGAAAATGGAAGACTGATATACCAAGGCAGAAAGGTGCACACTGCCAGTTCTGTGAGGATTTCTCCTAATTTAAATTGGAATCTATGTTTTCAAACTGGGAAAATGTCTGAGCCTCCACCCCATAGTCTTTGTGTGGCTGCAAGTCTTAGCTGAGCCAGTCACTCTAGTTTGTAGTAGGATTAAGTGAATTAGCACTGATCTTTTTGCTCTTGGCTCTTTTTCCTAGTGATATTCAAAAGTTCTAGGCAATCCAGGGAGGACCAATATTCAATAGCCACTGTGGAAAGCCTTCTGAAACAGCAAGAAGCTTTTGGTATCCTCTAGATACTGTGCATAGGCAGTGACAGGCACACCTCAATTCTCTGTATATAGCTTTCTCTTCACTAGAACCAAGTGTGACCTAATATCGTGTGTCATCTTTCATATAGTGTCCCAAAAAAGCATAAGATCTTGTGTCAGAGTAACAAAATGCATGTATCATTTCTGAATTTTCACATTTCTTGACTTCTGCAGGCAGCGTCTGGTGATTCGAGTTCCAAAACATTTACTCATCTTATTTTCATGTCACTGTTGCATCTTTTTGAGACACCTTAGAGAAAATTTGTACCATATGTTATACTTTAGAAGTATACACATTAATTATCCCCATACTTTCAAAATGAATCATAGAATTATAGAATAGTTTGGGATGGAAGACATCTTAGAGTTCATTTAGTTAAAATGCCCACTGACACAAACAGGGACACCATTCACTATGCCAGGTTGTTCTAGTCCAACCTAGCAGCGAACATTTCCACAGATGGGGCATCCACAACTTCTACAGGTAAAGTGTGCCAGGGCCTCATGACCCTTACAGGCAGGATTTCTTACTTCTAATATAAAACCTCCCTTCTTTCAGTTTGAAGCCATTGCCCCTTGTCCTATGCCCTTGTGAGAAATCCCTCTCCAGTTTTCTTGTACCCTTTTTGGTACTGAAAGGTGTTCTAAGGTCTCCCCAGAGTCCTCTCTTCTTGAAGCTGAACAACCCCAGCTCTCTCATCTTGTCTTTGTGGAAGAGGGGATCCATTCATCTGGACTCTGTCAACAGGTACATGTTTGCAAGCAGGGAAAAAAAGATGGTATAAAGGATGAGGATGATTTTCTATTTTATTTCAAGAGCCATTCCCTTCTTCCAGTCCTCTCCCCATCAGTCCCTCTCCATAGGTACTTTCCTCCCCATTCTTGGATCCATGAGTAGTGCTAAGGCCCTCGTGTTCCTATCTTTAGGATACTTGCTGCTTTTCTGATGCATGAGAACTGACATAAGTGGTTGTCAAGCTGATCTGCCCTTTTATGGTGAACCACAATAACATGAGGCCAATCTTTAATAGCCTGTAAGCTTATTTAGACTGCCCTCACTATCTATCATTCTTGCTTATAGAAAAGATAATGTAAATGAATGTGGTTCTGGGTGTTAAACTTGTAAACTAAAATGCAAAGCTTACACATTCACTGATGATTGAGTTCAAGGAGGTAATATGTTCAGAATCCCAAATCTTTTTTATAAGCTTCTACTGCAGTTACCAGACAGAGATTGAGTTTATGCACATACATAGCTAAAAACAATTTTGTACCAAAGATCTCTTATTTTAATGTTTTCTAATTATTTTGTGGAGCCCTTTGGAAGAATAATGGTATTAATGGGTATTGCACCAGTGACTTTTCTGTTACGCTAGTCATGCACAAGAACTCTAAATTCCTAGAGAATGAGTCAATGCCAGCTCCCACAGACTGTCTGAGGCACAAAAGAAAGTAGGGGGAACCACAGTAATTTTGCCTTCTATTTGAGTTTTATTTTACCATCCAAAATCAACCTCATATGGAAGTGTGAAAAGTTACTCACATTCTCTACCGCCTTTATTCTCACAAAGCACTTGTGTTCCCCTGACTAATTCTGTGAACATGCTTACATGAAAATCAACAATTTCAGATGACTGAGTTGCATACCAGTACCGTGCACACAACTAAACTTGGGCTAATCAACTATTTACATAGAGCTGTGAGATATTTTGTGTTCAGCACTTCCCCAACCACATTGCAATGTGTGCTTAGAACAGCCAGTTCAAAGCTAGCACAAACCTGTCTACGAAGTCCTTATGCACCCATTTGACATCAGCACATATCCAGGTAAAACTGCACAGATTGTTAAAGTCTTGTCTGGATTCTCAAGTTATGCACATCTACCAGAGGAATAGGAATGATTTATTTTGATGAGTAGATGTAGTTACCCCTAATAGTCTCAGAAATTGTTTCTTTTTCAATGTGGTACTTACTGATCATCATAGAAAAAGTGTTTTAAACAGTCTGTACCTTCAAATAATGAGCACAGTTACATGTCTGTAAACAAATTTTCTGCAAAAAGATATATTTATGCACCAGTTCTCCTGTGTGATCCCAAAAGACAGATTCTTGTGCTCTTGTGTAGGTCCTGTATCTGTTGCCTAAATTTGTCAAGTTACCATGAATCATTTTCTGATTGCAAAATGTTACAAACTACAAGACAACTACAAGAGAAAACGAGGCTATGCCAGGGTAGAATACATCCAATCACAGAGACCTGCTATATACTAACAGCTTGCCACATATTTTTCATACAATTTAATTTGATTGCAACACAATACAAGCAGGTTATGTCCCATGGAATCTTCACTGCAAAACCTTAGAAGAGTATACATTAGTTGACATTTTATCTTATCTCTGATGGTTATGACATATTTCACCTGAGACACCTTGCAAGTGATTATCTGAGATAATGTGTGGGTTGGATGTGACTTTGGTAAAGCTGCATATCTGACAAGAACAAATGTACATCTCTAGTTAAATTAAGTTGTTGGCCTGTCATTCATCACACTGATTCTACTCTCAGTTTAAAGTTGTGTTTGTCCTTTGGGAGAGAATTTAAGAAAGAAATGCCCTTCATGCTAGAGTTTCTCCTAACGACATTTATTTGGCTATACTGAAATCCTGAGATTAACACACTCATTTTAGGTGGGTTTTTATGTTTCTATTATAAATGGCCACTGAATATCTTGTGATATACAGTGTTACTTACGAGTAAACTGTGGGAGAAGGAAAATGCCACTCCATAATTGATAATATTATTATGGTAAACTGTTGAGTCAAATATAGTGCAGGCTGCATTGATCATCAGTTGGAAATTACTGCTTTCTCACTTTATTATATAGCATGAATGTCAGAGTAACTTAAATGTTTCAGCAGCTGAAGTGGAAAAGATGTGAGCTACCTAATGGATACACCTTTTTTAGCTGCATTAATTTATTTAGTTGTTAGAATGTGCTTCTTTGGAAGCTGTTACTGTAGTGCATCCATTTGGAAGTCAGCATGTTATAAATAAAGCTAGTTATTAGGAAAATTAATATTAAGTGAAGTTTTCCTTCCTTCTCTTCTTCTGTTAAAAATAAAAATTAATGCAAAGTAAATAGAAGCTTTTTACATGTAGGAAAATAAATACACCCCACCCCCACACACTATTTAAATATTAAACCTGATTTTTCCAAAGACTTACTATTATGTCTTCTAGTTTCAATTAATTAATTATTTTAAATCTGTGACTCAGAGTTTAAGTGTGAGAGGACTTTATTTTTCATATTTTTATTTCTTGAGACTTATTTCTTTCTAGCAAACCAGCAACTCAATTAATCATACAAGTCCAGGTTTACGGTACAGGGGAATTATACATGATTCTGCAACAGGAGTTTTGTCTATGACTGTCCAATGTGCTTCCAGTTTGAGCAATCTGTGTTTTCTAGCAGTTTGCTTTTCTGCATGGCATCATATTCAGATGAAAGGAGGATTTGCAAATATATTTAAAAAGCTTAATCTATTCATAAATCTTATTTATTTTGGAAAAACAATGAAACACAAAGACTTTTGTTTGTTTGTGTCCAAGCTGTGCTCTATGTTGCCTACATTGATGAAGAAAGGATGGTGGGTTGCTTTGAAAAGAGGAATCTTAAAGATTATATATTGTTGCTTGGTTACAGCCTTTGTTTTTCACCTCTTCTAGGGGTGAGTTGTGATGTTAGGGAAGACAAAAAGAGATTTTTTTTCAGAATACTCTTTATATCCAGAGCTCTAGATGGGGTTCTTAAGAGCTCCTTCTCTTAAGCACGTATATCCTAAGATACATTTCATTGTTTTCCTCTGATGCTCATACATCTGTATGAGGATGGCAGATGTCTGCTCTGAGTACCCTTTTGTACATATGTACAGCCATCATTTCTGCTTTCAATCTGCTGCCAGCATTCAGTGAATTCACATACTATGGGCCAAAAAATTGTCCTGCATGACTGCTGAAACCAATACACACCTGTGCTCTCTGCACTAAACAGCTGTGATATTTATAATCCTCTTTTGATATGAAGCAGCCAAGAGGGAAACCAGCCTTTAGAAAGATGTATGAAAGAACAAATAACTAAAAAATTATAATCTGATACATTGTAAATAAAAAATCAGGGGTAGATCTTTTCTGTATTAAAATGAAATTAAATTTGTTTATGTGACTCCTAAGTCTTCTAGGGTGATGCTTACTTTTGGGAATGTGTCAGTGATGCTCCTCTGCAAATAGCTCCTGCCTATTTTACTGAATCCAACTTTCTTTTGTGCTCCTTTAATATCCTTCCACCTAGTTAAAGAGCAGAAAACTTCTTATATGTGACGAGAGATTCTGGACCTGAGGTCATCTAAATTCAGGACATGGTCTGAGCACTGTGATATTAGGATGCCTGGCCCTCCTCCATGTAAAAGCAATCATACATAAAGGTGGTTATAACCTCAGCCTTCAAAATCACAAAGTCACAGAATGTCATTTTGGAAAAGACTGCTGTAAATCATCTGGGTCAGCTCGTTCTACAGCAGAAACTTGTTCAGTTGGATTTTAATATCTCCAGTGTTGAAGGCTCCATGATCTTCTTAAGAAACCTGTATCACTGTTGGACCACTCTTACAGTAATCTAGTTTACTTCGTTGTAAATTGCATTTCCTGTGTTTTTATTTCTTTCCATTGCCTCTTCTCTCATGCCCAGTGTCCTGGTTTAGGGCAAATTTGGGAGGAAACCTCTGAAGAGGTCCCTCTAGAAAGCATCAAGGTTTCCCCCCACTGATTCAGCACACATAAATCTTCTTTGTGAAAAGTGGAAAAAACTATTTATTTAACAAGCAAAGTACTCACAAACACAGAAAAATGAATAATATTAAACAATGGAACCTCTTGTTGTTCTGAAGAGATGGCAGATTCAGAGTCTTTTTCATTATGAGTAGCTCAGCTCCCTCAGTCACTTATCAGTCCCTCCTGCGCTAGAAAATGCCACATCCCAGGCCCTGGTGGACCACAAGTGTGAGCTCCCGGTGTTTTTCTGGGTTTTTGGTCCAGAGTAGGTTTGAACAGTTCCAAGGAAAAGAAAAGCCACAGTTCGGGGACCTTGTCTGCCTCTGTTAGCTAAAAAAACTGACTAAAAGCAAAGGAGAGTTTTCTCCTGCTCCCTGTCCATGCTGCAGACAACACAGTCCATAAGAGAAAATGCTGAAGCTCTTATCTCTAGGTTTTTGAACACAGCCACCTCAGACATTCCACTGCTTCTCTCCCCCTTCACTCTCAAATCTAGTTTTAAAAGCACAGAATTCAATATCCAGCATAAGCAGAGCAGACAGCTGGGGATACAAGCATCAAAAAGTAACTCTAGGAAACCTGGGCACTACCAAGAAGTGTCTGGCTCCATCTCTTCTCCTCTCCCTACCACCCAGCACTTCTATTGATGAGATATCCAAGAATCTTCCCCAGCCTAGAAAGCTCAGCCTCTCTCAGCTTTTCCCGTGTGATGGATGCTTCAATCCCTCAGTCATATTTGCACACCAGTTATTTCCACATCTCTTTTGTACTGGGAGCCCAGACCTGGGACCAGCACTCCAGTTGTGTCTGGTTAATGCTGAGCAGCAGGAAGGAATCACCTCCTTTGACCTGCTGGCAACACTCTTTGTAATGCAAGAAGTCTTAGAATGAATATATCATTTTAGACAACTCATAAAAAATATTTTACTAAGCTAAAGAGGAAAATATATAAAACTACTGACTATTAATTCAAATAAATGTTATGGGTTTTATTTTCTTATCCTACAAATGCTTGTCTTATACTTTCCCCATGCTTTCTTTTTTAAGAAGAAGATTATGATTCTGTGTTTTTGCAGCCAAGTTGTTTGTGCTGATAGATTTAGAGGATTTTATTACCATGCAGAAGTATCCAAGTATGTGTCATCTCTTAAACAAGTCCTGTTTTTTAACTGACATGTCATGGAATTGCAGACTTTTTCCTCCTGGCCTCCAGAATAGACATCCTCCCATTTCATAATGCTTTGCAATTCATAATTTGTTTTTCTCATTAAATCCCAACAAGTTAGTTTTTTACTTATTGGCTGAACTATTTGAAACTCAATTTATTTTGGCAGTTACTGATCACAGGCTGTTGGTGCTATGATGTATGGCAAGGTATGGAGCTGAGGCCACAAAAAGAGAAAATGGCAGACCAAAACAGATGAGATCTGTTTCTGCCTAAATCAGTAACAAAATATGACTGAGTTTGTGAAGCCAGGATTTCACTCAAAGTAATTTTTCTATGTTCCCCTTCCTAAATCTCAAATTTTCTTACATTCCTGAAGAATTGGAAATTTAGCATGAGACACATAAAGCAGCAAATTGTTGGATCTGGATTACACTTCAACCACGAAAGCCCTCTAAAACAGATATGAACGGTGCCCACCTCCATATGTTCATGCAGTTAACTTCCAAATCAGAGAAACTAAGGGGTTTTTTTTTCTTTCTTTTCCCTTTTTCTCTCCTATCTGACTTCTCTTTGAATGCAATGGGCAATGGGCAGTATTGCCCAACCTCAGAAGACAATGTGTGGGAGGGTGTTGCTGAAAAACTCAAAGGCAACTATAAATTAATAAAACAGAAGCAAGTATGTTTTCCAAGGTCTGGCAAGCAGAAAGATAATTAAATTTGGATTTAGGAGGTATAGAAATCTTTAGCAGCAAAAATTTGAGGGAAAAATCCTTAGAGAGTTCTGCCAAATGTTAGAATAATTATCTCTTAAATAAAGCTTTATTTGCTTTCCTTCATTGACTGTTGTAAATTCCAGATTCTGCCAAAGCTTTGACTGTATGATTGATTAAATCAATTATTTTGTTTTATTATAGGAAACTGTATTTGGTACAAATTACATAGAGAACCACAAACTGTATTAGTGAGACACTGGTAGGTTAAACTTTCCCTCAGCTTTTCAAATCGTAGACTTCTTTCACAAAAATTTTTGAGATGTTGAAAATATACCTGCTTTAGCATACATGGCAGAACTACAATATTTTAGCAGTTTGTTTCAATATATAAAAAAATTAGAATAACTATAGATGTCTTACAGACCCTATGGTCATACCTCTGCTCATCCTAAATGCAGAGGCTACTATGTGCATATGATCTGTCTTTCTGTCTCATCCTCCTCACTACCTCACAAAAAAAGCACCTGCATTCCAAATCCTATCATTCTTAAGTGACAACATCTCCTGATTGAAGAATGTTTAGCTATAGCCAGAACATTTCTGTTTTCCAGTATCTAAGTGTTTTTTTTTCCCCTCTTAAAATTCTGAGCTGTTTGTAGTAAGCAGAATTTTTAGGTAGAATATTAACAATAAAAATACATGAAAATAACATTTTCTATAGAATGATTTGGATGGTCTTCTACTGAATAATTTTGATTAAACCCTTCCTTCAAAACTACTTACAGGATAATTTAATATATGGACCTAACATTTTTGTCTATTAGATCTTCTCATAAACTAATTCTGTTTCATTTTGATTTTTTTTTAGTGTTGGATTACTAATTTAATCTAAAATATTTAGAAGCAAAAATAAAAAATACAGAGAGCAATTTCAGGTGGAATTACACTAATATTAAAATTTCCCATATGCATTTCTAAGCCTTTCTGTAGTTTACAGTGTGCTTTTTGAAATGCGGCAGGGAATTAATCTTGCAATCTGCTGAGTTTTGATTTCCCAGTGGAAATCAACCGGGAATGGTCAAGGCTACAAGCTATGTAAAATTATCCTTTGCACATGGGAATGCTCAGGACTAGTTCTGTGTGATGGCAAAGTAACCATTTGGCAGTGGCAGCAGGTAGTTGAGGAAAAAAACAAATACCGAGAGCTCTGGAAAACTAGGTTAGCCACGGTACCCCTTTGGAAAGAAAAAGATTCCCCCACAAGTATCATCTGCCGTCTTCACTTTTGCATTCCCAAAGGAAGAATAAACCCAGCTCTGCACCTCTGTCTTTCTTTCTCTCGTTTCTCTATAGCAGAATTTCCTGGGCTGTACCCCTGCATCTCTCACAGCTGAGCACGAAGTGCTATCAAGTATGACAAATTTCAGGCATTTCGGATTAAAAGGCATTTTTCTGAATGATTGTGCTTGACTTTCCTATTTTTACCGCTAGATACCATTCTCTTAGTAATGGAAAAGGGAATCCAACTACCAGAATGGCAAGTTCTGCATGCCTGTGGAAAAAAGTTGCCACAGACTGAAGCTGGCTTTTAACCACTATCAGTTGTTCTATTCTAGCAATACATAGGAGAGCTAAAATCTGTGTTTCATTTGTGTTTTGGTTGCAGCTTTTATATTGGTCTTCAGCTTTCTTGCATACCCTGTACAGTTATCATTTATTCACAGTAGAAAAAGGAAATTCTTTGCATTTACGAGTTTAGTATCTATTGTAGTTTAACTGAACAGGGGCTTGTATAAATAACTCTACTACTCACATAATATACAGATGTTATCTTGCAGTTATGTCAATTTAAAGACAGTCTGTTTACTAAGTACTGTAGCACGCTGTATCTTTAAAATTAGACAATACCTATGTACATAAAGTGTGCCTTTAGTTATTATCGGCAAATAAACCTTTAGTAATGAGGTTTCAGATCTATTGGTTCAATGTTGGTAGTAATTCTCTGTGGAACTGACTTCAGCCCATTAAGCAAGCCTGCTTCTGCTCCCATGGCTGTTAATTTGACAGGACTGTGTCACATTAAGTAGAACAAACATATTTTCACCTGCTCAGCCATCCAGAACCGACATGGCTGTTACTCTAACAACTGGATATTGATTGGAAGCATTCACCCTTTCTGACCTAGGGCTGGTACAGGAAAACAGAGCCAGGACTGATTAAGAAATTGTATGTGTTTGTGCACATGTGTGCAGTGTTAATGGTCCACATAAATTTCAGGCCTTTTGAATTCATGTCATGTTAATGCTCTGAGCATGAGATCTGTCACTCATTTCCTGCAGAAGCTGCGAAGCCTCATTTATCTTTAATTATTTATTTGTCTGCATCCTTGTACCCATCTGGTCAGACCATGCTTTCAGGGTCTACTGCCTCATATTGAAAAATTTGTTTATTAGCTGTAGCTCCAATAAAACTGTCTCAGGAAATGATGAAGTTGAAGAAATGTTGGGATTATGCCATTGATTATGGCATAATTCAGTAGATAGCAGTGTGCTACTTTTGTGTATTCTTGATACAGAGAATATTGTAAGCTGGTCATTTCTGTAGACAACCAAGAAACACAGGAATTAAATGGGACCAAAAAAAACCCCAAAAACCAAAAAGGGGTATTTTTCATCTATTAATGAAAGGAGGCTACTTTGCAATACAAATGTTTGATATACTGTACTTCCTTCCTATAAATTTTATTCTTTTGTTTACATTTAATACACACTTGGATGTGTACATGGTCTAATTTGCAGCACAGAAAGGAGAAAATGTGATGTATTGCTTCAATATCCCATGCTGGTCAGCTGTGGTGAGCCAGTGTGGAAGGAATACTCTACTTGCCTTGCCACCAGGAGAATAATGAACTTACAGCTAATTCTCCTAGGTGAAGTCATGTGCTCTCATCTTCTGCAGACCTTCCTCAATGAATGCAGGAGTTTGTTGATGATTTATTTTCTTTCGATATTCGTCTCAAATTTTTTTCTCCTCCCTCTCAAATATTAAGGTCTTCACCAACTGTATTATATGACTCAGTAGAATTATGCTGCATCTTCTCAGCTTTACTATTTCTAAAAATAGTACCAAGATCTGATAATAAGTTTTTACTTATGAAGGTAACTTACCACATGTTGTCCTATAGACAAAGGTAAAGCTGGGCCACTCAAAGTGAAAAATTAGAGGTTTTGGTGCTTTTAACATGGTGATAGAGGAATAATCATAAGGGCTAGATATCTCTCATATCTTTTCTGCAAAGTAAAATATGCTACATAAGTAATATATACTTTCCATTATTAAATGTGGGGTTTTTTATAGCACTAGAATAAATTATTATAAAAATACAGATACCAAAAAAATACATTATAAAAGACTTTATATAGTTTAAAAAATCTAGATTTTTTAAAACTTTACTTAATTTCCAATGTAAAATACTTAAGAAAAAGATGTAATATTATGAAAAAAACCTGAAAATTAAAATATTTTTTAATAATTTGTTTCAAGATATAGCAAACAGAAACTAAAATTGCATTGCTCTTTCATTTCTTTCCTTCATAAAGCAGGAACAAGCAATATAACAGTGAAGAATACAACATTGAAGCTTATCTGAAAATAGAAAAGAAATTTTATGGACATGATTCATTAACAAAAAATATAAATACACTACAGTGATAAAATTCAAGAAGAATTGGGAAGAGAAAATGGAATAGCTAAGTAATAAATGAGAGGTCCTGAGCAGCAAAAGATGATGTTCATCAAAGAGAAAAAATGATGCTATATATAGGAATATTTCTCTCTACAATTTTAGTGAAATACTTCTACAATGAAAGAACTTATTAAAAATTATCAGGTTTATGGAAACAATTTTTCCAAAGGATCTGTTTTGGTATCGAAAGTGCTTTTATTTTCCCACCTTGTAATGCTTTCAAGCACCTGGAACAATCAGAGGAAATATTGCTTGAAAAGCCTTCAAGAAGAGTATGTGGGATAATGAAACTTAGTGTTTGTTTACTATAGCTCATAATTTGTGAAGCAAACAATCTCAGAAATATATTTTGATACTCCTCTTTGTGGAGATCATTGGAATTCAGCAGAGTGGACATGATGAAAAGTGATTCTGGCATGACTGCGTTTGAAGGGAATTAAGGATTCAGAGTAGCTCTGCAGAGGGAAGAATATCAGAATGCACAATGAGTCATAGGGAATTATTCTGCTGTGATTTTAAAGTGATCAGTGCATTGCTTTTTCATATTATTAAGCTATAAATTATTTTATATTATTATGCCAAAAAATCAGACTCTTCATTACAGAACAGTAGTGCTGCGGGATATTATATAAATATAATAATGTATATAACAAAGTCATCCATCACACTGTGATAAGCAATTACTGTTGAATTGCAGATGGTCAATAATACTCCTCTAATTTTGTTAAATGTTGGTTTTTAATGAATATTTCATTTAGAAATTTTAGAGGTATACTTTACAGAATTGAGCTTTGCTGGCACAAGATCTTTTTGATTCTTAACTTGATTTATATTATCACAGAATGGATAGGGTTGGAAGGGACCACAGTGGTTCCTCTGGTCCAACCTCCCTGGTCAAGCAGGGTCATCCCATGGCACAAGATTTCATCCTAGTGGTTCTTGAATATCTCCAGCAAGGGAGACTCCACAACCTTTTGAGTAATCTGTTCTGACATATGGTCATCCACATCATAGAGAAATTCTTCCTCATATTCAGGTGGAACTTCCCATGCATCAGTTTCTGCCCATTGCCTCTCATCTCATTGCCTGGCACCACTGAGCAGATAGAGCCTGGTCCATCCTCTGACACCTACCCACAGATACTGACAGGCATTGACAGGTTCCCCTCTCAGTCACTTCTTCTCAAGGCTGAACAGGCCCAGCATCCTCAGTCTTTCCTCCTAAGGGAGATGCTCCATCCCTTCATCATCTTTGTTACTGTCCACTGGATCTGCTCCAGGAGCTCCTCATCTCTCCTGTGCTGAGGAGCCCAGAACAAGACACAGCACTCCAGATGTGCCTCACCAGGGCTGAGCAGAGGGGCAGGATCACCAACCTTGACCTGCTGGAAGTGCCCTCCCTAAAGCATCCCAGGATGCCAATGGCCTTCTTGGCCACAGGGCACTGCTGGCTCTTGGACAGTTTATTGTCCATCAGGATGCTCAGGTCCTTCTCCACAGAGCTGCTTTCCAGCAGATCAGTTCTCAGCCTGTAGTGGTATATGAGCTGCAGGACCCTGCATTTCCCTTTGTTGAATTTCTGGCAGTTCTCTGCCCATCTCCTCAGCCTGTCAACATCCCTCTTAAGGGCTGCACATATGTCTGGGGTATTGGCCACTTCTTCCAGCTTTGTGTCACAAGGAGAGCTCACTGAGGAGGCACCTGTCCCCTTGTCCAGGTCACTGATGGAGAATTTAAACAATACTGGGCCCAGTATTGATCCTTGGAGGACAACACCAGGTACGTGCCTCCAACTAGATCCTGTGCCACTGATTACAAATCTCTGGATTCTACTGTTCAGCCATTTCTCAATCCACCTCATTGTCCACTCATCCAGAAAGCATGGGCTTTCTGAGCTTGTCCATGAGGATGTTTTGAGAGACAGTGTCTAAAGCATTGTTGAATTCAAGCTACACAATAGAATATAGCATGACATGTAGCATTACCCATTCATCCTCATGAAAAAATACTGTATATTAGTAGAAATAAATTGTATTTATTTTTACTTGCTCTACAGGGACACAGCAGTAATAAATGACCCTTAGAACAAAACCTTTCCATAATTTTAAAATAAATTCTGCTGTTTGCAGATATTTCCTTGCCTTCAATCCATAGAGCCAGAACTACCTCCCAAATCAGTCATGTTATCCCTATTAACAGAAATACTTCCATTAACTTCAGTGAATTTTAAATCAGGTAAATAGGGAAGTATTATTGCAATGATGCAATCTTCCTGAAAATATTTCATGAAGATGGAGAGCATAAGCTCAGTTGATATTATAAATCTTAAGTTGCTCATTGCTTCTGTTTTATATTTCTAGGGGTACTGTGGTCAACCAGTTGTTCTTTCACTTCTTGTCTTCCCTTGTTCCTTCCTCCTTGAATCTACTTTTTTCACTTTTGATGCACAATGAAATGAAAACCTTTTTTAATAGTTTGGGGGGGAGGGGGTTTGAATGAGAGAAAGAACGAGATGAGAAGAGAAGCATCCTGTTGCTCTTTTTGGATGTGATATGATGTTACAGATTGACATAATCTTCAATCTTTTTATACATTCTGACACCAAAAGCCTAATCTTATTTATGTAACAGTTAATAGATAGTTAAAAGTTTTGAAGAGAGGGCAAAAATTTACTAGGAAGCCATGTGAATGTGGCACTGGTTAGCATGATAAGGTTACACAGGAAAATATGACAATGGCCACAATAGAATATTGCCATCTCCTCAGTTTATATGCCATTTACTGGATTACACTGCTTTTTCTTTGGTAACTGTTAATGATATTTAATAGACCTCGGCTACATCTATTACATAGGCCTTGTTTCTTCATTACATATATGTAATACATCTTTGCAAGTGGGAGGATGTAGTGAATAAGTCACTTGATCTAAGGTTTGAGGTTAACATTTGAATAGGAAGTACAGTAATAGTGCTTTAAGAAACAGCAGTATCATTTTTGTCACACATTGATCATGGTTATTTAAAAACAAATATTACAGCCAAGTTGGAAATCAGTTAGATATGACACAGATACTTATAAAATGGAACAAATAAGAACTCAGTAACTTTTTATTATCCTTTTATCTTGATAGTTCATGTTGGCTCCAAATCAAGTTTTGAGAAGTATAGAAAAGATGAGATCTTTATTTCAACCCCACTGCAGTTGGTAGTACCCAATTTAAAGCCAGAGAAATCCATGCTTAAAAAACATGCACTTTGTGAGAGAAAACTTGCAGAAAAAGCAGTGTTCTTTGCAGTTGTAAAGACAATGACTGAAAGCAAGGCAAGGATGATATCATACATCTGTGATAGAGCCAGATATCAAATTGGGTGTGTAATCTGACGTAATCATAGGAACATAGAATAACATGAACTGGAAGGGACTTCTGGAGATTGTTGGCTGCAATCCCCTTGCCCTCAAAGCAGGGTCAGTTTAGACTTGGCTTTGCTCTCCGAGAAGATTGGCCAGTCAAGTTATGAATAGCTCTGTGGACAGATTTCACAGACTCCCTAAGTAAGCTCTCTCAGTATTTATCTACTTCCATGGTGAAACCAAATTTCATATGTGATGGCACTTACAACTTTTCCCTTTGTTTCGCCAATGTATATTCCTAAGATTGCAATTCAATTCTTTTAAAAGCAGCAGAAGATAGCAATAGGACTGATCCTCAGGTATCTCCCAAAACCATTTCTCTGAGTACATCCACCTTCTCCTAGAACATAACATTTGTAAGTTGCCTGCTGCCTCTCACTCACCTTGCTTGTGTGTCAGTCTTTCACATACAGGGAGGCACGAGAGTGGACACTACTCCTGATGGCATTTCAGAAAGAGAAGCAGCATGCCTTTGCTCAGTTTGCTGAGAATAGTCTTGCTGGCAGAGCCCAGTGTCATTGGCCCATGTTGCTGGATGAGCACGCAACTCTTGTTCTGTTTGTTCCCCAAGACCCACATCTCTCATAGAGCAAAAGTCCTTTCCAGCCAGTGGTGCCCAGCCTGGGTTGCCAGCAGCATAATTTAGGGTTGGCATCAGATTCCTGTGTCCCCCTCAGAAGTGGCTTAGTCTTCCCAGGTATCTGCAATAGACAAAGGCTGATCCTGTGGCTTTAATTCATGTATTCTTTACAACTGTACCAAGCTATCAAAGTTTTCATTATCAGAAGGGTCAAAGGGTGTGAAACTAATGTCCGACTTCAAGGAAAATAAATTATTGTTGAGGAAGCTACTTGAACTGGGCCCTGATTTTAACTGCTCTGTATCAGCTTGATTAAATCAACGCTGGATGGGACTATCAATAACATTGGTGGGTTTGATTGAATTGCAATGCTTCAGACAATTCTGAAATACCTTTTGAGCAATAAAATGTTCTACTTTTTGTTCTCTGCTTTATTTTAGTTTCATCTGTGTAAAAGGAATATATTTTTTCTATATAAAAATAAGAGAAATCTGGAAATTCATTAAATCTAGTTGAGTGATGAAGAAAAACAATTAGAAACTGGTATTAGATGGGTATTTTGATATTTTGGTATGGGTCTTTACCTACTTTTACAGTAGAGCAACACTTGCAGACTAAATAATTGTTTACTCACTGATTTTTGTAAAAAAAAAAAAAAAAAAAGTAATATGTATATTTTCCAGCAGAAAAGGAACTGAATCTGACTTATTTTTGTTTCAGATGTGCTTTTTAATTTTCTTGTGTTTTCTTTATAACTAGGATGTACACAGCCTTCTGTCCTTCTGTCAATGTTCTTCCTGAAATTCTTAGACGAAATGCACAATGGGGTTTTTTTTCCCCATATGCTGTAAACAGCAGTGAGACTAGAATGAGAACAAATCTGCCACACTAAAATAATCTTGATCGTACTCAGGAATCCTGATCAACATTTTGGTTTCCTTTGGTTTCCTTTACTTGGAATGAATAGGAATAAAGACATCTATCTCATCAACCTAATTATATTTCCAATCTGATTCATCCTGAAAAGGAGATTAGAGCATCTTAATGCTCTGCTGCTGCTTTTCCTTTGGTGGAGAGAAGTAGCTGTCAAAATAGATGTTTAAATCCTCATTACTTAGTATTTAATAGCAGTCAGCAATTTAAATAAGAGTGTTCAAATATGCTACAGTTAGTACTTGTGCCTCCTGCCAGCTCTCACTGTGCATGGTTTAGGGTTTAGTGTTTCAGTACTTTCTTTAAAATGCCAGTATTGAGATAAAATGCAGGATTTAATTTTGAAGCTTACAATATAATCCAGTGTATTTATCAAAGCTAAATTTGTTCCAATCAATGCTCATTGGTTTTGGGTGCTCTTCGAAGTCAATAGAATTTCTGCCTTAACCCCAGACAGATTCAGGCATATCACCAAAATTAACTTTTAGACAACTTTAAACTTAAATCTACACTATTACAAGTATATCTATTTCTCCCCTTTTTACATGGCAACATCATTGTTAGTGGCTTCTTGTAAAAGCTGGGCCACTGAATTCATGATCATTTCTGAGAATATCTACCTGAAGAACTCCTACAAACTGTGTGGAGTTCTTTTCCAAGTGAATGGTCTCATTTTCAGTCAGTGATTAAACACAATTCCTAAGGAAAATAAAAAGCCCTTTCTATCTTCCATGGTTGTGTTGCACAAATTGACAATTTTTTCCCAGGACATAACACTACTTTTAATATAAATATTAAGCGCATACTTAATTTGTTAGGATTTTTTTTCAATATTCACAGAAATTGCTATTCTGCGGCTCATGAACAGTTCCATGAACAGCTCTGTTGGAAAGAAAAAGACTTGGTATGCAACACAAAGTAAGTAGCTGATCTTTTCCACAATATACAACATCATTTTAAAGTTATAATCAACAGAGGATTCTGTCTTTTTAACTAGTTAGTTAGGCTTTTGTTGTTGTTGCTATGTGAAAAATTCTGTAAAGCCTTATGTCCTGTAAAATACTAATAAAGAATTTTGAAATTCTAAGTTGCTTTAGGAGACAAGTTGGGATCCTAATGGGTGCTCCTCTGTCTGAACAAGATCCCTGCCTTTAGATATTGATTAATTCTCCGTAAATGAGAGCCACTGCTCAGTCAGTCTTTTGGGCTGTTAAAATTTCACAATGTGATGGTACACATAGAGCTCTCTGTGTTGAACTGAGTGTGGAGTGAATTAAAATTATTAATAAGTCTCGCCTCTAAAGACCATTAGCTACATAATAAATCAACAAGGGATACCACAGCATGATGAAACTGTTACAGCCCACAGTTATTACAACACATGGGGCACTGTCAGAGGACTTTAATCTCCCTCAGGAAAAATAATTTATTACAGCAACATCCTCTGAACTTCCCTTGTTGATATAAAAAATATTGGGATGAAACATTTGGCAAAGCAATATTAATATTGCTAAGCAGATTGCATATAGTCATTCCTTTCATGAATCCACATCAGTACCTTCAGTAGTGAATACAATTATCTGATTTTGAACCAAAAACATGGTGGAAGCAAAAATCTTGTATTTGAGGCAATTTGACAATAAACATGTTTTCTTTTAATTTTAATGATGAGAGCAAAGATGTATATACATAAACTAGTATAAAATTCTTTCTTTGCCTTCAAGGACTGCCCCAGTTATCCCAAAATCATGCAAAACATCCTTCTGCAGGCAGAATACTTCCAAGCTTGGGCAGAATATGTGGAAGTGGGAGTCTGATTGTGCCTTTGACACATGTATGTTTCTCTGGAAACAGAAGGAAGGAGTTTAGCTATCTTTTAAAAGAGTTCAGTGTCACCCAGTGCCCAGACACTGCACTGGATTAAGCTGCCGTAAGTGGCTCAATGCTGGTTCCTGGCAGATACCCATAGAGACATGATATGCTTTGACTGGGGATGGGGGAGACATCGATCTGTCAGGCCAAAGAGTATGTGGGTCACTGTATTTGCTCTGTCTGGGCTGCAAGCAACTGACTGCTTTAACAAGAATATACTAGCTGAGAGCACTTGTGTCAAGAAATACTTCTAGTGCCTGAACAGTCAGGTTTCAAAGAGTGTAAAAATGGCTTGGACTGATATCTGCCCTGTATTATTTCCATATGTTGCCTCTGCTGAAGGGAAAAAAACAGAATATCTGCTAGGCCTTTGGACAAGGCTGGGGAAGAAAATTTGGCTCAGAAATCTTTGCCACCTTTTTCAGTATTAGATGAGAAACTTAACCGCGCTGCCTAAGCTCAGATGTGATGAGGTATTAAGTAAAACAAGCTAAATGTAGGCAACTGAGAAATTTAATAATCTAAATATGCAGTCTTTGATTGTACTGGGCTTTTTTTTTAGATTTTTTTGGGGGGAGTGGGGTGTAGCACCTTTGCTCCAAAAGGTGTACAGAAAATCAAATTGGAATTTTTTTATCTCCTGTATAACTTATAATTTCACAACTGAGTGGATTGACATGAAGATTTTTGTCTTTTCCCCATCTGTTCCAGTTCTACACAATCTTTTGAGTATAAGAAAATGCCAATAGTGTGTTCTGAAAATAATGAAGACCCATGTATTCTCCTTTCCCCAGTTACACACCTACATGGTATTTGTTATGTGCAGACAGGCACCAGTATGCAATGTATGTACACCAGGGCATGCAATAGCAAACATATAATTATTTTCATTAATACTGTGTCAAAACATTCTCATTCAATGATGCTATAAGCACCTGTTCTGTCCAGGAATGTGGCATTTCAGAACCCTGAAGGCCAGATAGGTTTTGCCTGAAGGGCTTCCAGGGAGGAAGGAATTGGAGATCCGTATTGAACTACACTGGTGACTCAGATCCAGCACACAGACATAGGAAAGACATCCATATATTTCTAAATTTACTTGTAAATTGGTACTACTCATTTAAGTAAAGTTATACAAATATATTTCTAAGCAGTCTTTTTTGTTCTTTTTTCTAAAGTGGTCAACTTCTAACAGTTTTATTTTCTTAAGTAAATATTTGAATAACCAAATGTCTCCTGCAGCACCTAATTCTGTCCACAAAAGCATATATTTTTCAAATTCACAGGGAATTAATTTTTTAGAGCTTCTGGTTGCACAGACCATTGGAATTCTTGGCCCCTACTCTCTTAAATAGACCCAGTTGGGCAAACGTGGAGAAGCAATCATGCATGGATACACAATCAGATTTTTCAGTGTAATGGCCAGGATATGCTTAACAGAAATGCCAGAAACCTGTAAAAGAGTTGCAGCTATTCCTGGTAGCAACACTAAAACTTCAAAAAGCATTTAGTCTACCCTTGTCCTGTAATTTCATCTTCTCTTTTTCCTTTGTGTATATTTCTCAGGCAAAATGCTAACAGTAAAATCATTCCAGACATGTGTCTTCTATTGACTTGTTGAACTCAAGAAACTTACAACACTCCATTAGAATGATTTCCTCTCTCCCTAAAATGCCCTGTCACAAATCATAGAGCAACTTTAAGAATTACTTGCTTATTCCTGAAAATACTGTAGTACTGAAAAAAACACTGAAAATCCCTTCCAAAAAGAGAAGTTTAATTCTGAACTGTGGCTCAGAGGCATTGCAAGCTTCTGCTCTAAATTATCTGAGATGAATTTGATAGCCTGGGGTTGTGTTAGTAGAGACTGATTGAAACATTAGTTGGGTTTAATCCTGCTGCTTGGGAAAAAGGAATATAAATTGCAAGCAGAATGGTAGCCCTGAATTAGATGATCAATACATAAGCTCTCCCAGAAATCTGAGGTATTCCATTTCACATTAAATTATTTAATAGAATCTGCGTCAAAATTATTACAATCCATACCAGAAAGGAATGATTAATGTTTTTATGAAATTTTATTTGTGCAAGTTTAAGTTCATTTTTTAAAACCATGATCACACTTGCCATTTTTATATAGCTCCTTGAAAGTATTTCCCCAGAATGAATCCCCTGAATTTTCTTTTGTGTGAATGGAATTGAGCCTTCTAGTTAAAAAATGATGAACAGTAATTAGGACATAAATTATTTAAAGGTCTTGTAGTTTAGGCAGATATAAAAACTGGCAGGCAATTAAATTCATGGTAAACTCTAGGGGATACTGCTAGAAACAGGTGGAAGCAAGTATTTTATGAGATCTTGAGACACGCTTAGGGCTCAGGAGATGGTGACATGGGGATGAAAACTGGCATTTTTCAGTCTAATGCTGGCTTAACGAGATGTATAGGAAACCTTATTACACTGGTGTGAATGTCCCCTGTGGGCCAGAGTGAGTCTAAATCTCCGCATTTAGAGCTCCAGATGGGAACAGCCAGCCCTCTCTTTGCAAGCTTCCTCTTGCTATATCCCTTTATATGCATAAATATCTGTGGTGTGCATAGGCTTTGGAGACCAGTTTCACAGCTACTGTGAAATCAAGTGGAGCAGATAGCATTCTGACAAATGAGCAAAACTTGCCAGCATCAAGAAATTTAGAGGAGGGAATGCTCTGACACATTGTACCTACCCTGCCAACATAAAAGCAGAAAACTTAGGATAAGTAAATATTGCCAAAATCTCTCTGCCTAATCAAAAACAAACCTAATTTTAAAATTTTCAACAACAAAAATGTTGTTTAGTATTTATTTCCCTTTTAATTTTAGAACTGGCTATTATTTACAGTTTTGTAAAAAATTATTTTATACTAACTTACATTTCTTTTAAAGAAATGCATGACCATCATGTTGAACCACAAATCTCTTTTTATTAGGTGTATGAATATGCAATGAATACAAATCTATACATTTTTATTCTCCTTACATATGTCTTATGTTTGCAGTAAGTAGCATGAAATCGTAGGTGTGATCAAACAAGCTAGGTTAATAAATGTATATGTATTTTGGTATTTTCTTTGTACATTGAGGCAAAGGTTTCCTTAGGCTGCCTGCCTTTATTTGTGTGAGTAAGATGAAGATGTGCAAAAGCTGACTACAAGACTACCATGAGGCTATACAATGATTGTCTTCAGATTGCTGAGTCTGTCTTGTTATTTTAATATATTTCAATGTATCATCACTTGGTGGCTTTGTTTGTTTGTTTGTTTGTTTGTTTTTCTGAGCCTGGTCCTGCCAAACAACAGTCATCTAATATAACATAACATAACATAGATCTTACAACTACCTTATGTGACAGTACTTTTGAAAGCATTATCAAGACTCTACTGGAAGTGTTACTGCCTTGATGGTTTTGGGTTTTTTTCCTCATTCTCTGAGGAGAGTGGAAATTACAGCTCAAAAATACAGCCTTTTAATGACTTCTTAGCACACCAGTCCAATAAGGTTATAGACTCAAAATGGTTGTTCTTTTCTGAGCAGGTGGAACACTCTGAATGCTGCACAGAAGACAGAAAATTCAGCCTTTAGAAAAATGAAGATTTCAGCAGCTATTCCTGTTCTATTTAGGGAAAACAGATCTAAAATTTGGAATTTCTAAAATTAAAAT
This sequence comes from Muscicapa striata striata, assembly GCA_030060385.1. NCBI lineage: Eukaryota > Metazoa > Chordata > Aves > Passeriformes > Muscicapidae > Muscicapa > Muscicapa striata. The sequence goes on from JAREIS010000394.1 coordinate 235,179, forward strand.
CCTGGGGAAAAGATGTTCTGAAATGTTCTATTTTTTTTCTACTCTGTGTGTGAGAAAAACAACAAACTTTCAGTTCAGAATTGTCATAACAGGTTGCTTTATTCTTGACACTTCTTTTGATTTTCAACTAAATTATGTTTAGTTGAAACAATGAAATGAGAGTGTTTCAGCTTTCGGCAGAAAATGGCATTGTTAGGCAAAATCATTGTTTACTTTTCCTAAAAGACAGTTTTATTTCTATTTGGTTTAGTTGTCCTTGCTAGAAAAATCTCTTCTCTTTAATGTCCAGACTCTGGTATTGGAAGCAAGCTGAAAAACCTTTGGATCTGACTCCATAGAAAGGCTTCATGGGAGGTGTCTTCAAAGGACTGCATTAATTTTTCTGTATTATTTGTGCTTGCCTGCATAGATAGCTGCAGTCCTGAAGTATCTGTGTATAACCCCGCAAATAATGGACTTTCTCACTGTAAAAACCTTTCACTAGTCCTAGCACTTGTACAGCATACTGCATATCAGACATCTAGGAGGCAGACATGATAATACATTACAGGCTCTGTACTCAGCTCTGTGAACACTCAAACTGGATGAAGTTCAGCTCTGATCTCAGGGTGACTAAGAGGTGGAATACTAATGTAAGTAGTATGGCCTGAGCACATCCACCTTGGGAAACTGCAAGAGGCAACTCTGAGTTGAACACCTTCATTTGAACTTGTGCTAGAGCCACATGGAGCAGGGAGGGGGGATGGTGGCCCGTCTCCTAAGGAAGCCCCACGGAACGCACACGGGCTTGAGACAAAAGGAGCAGCGTCCTCTCTGGGAGCCTCCCCTGAGGCTGCGGGGACCAATTGGAGACCTGGGTTGGTGATTGGCAGCCAAGGAAACCAATTAGAACGCTGTTTCGTTTTTACGAATTACAGGGAAATAAAGTTAGTTGGGTCTTTTGCGTTCCGGTCAGGCAGGTGAGGGGAGCGGGCAGGGGCTCCGGGTCCTGGCATGGGTCCCGGCCTGGGCTGAGCTCCGGGAGGAGGAAGGCCCCGGCCCCAGGATGGCCCCGTGGGAGGGCCCAGCCCGGCAGGGCCCGGCTCGGCTCGGCTCGGCTTGGCTCGGATCCCGGCCCCGCGTGGCGGCAGAAAGAAGTCTAGCCAGCTCATCACTACGTGTAGCTGCGTTTTTTCCAGCATGGCTTCAGCCTGGCTCTTTACAGTTTTGGATACAAGTTTAACTTTTAGTGCCTGAATGAGACTTCGGGTTTCCTGAGCTCCCCAGAACGAAAAGCATGAAGCAAGAAGAATTACAGAGGCCAGCAGAATCAAGTCCAAAGTCATAGAAGGAGAGATCTGAGGAGTCGCTACTGATAAGTAGCTTAAAACCTTTTTTTTTTGTGGGCTTCAGAGGATCGTAACTTTACTTAAAATTCCTTTAAACTGTAGAATATACTTGGGGAGGTTAAAGTGCCTGAGATGAAGACTTTTTTTGCCTCGAGAAATGGAGCTCTCTGTCTTTGGGACTGGAATGGACAGAGCCATTTGAGTGAAGAGTGAGATAAAGAGACTTTTTTTTGTGTTTCTCAGTGGCCTGCCTTTAAAATGACACCCCATGTGTTTTCAGCAACCCATATACAGCTCTGAAAAGACTGTGGAAATGGGAGGAAAAATCATAATTTGTAGGTTCCGGGCGGATGCGAGTTATGAAGGTGAGACACCCTCTAAGCCTAAAAAAAAGAAGGGACTTTTCTCTCTTGAGTGAACTGAAATGATTATTTAAGTGAATAACTGACCGAAGTGTTTTTCTGTATGTTGCTTGTATGAGGAAAGGGGGAGGAGGGAATAATCTGGAAATCTCATTCTGAATTGTTTTGTGTTGTTAATAAATTTCTTGTACTCTTTTAAGCTTTAAGCCTGCTTTGTCTTTACTCCTAAACTCGATCCCCAAGAGAAATTAAATATATTAAAATTGGCAACCTCAGTCACACCGTGACAGAACTATCAGCATTTCAGTGAACTTGGAACCATATTATCAGTTTTGCTGAAGAAGAAGCCTCCTAATTCAGACAGTTCTTTGAGAATGGCAAACCTTTGTTGAAAATAAAATACCAATTTCAAGTCTTCATACATCTGGAAGAAAGCTGAACCGCATAATATAATGATATCATTATGGTCCAGAAAGTTTAAAGTGAAAAGCCTCAGCACAGGCAAACAGCTTGTGAAACTAATATTTGACTCACAAAAATTTTTACTTCTTTTTCCTGTAAAAGCTCCGTTTTTGAGGCTTGACTAATGCTTTGTGAATGCTAAAGACTAAAAACTAAATTCTGGATCCTCTGAGTCTATTTGCACAAAAATTGCACTAAAATAAAATGATCCTTAATTTGGTGAGAGTTCTTGAAAGCAGGAATCCCTCACTTAGCAGAACTGCCCTGGTTCATTTCCAGTAGGCCTCTATATCTTTGGAGCCAAAGGTAAACTTGGCCTGTGTGAAAACTTTGCTGAGTTGCACAGAATATACTAATACTACACATCTCATTAAAGTATGCTATAGCCCAAAAATTTTTACAATCGTTTTCTTTATGTTTTGAGGTACTTAAATAATGATAAAAACAATGAGGACATGTTGAAGGGCAGATTTAGGCACTATGCTATGCAGTGTGCACATTGAATTGTACAATTTCATGATGCAAAATAATATTGTAAGCTATTAGGGCACAGTTTCCTCTGTATAATCCACATCTGATTTCTGTACTGCAGAAACAGACTTAAAAGCTCCAGAAACCCCTAAAGAATTGATTATATTTAGGTCTTTGGAGCGTTTGTGATCTTTAAATCCAGCCATATTTCTTTAACTAAATCTGGTTGTGTGCAACTGTTAGTAATAATGAACAATTTTAAATACCTAAAAAAAGCTTTTAGCTTGCATTACAGCTTAGCGCACCATGCATAACATATATCTGAGCAAAAGTAGTTTTACCACTCATGAAAACAGTCCTATATATAAGAGGAATTTGACTAAATTATAAAGGCAGTAGGCTTACCAGAACTTTTATTTCTTTGCTGTAAAATGAAAATGCAGCTAAATATGCAGGTAAATAATGCATAGTATTGCTGGGGAAACAATTTCCTTTTCAGATTTTTATACATTGTCATAAATCTTCAGATACAATTTTCAGAGTTACACAGGGTATTTAACTATTTCCTTTTATTTAAATTGAAAATGAATATATAAATGCCAAAGGCCTGGATTTTTAAAGCACCTTGAAGGACTGCTAATCTTATTCATGATTCTTCTTCCCATTTAGGGAAGAAAATATTTGAAGTAAGTATACTAGCAGTGGTGTGCAAAAATATCACAATCTTAAAAGTATTTTTCTCTCTGTAAGACAGAAAAAGCATCATAAAAGTAGATACTAGTGATTTAAAAGCCTCATTTATAAATTAAATGGTGGTTACTACATTGCCAAATTTACTATAGCCTGGAACTGTGATTAGGACCCCCACTACACTAAGTATTGTACATACAGTGTAAAATAAACCATATCCCCAAGAAAGCATAAAATCCACACAGAAATGAAACATTAATGAAAGCCTTGCCATGATAACCTCACATATGGGAGTCTGATTGAACTGCTGTGGATGTTCCTAAAGCATCACATATTAAAAATACTTATTATGGCTTCATCCTTTGTGCCAAGATTTATTTCATTTGGGAATTTAAGTGTCATGTAAAAAAAAAAAATTACTTTAAAAATAATGACCGTTTTTATTTCTATTTAACAGGAATCTAATAGCTTTGACTTCTTCTTTGCACAACAGAAAGCCATTCTATATTCAGTTCCACTTAGAGACTGAGGTGGTGAGGGGACCCTGGGTCTTGTATTGCCAACCTGGCAGATCCTAACTTGTTTGCTTTCCCAGTTTGTGGAAATCACAAAGTCTCTCGGGACTGGCACAAAACAAAAAAAAGTTAGGCTTAGTGATGGTATGCGGTGCAAAGGCAGAAGTACTGACCAAGGAACTGTAAAACACCAAGAGGAAATCATGATGAGAAAGACATAACTTGAACTCATCGCCCTTCTGGGAATGAAAAAGTTGACACTGATCCATTACTTCTCTCATTCCAGTCCCAAACTCTCCATGGGAATCAAGCATTCCAACTTTCTTTTCAACCCTTCCTTCCTTCCTCCCTTCCTCTCTTCTCCGTCTCTCTGCTTCCCACTTCCTTCCTCTTTCTGTTTCTCTCTCCCTCCCTTCCTTCTGGTTTTAGTCATCAGCCTGTAAAACACTGTATAATAATAAATTGCCAGTCTCTACTGCCTAAGCTGCCCCACACTGTTGAACAATTAAAAATTAATAGAGGTCTGCAAAAGAGAAGGCATGTTTGAGGCAAGGGAGAGAGCCTACAGTCTGGTGAGAGCATTAAGTTAGGAAGGGTAAGATATGCTTCTTTTCAATCAATAGGTAATATAAGAATTTAATTATTTAGTGAAGTAGATATTAGGAATCTGATCTCTCTTCTCCATGTGACACTGATGTGTTACTATTTCTGGTTCTCACTTCTGGAGTAAATTATTCATATATATAAACTGCATGTGAGGTTTTGAGTTTATTTATGTGTAAAGTGTCGCATATAAGGGGAAGATTGTCCCACATTCATATATAGTATGATGGGCTCTGAGATGAGTGTTACCATTTAGGAACAAGGCATTAGAATCATAATATGGAGATGCATGCTAGGTCCAGTGCTCAGCAAAGGTCAAAAAGAAAATCAAACATTTGGAATTACATGAATAGGAAAAGATAATGAAAGAAAACTGCATTAAACCATTGAATACATCCATGGTATAGTCAACACCAGAAATATCATGGACACTTATGGTCCTCTGACCTCACAAAATATATACTGGAACTAGAAAACTTTCAGAGATAAGGAATTCAAAAGAATGGGATGCTTCTCACATGGACAACGATGGCTAGAAATCTTCAACATGGAAATTAAGGCAGCTTAATCAAGACAGAAGTCTTCAAAATCAAGAGTAGGATAGTGAGCTGTTGTTTGTCTCACCCAACATAAGAAAATCAGGACCATCAAATTATGTTTGGAGGGGCTGACAAACACCAACCAAACAAAAAACCCCAAGCAAACAAAAAAACCCCAAAACATAAAAAGCATGAGGGATGCTGGGGATGACAAAAAAACAAACAAGCAAAACCTCCCAAATAAACAAAAAATCCCAGAACATTAAAAGCAAGAAGAAAGTTATGGTTGTGTTAGGCCTGTCAAACTGTTTGCTTTAGTGCATCTTGGATGACAAAATATATTTTGCCAAGAGGGGACTAACAAGCATTTGGAAGAGAGATTAATTGATGATTACTAAGTAGACAAATACCAGCAGACTTTGGGAATTTTCCAAGCTGAAAATGGTTGGAAGCTAGAAGAGTATGAACCAGGGAATTACTGCATATTCTTGCCTTCTTTGTACTCTTCCATAAGAAGAGTACTTTTCTTCACTTTTCTTCATTGTTGGAGTCAAAGCAGTAAGATGTAGTCTGACAAGAACAGCAGTTCTTGTCCTCTGTGATCCTTCCTTGCATATGGAATTGCTTCAGCAGTAAAGATGAAAGAACTGGGAAAAAATATCCTCATACAGAAGAGAAAGGGTAGATTTCTTGCATCACACTTCAGTGACCTTCAGAACATGCACAAGAACTCACAAAAAGCCTATATATTTCTATGGAGCTCAGTTTCAATCTTTCAAATCTCAGAATAATTTAGTTGTTGTCCAGTAGAGTCTGTTACTGAAAATTCTGTGGGATAAATAACGTAATTTTCTTACCTGGTAATTTTGTAGTCTAGGAGTTAGCAGCAGTAAAACTTTCTGGTGTACAGCCATGCGTTTGTTGAAATATATGTGGGTCAAATGATTCATCTTGATCCTCACAGACTTTTTTCATATTCTTGCAAGTCAGAAGATGCATTTGGTTATTTAGAGATTAAAAACTTCTTTTTTTTTTTTTTTTTCACAACCAGAAAACATATGGGTGAAAAAGAGAACAGATAATGTTGTACCTGCTAGTCTGAATCAGCAGTTATGGAAAGCTGCCTCGTGTTAACCATACTTGGTGTAGATCTGAAATGCAAATAGAGATATGTATGTTGCTTCCAAAGCACTAGCAGACCCAGTTTTAATAATCACTCAGTCAGAAACATTTGAAGCAAGCCCTATTCACTCTGAAGATTAATTCTTAGCAATTCTGCATTAGAAATCCACTGTAAAAGAAAACCAAAGACTATAATTTCTATAACAGAATCCAGCTTACTAAAGAAAATAATAATAACATCATGTTGTGAATATGATGTTGAGAGGCCTGTGTTAAGAATATTTCTCAAAGGTATAATTTTCCTTTTAGAAATAATCTCAAATGTTGCAAGGACTAGACATAAACTCGTGAATCCAGATAAGTACTCTGCTGCTATTCAGACAAACGCATGCACACTTCCATTACATGATCAAGCTTCATCTTAAAAATATTAAGAAAGAGAATCTCAACAACTATACAGAAAGTTATTTTAGGATCTTGTTGGTCAGATAGTCAGATAGATTATCTAACTTTATTAATATAATTGAGTTTATACTTTAGTCCTTATCTTACACTGTTTCAGGCTTCAGGCACTTCTCAGGTTTGTGTTACTGCTGAAGGATATTGAGATAAGACAGATTTTCAGATTTCTACAGTGATAGAATATATCCCTAAAGATCAGTAGGTGATGAATGAAGGATCCTATTTACACTCATTTCTAACATAAATATTTAACCACTTTATCCCCACAGTCTTTAGTACCTTAAGGTTCACTGTGGCTCATTTGAAAATCTTCTTATGTTATTTTTAATCTTTGGAATCTTAATGGAGATTCCAAGATATATCTCAGTAGTGATCCAACTGATACTTTTTCCCATTCTTTTAAGGTTTAATTTTGCTCTAGGTGTTAACCAGCTGCTGTCAACTTCCAAAATCAACACACAATTTAACAAAAAGTATTTTAAACTTACTGATATGACTTCTGTTATTTTTTGGGTCACTTTCCCACTAGCTTAATGTTTAATCGTAACTATAATTTTTATTCTGGTATGTTGTGTCTCTCTATCATTCAAAAAGCTACAATGAAATACTGATTATATCTGATATGCCAGTGGCATTTCCTTTTTGTCAAGGAAGTTGTTACAACTCAGTGTTGTAGTTCTTATTGGAGGACCTCAATAAGGGGTAAATCCCCAGTGATGGTTTTCAAGAGCAGAGCTGGTTTTTTATATTGCAAACTGGCAGTGACATTATGCAGTGCTGTAGGAGGTGTTCTTTTATGGACAATTCCCTGGTGGCACACACCAGAGCAGCAATGGCAGCAGCAGAAGCAGCTGAGGTGGTAGTAGATTTTTAGTGGATGAAACACAAGAACTTGCCAAATCTATGAGAATGTGACCCATAGGAGAACTAGTTGCCAATTTCTTCTCTTTTATAATTTTTCCTCTTTCTTTTTCATCGTATTGGACATTTTTCTCAGACTCAGTTTTGTAACACAAAGTACCTTATGGCAATGAACAGGAGAAATGGGGCCTGCTCTGATATGGAAAATAGACAAAGAAAATATGGCAAAAAATTGTTTCAAATACTGGAAAAAGCATTTGTGAAGTGCTTATGACCCTCCTTGTCTTCAGATGCTGGTAGAAACTGAAGTTCTCCACTCCTTGCACAATTGTTTATACACAGAATAAAATACTGTTAGCTTCTATCCCTAATTAGATCTGCTTTATTTTTCTCTCCCAACATTTGCTTGAAAAAGAATATCAGCCTTAGGTCTTTGTAGAGAACAGCAAAAGGCTGACTAGTGGACTTTTCTGCTCTATGTGTTATGAGCCAGGCAAAAGCTCAGTTATTGCATTGGCAAAACAGGAAATGTGGGGACATAGATAAATATGTGGCCTCCTTCATCTTCTCTCCTTGCAATTCCCAAGTATGTAAGCAAATATTTTGATGAGGCATATTTAATTTTGTCTGTCCTTTCATGCCCTTCCCTGGTCACACACAAGGCATTGTCTCAGATCAACCCAAATGAGAAGTTTGGAGAGAGAGTCTTCTAATGAAAGATTGCTTCACAGGTGAAGACAAGCTGTTTCGAAAGCAACAAGAGCTCTGTTCTCAGATGGTGAAACAAGGGTATACCCCTAAGGTTGAAGTGCTGTATTTTGTTTGAACAATTGGGATATTTTCTTCAGACACAGGTGTTTAGTTTGTGACTGAAGTCTAAAACATGTTAGGTAATAAACATTATTACTTCCATATTTGAAAAAAAATCCAGAATTTTCAAATCAGATTCATTATTCATTTCTCTGTGACTGAATGAGTTTAAGACATGCAGATACCTTCTTACCAGGTCTGTCAAGTGCTTTCAGGCCTATTTTACAAAGGCAATAATTGACCTTTTTTTGTTATGTTTATTTTCAAAGAATATGTGATACTCTTTGCACTGTTGAAAAAAATTTCTGTCCTAAAATTTTAAAATCTAAAGAATAATTTCTGCTCACTGAACTAGTTATGTGCAAGTGTGTTTTCACTGTTACAGTTGTACAGCTTGAGAAACTTTGACATGATTTTTTTCTCTGCTAACATTTTCACACCTGACCAAATTAATGCTGTACTATATAAGAACATTTATCTAAAAATTATTATCCATTGTCTGTGTGCATCTGTGCATGCTTGTTTAAGAAAATGCTCTGTATCTCTGCAACAGTTTATGACTATCATGTGATGCAGGAATCACCATGGTAACTACTTGTACGCTTTTATTTTTTATTGTACAGCACAATGAGAAGGTAAGACAAGCAGCAGAAGTTGGTGGCAATACAAGTTACCAATGCCCTTGCTTTGGGTAGGTAGCTAAGTCACTCACTGTGATAAAAGCATTGCTGTTGTCTTAGGATAGAATATTTTATACATTGAATCTAAAGAAGGCGTATTTTATTGCAAAATTAGTTGGATTTCTTGTATATTTGTGATTCATGGCACAGTGAAATATATTTGCTTGCATTTAGGAAAGAGAAAGTGAAGAGATGTTTTGCTCATTAATCTCAAGGATAAACTATTAGGCTTTCTGTATTCTTCTGTAACATTTTTATAGGAATGAATATATTTCTCAGAAAAGGAATTCACAGACTCCTATCCCTTGAGGAAAATATATATATAATGTTTAATGCTCTTTGAGAAATATGAATGCAAAATATAAATGCAGAAAATTCAGTAAAATTGCATTTTCTCACATAGGGTTACTCTGGTTGCTAAAGCATTTTTCTTTGAAAAGCTACATTTGAGGTGTAGAACCTGAAATACAGATGCTGATTTTTAAGACATAATAGTTGAATTTAGAAATGCATATGGTCCTAATAATGTAAGTTTAATATCTTCCAAGGGTTGCTTTGTGTGACTGCTACCAAGACAGAACAGCAGTCTGTGCATGTAATCTCATTCACAGACAATTGTTGTGATCCTTTAAGGAGCATTTGTTACTCATTCACTGCATATCTGCAAAGCTAAGAAGCTCAAAGTGGTTTATTGAAGTGCCCAGTAAAGTCTTGTTTCTTGCAATTCATTGCTTAAGGGAGGACAATAGAAATTTTATAAATGGAAAAACAAGTCTGTGCCTTAGAAGGAAGCCTCCAAAAGGGAGATATAGAAATAATGTTCCTCATCAAATTATTTAGAACTAGTTTTAAATCCTGTGAATTGCTGAACATATTCAGCACTCACACCCTGTTGTTACAGGAGTCCCATTTACAGAAATAAGTGTAGAGAATGCATTTCTCAGCAGCTCAACCACAGTTTTCAGACTTTAATGGGTCAAGTGCTCTATAAGAATCAATGACTAAGTTGGGCTGAAATTAGCCAAACTTCAACCCAATAAATCCAAATATGGGTCTATTTTTAATTCTTCACTAAAACTATGGTTCTATAATACATTAGTGCTAGAAAGTGGGTACTGTTCCTAGCTCCACCTATAGCCTTGTACAAAATGCATCCTGGTCCTTTCAGTGTGCAGTTTACTGAACTTGGCTTATCCTACCTGTGAGAGAGCATAATGCTCTCTTTTCTCCTTGAAATGAATTTTTTCTCTTTGAAAGAAGATGTCTCTGAGATCACTCAGGTAACATACAAACAATGACATAACGAAAAAATTTTAGATTAAGTGTATTGCAGACCCATCTTTCTTCTTTGTTTATTGCTCTTCTCCAGACAAGTGAATCAGCCATTCTGCATGGTCACAGAATTGAGATTGCTGGAGCAGTACCTTTGATGGTCTCCCAGCACTGCACATTCCACATCATATCTCCAAATGCATGCCAAGTGACCAGTCAATTCGCATGACAGCAATTTGCATAATGGAAGAGATGCCCAAGGAATGTCTAAAAAGTGGTATAAAGTATGAACTGATTACATTCTTCTCCCATATTCCTTTGAATATTTGAGAAAAATGTTGAGGAAAAAATTTGAAGAGGAAAAAGATAATAAAGGCTGCATTCACAATGATTTTTGCTTGTACTGGTGTTTTATATCAAGATTGTAACAATTTCATATATGCTACTTGAAAGACATTGCCCTAATAAAATTTAAATTTCACTGATTCCATAGTTGCCTCATCTGAAGCTATAACAATTGCCTCCATGTAAATTGAAAACAAGCAGAGGGGGAAAAAAAAGGAAAAATTAAATATTACATCTCGCCTGAATTTGAAAAGATAATTCTGAATTAGAAGTAAATAATCTTTTGCTTCTAATCTTTCTCCTTGTCAATATCACAGTCTGCCACCTGCTAGATTTAAAATCCCCCAAAATGCTGCATTATTTTCCAGTACTGAGCCATGGGCTGATGTCACTCCTTGTATAAAACCATAATCAACTGAGTTTTCTCTTGAGTAAATTCCAGTAATGAAATTAGCTATCTTGACAGTACTCACTGGCAGTGCACAGGAACTGCCTCTACTCAGGGGTCCCTACTATGTATTTCTTTATATGAATTTCTTTTTCCAAACTTGCACTGAATTTTATTTGGAGAAAATGATATTACTATTAGTCTATTAATACATATCTTCTCCTCCCACTCAGGAATTTTTTAGAGATAGTGACCTTAAGGGAAGTTTGTGAGCATCAAATTACATACCCTATGTGCTAATTCTTTAAAGGCAAAAATGAAGTTACGTGTGTCTGATGCTTTCTACAGTACTGATCACTCTCTCAGTGCTGCAGGTCCTCTTGGGAGATTCAGAGTTATAAAAGCATGCTTCTTTGGATGTAAAGGCTTTTACTGAATATCATTATAAAACACTGCAAAAAAAAGAGGAAAATTTATTAAAATTATTGTTTAAATAGTGAATTTGTTAGGACTTTGAATATTTCAAAAAGCAGAATTTGAAATAGCTTTAGAGCTTTTAGCAATGTTGTCCTTCTGTACATTTTTTTGTGCAAAATAAGTGCAAAATGTATCAACTTAACCTTAAAAAAATCTTATCATACATGTACAGAAAGATACACACACTGAAATTTCAGAAGCATCTCTACCTCACCTACTTCCCAAATGTCAAGTGCTTAATTAAAATATTATTTTAAGAACATTTCTACTAAATATTTACTGTGTATCTGGTATCATGGACAAAGAAAGACATATTGTGTGAGATTTTAGCAGACTTTGCCTCGTACAGCATCAGGGGGGAGTAAATCCTTAGACAGTATGCTGCTGCCACTAAAAATTATAGGATAGCATATTCTGTGTGTTGTAATCCTGAAAGGGGCTCAACCTGAGCCAAGAGGTACTCAGCTTTCTTCATCTCTTGCTAAAGGAGCTGTGTTCTGCCAAGCTAGGTAAGAAATGGGCTACTTTGCATATGTTCTTCATCAGGTGATGAAATAATAGAAATGTTTCCTGATTATCTCCCAGTATATTCTATTTCCCAGTCTTGACAGTGGCTCTCAGCAGTTTCCACAGGTTCTCTGAACAATATCTGATGCTGCTGGAGTGATTGTGCATATCTATTTGCAGACTGCCCATATAATACAACTAGTTGGCTAATTATTACAGTTTTCAGTATTTGCTACTGAAAAGCAAAGATTACTGGAAAAAAATTAGGATAACAGTACAGGTTTGGGGAAATACAAAAATAGTTTATGAACAAAAGGAATAAAGTTGGTCCAAAGGTTTTCTTCTGTGTGTAATTAATCTACTTCTGTGAATACAAAATATTCACAGAATATTAACAAAATGTTTTGGGTTGGAAGAGACACAGAAGGATTATCAAGTTCAACTTTTAAGAGAATGGCTCCTAGGGGGATCGAACTCACAACCTTGGCGTTATTAGCACCATGCTCTGACCAACTGAGCTCATCTCAGGGTCATGACATATGACATGCCAGCGACATTTTCTGTATTATTATGCTTTATAACCTTTTCTAAAGATTGCTAAATGCTATTTCAGGTGTAACAACAATATAATAAATATGTAATCTTGTTTTCACATTAAAGAGCACCCTAAACTAAAACAGTGATGTACACACAGCAGCATAGCTTATCTGTAAAGATCTCCATGACACATTTTGGAGATACATGTCTCAAGCTAATAACCTTGCACATTTCCCCATTTCATCTGTACTTTGTCTTCTCATTGCCTCCACTGGGACCAGTATTCATATTCCACACCTTGTGGCAGCTGTTAGATGGTTCCCATTACTATAATTTTATTTTTAAAAAGGCAACTTGCCATAAAACATGCCACGTATTTTAGAATTCTCATGTGAAGGGGGTGATGAGTAGCAGATACATAGTTTGAAGGCACAGCTTTTGTAAGGAATCCTTAATTCTCCTTTGCTGCTTCAGTGGCTATTTCTTTCCCCTCCAAGTGCCATATTTGTCATATGAGCAGAGCATATGGCTGGGGGACAGAGAAAAAGCCATGTGTGCATGCTTAACTTTGGTGGTGAACATTAAAAAATAGATTGCTATCTATTTGCAAGGCCTTTTAATGCCAGAATCCCAAGAGAACGATTTTAAAATTGAATAAAGGGAGAAAGATTTGGTTTCATAAGCTTTTATGATAGACAGGGAAACAGGTGTTCATGAGAGAATAAAAATGAAACTCAACACACTTGCTGTATTTGATGTTGAATTCTGTTTAAAATTTTTGGTCAGACAAATATTTCTCTTCATACCAATGCAGTCTATCCAAAAATCCTGAAAGTAATTCATCTTGCTGAAAGGAAAATCTTAATAGTTGTCCTGTCAAGCTCCATCATAGAACCAGAGAATGGCTTGGGTTGAAATGGCCCTTAAATACCATCTAACTCAAATCCCCCTGTAATGGTGCTTGCTCATAGTATATAGGATTCTGTATCTAATCAAGTTGAAATAGAGTGAGTAGATTGGCAACCTTCAGGAATCAGAGATAAAGGATATAAGACACGTGTCAAAGTGTGCAACAGTATGAGTAGCCAGAAGTATACAACTTGGAGAGTTTGCTGCATCATGTTGCCAGCTCTTCTTTGATGTTATCAAATATAGTAGCCACACTGCTAGTTTTTGCATGCTCAGAAAATGGAGCTAGTAGCCAGATTTTCTCTTTAAAAACAACCGTTTGGGAAAAAACAAATATAATTAACTAAAAGATGGGCAGGCAACTCAGGAATACCAGAGAAAAATAGATGAGACAATTCATGCCTCCTGCAAACATTTCATTCTTTATCTAAACAAAGGACAACACCTTCAAACTATACACTTCACCACTAGATTGGTAGTTATGAGTTAGAAAAATGTTTTTATATTCTCAGTTACTATTTCTTTTATATTCAGTATTTTTCTCATTTTTTGAATGTCGAACTGTTCTTTGTCAGTTTCACAGTATGTACAATTTTCCACCTTTGCCCAGAACCATTCATAATTCATTGCCTGGATTTGACTAACTGAATCTCTCATGAATTTAAAAATAAGTGAAATTTCTTGTACTCTAGTGGCTCCTTGTGGAGTTACCATTTTTAGACTAAACTGCACATGGTTCACTGCTCAAGAGGTTTTTCTCTATATTTGCTATAATGTATACACAGGTTTTGATTTTTAAGTAAATTGTTAGGAAAAATTATCCAAATATTTGAAGACAGAAGTTCTTTACAAAGTAGTTCAGCAGTTTTATGATATGCATTTTCAGACTGATTTGTTACTTCTTTTTTTACCTGACTTTTTATTCATTGTGTGTTAGCTCATTAAAAAATATGCATAGATGGAATCTTCCAAAATTTAAATGACAGATGTATGGGGCACTTGTACTTCTTGTCCTGGCCTGAATCACCTGAATACAGTAGAGCTACTATAACAAAGTTGAATGACTTCTCTTTGCAACCCTGCTGCTTTGTTTCTATCAATATATCCCCATCCTCTTTTGCCTGTTTCTATAACATACATGAAAAAATGAAAATATTCTTTCACAGAATAAGAAGCTAACCTTTCAGAAATTGATAATTACTCATTTAAGCAGTTAAATTAATACGTGATACTTAAAACCTTGACATTTTTGAAAGTATGCATTGAAATATTTGGGCTCCAGAGTAGCATATACAATCCTTACATTTGTCTACTGTAATTTTGAAAAAGATGCTCCACTTCATTGTACTCAAAGGAACAAATATTTATCTGTGTGCAGTGTTCCAGCTCCTGGGGAATCCCTGTGAAAAAGATTCCATGGGTGATGTAGACCATTATGGCTACTCTTACCAACAGCAGGAAAGACTGGCACACGGACAGATTGGGGACAATAATTTTGCTGTCCTAGTGGCTCTCTGGATTAAGGAATCAAATGAAGTTGAGATAATAGATCTGGGTTGGTAATTGCACTTTGCAGATTCAGGCTGTCAGGTAGTGAGTCAAGGGACACAAGCTGGGAACTGGGCACTGCTGTTCTTATAAAGATCATTGGCTAATTGATTACACAGAAAACAGTTCACATAGATGAAAAAAAAAAAGCAACTTGTTCCATTAATTGACAAATGTGTTTTGACTGAGGCAGAGGATTGTTAGCAAGTTACCAGGAAAAGGGGATGATGTTTTACTTGAGGCGATTGAACGCTACCTCAATTAAGTGATTTCCTTTTGCTCTTATTCCAAAATTTTCAGACTGAAAATTAACAAGTTATTAAAAAAAACAGAAGCAAAACTTCTTATAAATATTAAGTAACTGTACTTCTTATTTTTAGGCTGATAGAGAAGATACAGTCTGACTATGGTCATATGGTGCATCTGATTGATGGGAATAGAGCATTTTTAACTGCAGCTGATATGGGGGCTATATTGCAAACTTAAGTAGTTTTATTTATCACAAATTGCTCTTAAAATCACAATTAAAATTATCAAATAAGTGCCCTATAAGTTAATTATAATTTTTGTGCTTTGATACTGTTTTTGTTAGATATGCCATCAAAGCTCTCTCATTACGTAGATACTGAGGAAATGGAGATCAATGTCTGAAGCACTAAGATACTGTAGTGATGAGTACTACTGAGCTGCAATCAAGAAAAATAATCATTCTGTCTTCAAATTAGGATTTAAATTGGGTGATGATGCTGAACAAGGAGAAGAAAACATATTCATTAGTTTATATTATTGCTTTGTGTACTGAGTGACACGGAGATATAATGAAAAAATATATTAATTCATTGTGCATTTTTTCTTAATATAGGTGGAAAAAGCAGCCATTCAAGGTTTTATATGCAAATTTTAATTCTGATGTTTCCAGACTGCTAGCACTTGTCTTTGCTATCTTCAGTCTTCACACACACACAAACATACAGAGTAGCAGCCAGAATTCCCAGTGACTCTTTGTTGCACATCCTCAGTTTGAGGTCTGAGCATCATCTGGTGGAGAAGACAGGAGGAATTACAAGGTGGGTTTATTCTTCTGTCTGTGGACTTCAACTTCTTTTAAAGTCTCAAGGGAAAAAGGAGAGATAACTTTCTGATTTTCTGTTCTTTAAGTTATAATAAATTCAACGACAAGAAATAGTGTCATTGTGAATGTTAATTGTGAATGTTAATGCCAAGCACATAAGGTGAATTTACCTAGAATTAAGTTTTAAAAATTGAAATTAGAACTGCTATTTTATGTAGATGTTTTAAATTATTCTATTTAATATATAGATTATGTCACATTTTTTGTGTCATATCAGAGTGGAGGATTACCTAAAATATGTTGCTTTTAGGATCAATTAGGTTGGAAAAGATTTCTGAGATCATCAAGTTCAGCCTGTTACCAAACATCACCATGTCAGCTAGACCATAGAACTAAGTATCACGTCCAGTCTTTTCTTAAACACCTCCAGGGACAGTGAAGGTAAGATTAGCAAGTGACAACCCTGCTGAAAGATGACCCCTAGTAAAGTCTAGGATTGCTTACTTTATATTGTAGCCTGTTAGAGGTTAGTCAAAACATGAGATCAAATCCTAATGGTAAAGTGTGCCTGTATTTTCTTAGTAGGGCATTTTAACTGCTGCAAACATAATATTAGTATATTGCAAAATTCACCCCACACCCTGCTGACTGTCAAAGTTGTTACTGACAATCTCTGTTCTTTTTACAGATACAGAGTGAGGAGAATGACATCTGAAAATCAAACTGTCCATTCATAAATGCCTTATTAGCAACATGATGCTGATTTTTGTCATATATTCTTTTAATCACAAGAAAAACAGAAGACTAATTAAATTTGGTTTTCTTTATTGCAACAAGATAAAGAGTGCTTTAGAGATTAACTGTAAACTTGTTCTTATTAGTGCCTAAAAGCAGATCAATAATTCATCTCTATTTCTTCCTGTACTTTGTTATTAATCACAAATTAATGGCCACACACACCAAATGTGTTGGAACTCTGAAGTTCCAACATCCATTCATCATCCATGAAAAGATGGACTCCAGTACTTTTTCCCCAGGAGATTCACATCATTTCATCTTGGATGTCACAGGGTGGCTCCTGCACGGTCTATTCAGGCAACAGAAGCAAAGCCACACAATGTGACATCAGGCTTCAAGCTACTCTGTAAACACTTTTTGTCCATACAAACTGTCGTGTATGCTCATCAAAAAACAATTTTTAAAGAAATTTTAATTCCTAATAAAAATTACATGGACCTTTAATTTTGGAAGTGAATGAAGTTTCCCAGAAGTGTTTGAATATTTTTCAGGTTTATACCCTGTTATTAAAGTAGTTAACTTTCAAACATTAGCAGTACAATTTTGCTAATTGATTTTGTTGTCTTCTCTAATGTTTGGTTTTGCAGTCTGTTTTGATATTGACATTTAAATCTCTTCCCTTAGTCAGCTGGAGTATTCTTTTCTGTCTCATTCTTTCTCACACCTTCCTTTTTCTGCATTTCTTTGTGAGATTTTTGTGAGATTATTCCAGGAAGAATCACATGGTATGTGATTTCATTGTAGAGGGAAGAAAGCCAAAGCTGCTTGAAATGAAAGGAGTAATTCCACAGGGAACGGTTAAGCCATGCCACCAACATGCTGCTGTTAAAAAACTTGTATATAATTCACTGTTTTTTTTATATAGCATAATTGAAAGTGATATATTTACAAGATTGAATTAATCAATAACAAAAAATAAAGTAAGTATTTCCAATCAGTGCCTCCAGATTCACTTGTTAGTTAAACCAGAAGGCTTTTTTTCTGATGTTTCTCTAGACTGTTTAATTGTTTATGGGATTTATTGCTTTTTCACTACTGACAGAAATTTAGGTGAGCACTAAGGTGTATTACCTAACTGATACTGGAACCAAAACATCTGGAACATCTGTCATTTGGGCACCATGACAGGTGGAGATGGACGCATCCTTTGGTGACCAAGAGCCATACCTTCCCCTCTTTTGATCTGTGTCATGTAGACTTCTTTTTTCTTTGCTCCAAATGTTCTTACCAACTCATGCTAAGTAAGTAGTAGAGATAGGAGATTGCAAAAGATCAATCCAGTGACAGAAGGATCTGTACATTTCTTGGAATATGAGAGACTGATATCTGAGGCTCTGATTCACTGCAGCCACAGCCATAGCCCAGGAGTACTCTCAAGCTGACCCACTTCACCGTTGAGTCCTGTGAAAATAAAGCTTTCATTCTAACAGAGAATTAACAAACTTTGAATTTGAGGAAAATATAGTAAGAGCCTTCTCTCTATTTCTTCTGTTCTGTTAAAAAGGAACATAGAGTGAAATCCAGTGGGCAGAAGCACAGTGGAGAATCTCCTACCTGGTGGTGACAGTTTCAGAACAGAATTTCAATGCTTTCAGAGTGCCTGTTACCTAGCAGTGTTCAGTCACTGGTGTAACAGTGACAATTTTGAGGAACCTGGTTTATCTTCATTGCAGTGACATTAGTGTCTTCAAAGTACATTGCTTCTATAGGGAGTAGAACTGGATATTTTGATAGAAGAATAGCACTTGATTCCACAAAGTGTCATAGTCTGTGCATTGAAGTATCAGGGAATTGATCTTAAATGAGCCCCAAGAGTTAAATGTTATATAGTGCTGCTATTTCAACAAAAAATATTTCAGCTCATATGTTTTCTGTTAAGTAGTTTTTATGTTCTCTCAAATTAAATTAATGCACAAGAACAAATAAACCACTGATGGCCCAAAAGACTCTTTTGTAAATAAAATGTGGAGTATTTGCATTTAGTGATATAAACAGTAAATTACTGTTGCATAAGGCTGCATTGTATGAGCAAGTTTCTAGGCTAATAAAAATATTCTAAGGCAAGAAAATAAATGAATTAGAAAATGTTTTTTTGGAAAAATACCTTTTGTTTTTTACTCGTATGAAACACAGACATAGACACACAAAAATGTCCTTTAAAGTAATTTGCCTAAAAATGAAATTCTGATTTCTTAGATTTTATTTTCTGTGTTTTTCAAAACCGAATGTCTTCACTATATAAAAATGAGTGAGAAATGGTTGTAATTGGGTAAATATAGTTGAAGTCTATGGAAAAAAAATCAAAAGTTCATTTTCTGAAACATGTATTTGGAAAGAATATTTATAAGATATAATTATTTTTATGTATTTCATTTTCAAGTTGTTTAAAATTACCCAAATTTTTTTGGAGAATATATACAGACATGTTATAAGTATTAGGTATTTTTTGACTGAGATTATTATTATATTTTTGTTATTAAAGAGCATATGTCAACAGTATTTTCATGTTCATACAATGGACAATACTGTCTCACAAAGCACAGCCAATCCACTTCTTCACAGTCCCATCACACTTGCAATCAATAAAAAGCCATTGTGAGCCATCACCTTCAGGATTCCTGAAGCAGAGTTAGATGGTCAGTCTTCACCTTACAGTGCTGCATTACAGTGCTGTGGTTTTCTGTGTGAGACTTATATATGCCAACCAGCATCTTTTATATATGCATACATCACATACATATATATATATACACATTATATATATTATACATCACATACATCACATTTAATCTGGTGTTTCATCTGTGCAGAGTAAACTGTGCTTTATTGACCCTATGATCAGACATAATTTCACAGAAAAACACAACTGAGAAGAAAGTTGACTTTATCTCTATTTGATTCAATTTTAATTCCACAAAGCAACATTTACAAAAAAGAAAATAACATTGGAACTTTTAGATTAAAACTGAAAACTGTTTTGTTGATTGTTCTGATGTTTACCTTGAAGAAAATGTTCTCCTCACAAACTCTTTTAGTGCAGGGCCACTGGTGGCACCTAGCCAGTGTTGGCACATTCAATTGATTATACAATACAGACTCTAATTAAATGGCAACCTTCCAATCTTAACAATGCAATGCTTTTACTCTTACATGCTTTCTCATAACACTTATTCTGCTTCCAAGCATCATTTTTGTTTGGAGGGGAAGTGCAAAAAAGCTCAGGGCTGTTAAGGCCTCTAAGTGTCCCTGTGGTCCTGGCAGAGAAATGTGCTAGATACAAGGCCAGATGCCACAGAATGTGGCAACCAGCTTCTGAGCCCACTTCTGGCCCCACCTTAACCTCAGGAGAGGTGACCAGATATTTAGAACTTCATACTCACTGTCCCTTCCATTTCAAACCATTCTATGTGAAGAAGTGAGGAATTTTGTCAGCTCTTCTGTAAGATTTTCCTCAAATTTCCTACAATGCTTTTTCCCTGTAATTTCTAATTTATCCATATATTTTATGTATGACATTACATCTGTTTCATACTTACTCTCTACCTACTTTCTTATAGATAAGAGCCTGTCACAGGTTAGACTCTTGCTCAAAATTTTATATTGTTTTCTAACACCTCATCTGTGGTGTTTGAGAGAATGTGTCTTCACCTGAAACAAAAAGTGAAATGATTATAAGTTTCTAGTGTTAAAATTTTACCAAGAAGACATTTGCCAACAATCATTTTGTGACATTAATTCCCAAACATAGAAGATACTGTCTAAGCACTTGACCTCAGTATAACCAAGTACGCAGGCTTCTGTAGTGGCTTATAAGTAAACAGATAATACATTTCATTCTTTGCTGTGCTTGGGGTTACAGCTGAGTGAAGAGACATTAAGCAAAGCTAGAATAGCAACATGAGACACACTAGCTGGATAGAGAGGATATCCATAGATATCTAATTAAAATCTGACTGTAGTTCTAGGTCCTTTGATTATTTACTCTTAAATCTCCCAGTGCAGTGAAAATTATTCATGTGAAAGACACAGACAAAATCCAAATAAGTACAAAAGCAGCTGCTGTTAAGTAGTTAATCTAGACTTATACTAGCCTTTAAACTCCTTCACAGCTTATCATGAAAGGAACAAAACATTTCATCTTTCAGAGGCAGCAACTGAGACTGTGATGTTATCTTTTTTACAGTACAGCTTTGAACTGTGACATTTATTCTGACTTCCACCCTCATTCCTATTCCTAGCTTCATGCTGAAAGAGAATTTCATTCGTATTTGCAGATATTCTTTTGTAACTTTTATTCAACCTTTACCTTGAGGCTTTCTTTTTCCCCTTAGGAAAGTTTTTTTAAAAAATTTGATCAGTTGAATTTCATGATCATTTTTGAAAGCAAAGAACACTTTATGACAGCTTTATCTCTGCAACAAAGAGTATGTGTTAACAGAAGGCATCCCACTGAGGGAGATTCAAATATTTTAAGAATTGTCAATTTGGCTGGTACTGTCTATATGGAATCATTTGAGGACATGAGGGTGGACATATGAGGTGTTATTCTAGGCCATCTAAATGCAAAGCTTTTCTAACAATTTAAACAGAGCCTGGATTCTGCCCCTTCCTTTTACTTACCTTGCTGAAAAGATAACCAAGCAATAAACAAAAATGTGAGCAAAAATTACTTTCTTTTTTTTCAGCATAGTAAGTGAGCAGGGAGTACCAGATGGGGAACAGAACAGAAATTGGTGACAAAACAAAACCATCAAGTGACTGTTAACATTGTCTGACTGACAAACAGAGATGATTCAGATTTCTGAGACTTCCAAAAGAGGAGCACTACACCATATATATGTGCAACAGGCTTGCAGAGCAAGTCTTTGAACCTGAGCAGAAGAGAAACCTCTGAGCAGAAAGGGCATAGTTCAGAAGAGGCTGAAGAGGTGTATTTCAGCAATGGTACTTCATAAAAATGAAGCAGCAACAGAAAAACATAAACCTATTTACTTAGAAGAAACGCGGGGGTTTAGATGAAGGATCATGTCCCCTCAACTCTCCTTTTTTCTAAAGCAGATACAGCTGTTGCTGCTTGTCTTTGAAGAACCCAATTATTTTCTCCATTTCCCCCTTTTCCTTCTCTGTCATGTTCCTGATAATTGCTTCCTGTATTTTCACATGAATAGGAATCTGTGAAGAAGTAAAAATCTTAAGACCTATCATGCTCCTTCTACTTCCCAGAAGAATGGATTCTTCTGGTCTGCCATTGAAAGAGGAAATGAGGGAGCTGAAGCAGAAGCAGAGAGCTAAAAACAGAATGTGGTGGTTCCTTGAGTAGTGTAGCATTCACAGGCAATTGTTAGGTCCTCACTGAGTTCCAGCTGGCTGAACAGTGCAGTGTCTAATGGCTGGATTAAAGTCTCTCCTTTGTTCTACATAATTCAAAGATCTCAAGCTAATAAGAAAAAAATCCCTATATTTAATGAAATTATTGAAGTAATTAGAAGATAGAGAACCTGTAAGATTAGACTGAAAATTAAGAAGAATTGATTTTTATTTCGTTTGTATTTTCTGAGCTGTCCACTTACTACAATAAATACCAGAGTAATTTTGAAGCTCCTACTTATCCCACTTTTGAATCTTTCAGGAAGTTTCTATGGCAACGTCACACCAGGCTATCAAAAGTGTTAGCATTAACTTTGTCTGTTAACTGACTCAGCATCTCATGACAACCAGCCTGTTGGTGAAAAGCACTGGGCCTGTTACTGCTCTGGTTAGCATTCTGAAATCAAAATATTTGATTTTGTTCAATTTGATGTTTCTGCATTATTCTACTTGGTGAAAGAAAATTTGTGAAAAGTAAAAATTTTATTAGAAAAAGACTTAATTTTAATATAGGGTTTCTTAAAGTTAGTGACTGCTGTGGGGTTTATCTAAAAAATTGATGGAAAGTAGTATGTTTCAGTTAAGGAGTCTTGTTGCATAATCAAGAAAGGGAAAAATTCTGCAAAGAGTAATGTGTAGCTTTTCATTTTCTTTAGAGAATGCTGAACTATGCCAGCTTTTTTGCTAACACAGATTAGTCTGTCTTTCCCAGATTCACTGCTCACACTGATCCTCCTGCTCCTTTCTCTTCCACATCTATGCCAGCCATCCTTCTGAGAGGACAAACAATCTTGAGACGGTGCCTCTCCCACCACAGTCATGCACAAGGTTGGAGGGAAGAACAGACAATGTAAAAGGCTGGGTATGGAGCAGCACTCCCAACTATGAGACTCTTTCCATGTCAATGGCAGAATTCGTTCTGCATTGACTATAATCTGTCATCTGTATTAAAACACATCTAAAAATTACAAGAAACTATAGTGGTCCTTTTTATATAAAAGGATAAATAGAGCATTTTATTAACACTTTTTGCAGCAACAGAAGTGACACAGTCCACATCTTTTTCATTAAACACAGCAAAAGCTATGGTCACGTTTTACATCACTTTGAGGCACAAAGCAAAATACTTCTTTTCTTAAGGTCAAGGTATGATTTGCATTAAAAAAAAAAGGAGAAAAAAACAATCCTCAAGTTGTATATTGCGGTAGCAGGGTTTCCAATCACTAGCACAATACAATGAACAGACCAAGAATCCAGAATGGTGGATTATTACATACAATAATAATCATTTGATTGAATTAAGAAATGGATCATTGTCATTTTAGAGTATTAAGAAGTGGTCTGGTGTTGCTAACTTCAGTTGGTTCAGTTTGGTTCAATCCCAACAACCCCAAGTATATACAACAAGCTAAATAAAGGTTAATATATCATCTAGAAGATTATGCACTTCATAATGCATTGCACTTATTGCTTGGTACACTAATGTTGCAGTCACTGTTGAGTTTTGCTAAAAAGGCAAGCGTGATGCTTGTTGGCTTCTTTCAACCCAACACTAGTTATTTACCACTTTGGTTTTTTGTGAGTTTTTATGTTACTCATATTCAGTGTCCATTATTATTAGGTTTGAGCGAAAGACAAATACATCTTTTATTTTAGGGATTTCTAAAATAACAGCATTTTCTATAATTACAGTATCTTCAATAAACTTATCTATGTATACAACTGTGGCACGATGTGTAAAAATATGAAAGCTATTAAGGGAAGAATAAGGGTTAAATTATTCTCTGTTTCTTCTATTTGTTTCAAAATATTCTGCAAAACAAATGCATCCTTTTTCATAGGGCTACTTGCTCATAGTAAAATTCTCTTTGGAATTTTGTAAAAGACTATATGTTTTTCTATGTTACATTGGGGATTTTTTTCTCTTTCTAAAGACATCAGTACAAATTCAGAATTTACTGCAAAGAATAGAATAATAAAGCTTGTTTTTTGATAAAGGGATTTGCCAGGCCGCCTGAAAAATCAGACTTAATATTTTATATTGTCTGTATATTAGTTGATAAATGCAGGGAAGAACATGACAATGTCCATAATTTCATGAGATTCTGGAAAGAATAGAAATAAGAATTTGTGCCAAACATTCAGTATAAAACTCCTAAATAATTCCTTTATTTATCACAGAGTAGCCTGCAGCATGTAATCACGATAAACATACAATATGCCCTATTTGTTCTTTAGGCTTGATACAATTACCATTAAGGGAACTGGATCAATCCTTGTAAATGCCTAGGACTCAACCTTTCTTCTTTAAGAAAGTTCTTGTCCTAGACTAAACACACAACTACTACATTGCACTGAGTAAATGTGTGTCTTTAACACAATCTCTTTCAATACAGTGTAACAAATATATAAGTGCATTTTTAATTATCAAGTAATTTTGGCTTTCTAAAAAGAGCATTTGATGTGCCAACTTGGTTGCTTAGTTGTGCTTTAATCTTTAATTATGAGTTTTAGCTCTTGTATACTCTAAAGTATCTACTTGCCTCTATAATTTTGACCAGTAAACCCTTAAAACTCTAATGTTTATAGAACAAATATAACCTAATGAAAGTGATAACATCACAACTCATACAGATTGCACTTTGATGTATTTTTTTACAGTAAGACCTTCCTGTCTGATATGTGTTTACATGTTTATACCACATTTTATTTCTGTGCAAACAATCACAATGAATTTAATCACAAACACTACAAAATATACCAAATATTTAGGTTTGTTATGAATAATCTCTTTCCTTGTAGTTGTATGAGTCTTGTACTTCCTCTTGTACAAATTCCTCTTTTTTCTCCCAGCCATTAGGCCAGCCACCATTCACCTGGGTTGTAGCACCGTAAGACTTGGTGGTACCGTAATTTACATAATTCTGAGTAATGTCCCCTGTCTCTTCAGCAAGTTCATCTTCATGAATAAAGCCACATTTCTCTTCACTTGTCTGCTCAGGGTCTGCCCAGGGTTGTTTCTCTCCTGAAGCAAATATGCCATAGAAGATCACACCTCCATAATGAACTAAAGCAGCAATGAGGAAGACATACTGCCATTCTTCACGTGTCTGTAAAGAAGAAATTTGCTAAATCAGAGTAGCACATAGATTTACTTAACTCTTCTGAGCTGGAAGATTTAAATTAGGAATTGAGGTCATGATTGCAGAGCTAAAACATTAAGTGTCCATTTTAGAATTATTTATACGCTTTTTTTTTTTTTTTTTAATTTATTGGCCCACAAAAACCTAATGGGCATATAGTGAAGCATGCCTCAAATTTGCATCCCTGGATGAAAGTCCCAGGCTCCAATACGGATATCCTGGCAAGCTGTATTATAGAAAGGTCTTTCTCTTGAAACCAGTTGTATCAAACTGGAAGATTTGAAAACTGTATTTCCATTTACCTTGTTCTTTGTCATTGCTCCAACAATTATAGGGCAAACCATTCCAGACAAGGTCCCGACTCCATTAGAAATCCCCATTAAAATGCTAGCATACCTTGGGGCAATGTCTAAATGGTTGACATTGAATCCTGCAATAGAAAGGTCAGTGAGCGTTCACACCAAGACCAGAGCAGTACTTCAGATGAGAAAAGTGACATGACATTTTTACTGTAACGTATTTGGGCTGCTTAATTGCATTTCTTTATCCCAATAAGACTTACAGTGCTTAAATATTCCTAGAGAGACTCTGGGATTTCATTTTCTTTTAAGAAAATATTTTTAAGGGGTACCAGGTAAATTTTCTCACAAAATTGCAGTTTAAGAAAACCCCAAAACCTTCCAGTATTGTCTGTGTGGAGTAGAGAACACAGAAGATATTCAGGCAGGGAAAAAACTTGTATTTCATAGTCCCTTACATGACCATTGCATTCTGTAAATAACATGTCTTTTCTTCTTCGACTTTGTAACATGTTCCTTTCCCATTGCCCGCATTTTTCTTTTTTGTCACATAGACCAGCAGCACTGTTTCTATTCAACAGTGGTAGATTGGAGAAAAAAGACATCTATAACAGTGTCACTAATTAATTTTGAAAGATATTTACATGTTTGCTTGCATTTTCAGCAGCACAATTCTGTTGAAAATGTATGCAGTAACTATTTAAATAATCTAAAGAGACAGAACAAATTGTTCCCAAAATAGGTACTTAAATAAGTGAAAACAGAAACCAAACCTTTGGATACAGATAGTATAAGGGGAAAGGCAGGTAGTATGATATGGTCAGCTTGGGGGAAGTGGAGATTTTAGATGTTTGGCACAAAATGAAAGAGAACCTGCTTGAGACATAAGGAACCAGCATGGGAGAGGATACTAAAATCACAGTGGGAAAACAATGGGAGGCCAGGTGACTTGTGCTTGGGAAGGGGAAAGGAAAAGGGTTGATGAATCAGCAAGAAAGCTGAACTTTAATTCAGAAAATAAATTCTAGTAATTAGGCCCTTAAATAAAATAATATAATAGTAACAGGCCCCAAATTAATAAAATAATACAGTATTAACAAAGCAATAACTAATACATGGTGGAAAAAAAATAAAAGACTTCTATTTAAAAAAATATGTGTAAATTTAGGTATCATTGTGTAATACCAGTCAATTTGACTTCTATGTTTGATTTCAAGAAAAATCTATAGTACTTTAACACTGCATTAACATCTTGATGAGAAGAGAGTCTAATTTGCTGCAATGAATATGGAAAAGATGGAATTATTTGAAAAGAAATAATCTAATATAAAAGCTGTAATATGAAATGCACATTCCTTTGTAATGAACATAAATATTGTCTTTTGGGAATTCCAAAGTAAGTGGGCTTTTAAACTACTATCCATTAATAAAAGCAAAGCTAGATTTTCTGTCTCTTAAGATAAAATAATTTAGTGTTAATAGTAATATAATCTTACCAGATATGGCAAATCCACTAAAGCCTACAGCAAGCACTAAGAATGATATAGCCACTCCTTTGCTGTGTGAATATCCCACCACGAGAAGAAGAGTTGCTTCCATACCAAAACCTGGTGAAATAATGAATAAAACCAGGCATTGAATTTAATTCCCTCTCAAACACTGCAGGCCTTAGGATGATATTTCATAGAACACAAATAAAACATTACTTCAGAGTGGGATATAATCAGGTATTTCTTTCATGTCTCAAAAACACATGTTCTTCATCTCTCAAATAATACTTATTTTACTCTTTGCATGCTAATTTATTGCTACTTTCTGTCAGTTTTAAGATGAAAATAAATACTTGTGTTGTGGTTAGGTCATTCCAGTCACTTCTCATGGGAAGATACATTTAACCTGCTTGTGAATTTTCCAGCCCTTACCACAGTTAATGTGACTTTAGCCTCTCAGAAGTCAAGGATGTAATCTCAGGGAGTGGTCTGGGCTCTCTTAGTGCAGAGTGTTTAGATGAGGAGCTAAGACTGAGTAAGTAGCTAAGAGTAGGCAAATTACTCTCCAAAAGCTAATCTATTTCTTTAACAGTCTAAATGGTTTTCCAAATACCAAATAACTATATGGAAATGGCAAATGGGAGCACCTGTGTTTTCTTGTATTTAGTAACATCTGCATTGCATAAAAAATGCAGAAAGTATTGCCTCCTAAGAACATACAACTGTGCAGTTTGTTTCTTTATTCTATACAGAATACAATATGAACATCAAATCCCTCCAAGAAACTTTTAAATACAGTAGAAAGACTTACCTCCACAGTTCATTATCTTTCTCACATTAGTGGTTGAAACAATCTGCCTGCTTCTTAAAAAGTCAGCAATTTGTCCCCCAATTGGAACAATAATTGTCATCACTAAATGTGGCACAGCAGATAAGATACCCACCTAAAATTAAACTTAGAATTAGCAAAGTATAAACTACAATAAAACGTTAATTCTTCATCTCTTAAATATTCAGCAGCTAATTAATTACTTACTTTCAATGTCACACTCTGTTTTAAAAATAGAAGTCCTGGGTTATGAAATGAACAAAACTAGTGAAGTTTTTATTTTATTTTATTTTATTTTATTTTGTTTTATGAAGTACAGTGAGAATTTTTTAAGAAACTCTGATGCCATGACACTTGCTGTTTACAGATTATTTTCATAGTTTATATTTAAGCTAAAGCTTTTTCCTCATCACTTAAAGTCCCCTGTCAGAATTTTCAGAAAATTCATGATCAGATGTGTAAAACTTAATTGCTACATTTCTTTTGGTGTTTTGCAGTAAGCCTCACATGCCTAGACAGATTGCCTATGGATCATCATCACATGCACAGTGTCTATTTGTCCTTGATTTCTGACCAAGCTGCAAAGAGCATGTGGGCAAGAGGAAAACTTTGTATATAGTGAAAGATAAAACACTAAATATCCATTGGTGATATTCAAAGTGCTATTCATACATAGCAGAATAAGACATAGTACTTTTGTGATGACTGTTCCAATAGATTGTATGTGTGTATTCATATTTACCTTACAGGTCTGATCCAAACTTCATATTAATCACATGGAACCTTAAATCACCCCTATATCTCACATTTTGCCAACATCTAAATTTCCTTTCTAAATGAGAAAGGGGGTGCAGTTGTCACTACAATAATGGGACATATAGAAAGATGAAAAATTATACTATCTTTCCTAGAACAAGATGGTTGTGCTTTTTAAAAGGTGCCTGGGAAAATCCATTTGTCAATGCTTTCTATACAGCTTTGGTGGGATTCTGCAACCCCTGGGGGATCAGGGAGAGTGTAATGGGTCTGCTGATGCCAGCAGATCCTTTCTAATACCAAGCACCATCTGTTTTGAGCACTTAACTTACAATGTAGCCCCAAGTAGATCATCACTAAATCTCATCTTGCCTCCACCTTTCTCTATCCCATCCTTTGTCACAGTTGTTACTTCACTTATTCACACTGGTCAAGGAGACAAGAACTGGGATGAGTAAGGTTTAAGATGTAAATGCATTATAAAGATGCTTACTGCTTTTCTTTCCTATTCATAAATACTACAAATATAGATCTGATATTTAATTAATTAAAATAAATTTTTACATACCTTGCTTATTTCAAATCCAAACACTTCCTCAAAGTAAGCAGGCTGACTAATTAGCAGCAAGTAAAAAGTCCAGCTTCTACAGAAGTTTGCAACGATTATTGCATAGACTGGCATAGATGTAAAAAATTTTCTCCATGGTGTTTTGTATTTCTGAAACATAAAAAGGGGATCCAGTTACCATGTAGATTATTATCCACTATCCATCTTCCCTTTCCTTACCCTATTTTTAGCTATGGTCCAACAAGAACATATATATATGCAGCATATAAAAGTTAATATGAAATGCACAAGTGGAGAAACTCAGTGATACTTAATTTTATCACAACCCTCATATAAAAGAGCTTTTATCTCAGTCATATAAACATGAACATACATGGACATAAGACCAAAATAATAATGTCTTTAAATGACATTTAAAATAATAATGTCTCTGAATAATCTTGTCTTTAAAAGACAGTGTTGCTGTATGTAAGACAACAGTCAGATTTGACACTGTAGCTAGACTATTTCATTCAGATTTACTGCAAACATGTATTTTAGCATTTAAATATTAATTGCAGTATTCCACTTTTTTTTTTTTTTTTTTTTTTTTTTTTTTAACAAGCCTCAGCTGAAACTGCTTGGTCAATATATTTTTTGTTTGTTTTAGTGTATTTTTAAAATACATTGCATAAAGAAAAGAAGAAAGACAGACGGGCAATCCTGCTGAGTCCCAGCACCTGTCCACAAGCCCAGGCTTCCATCCATCTGTGTTGTTCCAAACACAGGATCCATACCCAGATAAGTGCTTGAAAATCACTTCAGCAAGAATTTAGGCTGAGTTTAGTCTACCTTTGATTTGAATACTGGCTTTTCTTCAAAGAAAAACAGCCCATAGATGTGCAACTCCCTGTATACATGTTAAATTACACCTAAGTGAGAGGTAAGGATTAATTAAGTGACTTAATGAATGAGAAGCCAGCCAGAAAATCAAACTTGATGGTATGAGAAGAATTTCAGCTTAAATATTTTCGAAGTAACTAAACTATTGATACAAGATAATCACTTAAAAAAATGTGTAATTAAAAAGCCACAATAAAAAAAAGACTGAAATTGTACAGTCCAAATTAGAATTGTATGGATATCCTTCAAAGTAGCTAATTTCACAGATTTTCAAAACCATGGATCCTACTGAATGCTGTTGAATATCAACTGAGACAGGCCCTTAATAACACCTAAAACTCTTAGCTATCAAAAAATGTCTCTTTAATATTTTCAGTTCCTTATTTAATACAAAACAAAGTTTTTACTAAGATGAAAATTGCTAATTCCTGAGTTCAGTCAAGAACCAGGTTCTAACCGAATAGAAAACATAATGAGGGCCTACTGGGAATGAATGGTGGAAAAATTTAAGCAGATGAAGTGAGGCTTAAACATTTTTTTTTAATTTTCCTGAGCGAGAAAACATGGTAATAGTTTCTCAAAAGCTTTTCGGCAGTTACACAAATAAGATGACTATTAGTTAGCATGATTAGAGTGTTAAGTGGCTGGAAAATTCAGAGTTCATACAGAGTTTTTAGAAGTTTTTGAGAACTAAACCAGTACTGAACTAAGATTATGAGAGGCTGGATAACATCTCAAGCAAAATTACTGCAATAATGGGAAATGTTCTTATGGATCTCAAAGCATGCTGTACTGCAACTTGCGGTCTTTCTGGCAGACAAAACATAAAATAATAAGGATTAGCATTTTTTGATGTTCTGCGGACCTCAGGAGACACTGAGTAGTGCTTTTCCTGCAGTTTGCTTTAAGGAAGAGGAAAACCTTCCAGAAATTACTATATAGGAAAGAAATTGATTTCTTCAGCTCAAGATAGAAGAAAAGGCTAAATAAAGTTGAAGTTTCAAGTGTAGCTGTACCTCTTGTTTATAATTTGGAGTAGAAAAAGAAGCATAAATTCCATGAGTCATCTGCTAGAAGAACTAGAACCTGTGCTCTCTCAGTGCAAAAACAGTATCCACCCAGAAATCCACCAGGAGATTTAAAATCTTCCCATCCCCCAGGAACCCGTTTGTTCAAATTGTTCAAAATGCACTTTTTAGTCTTAAAGGATAGTGTTTGGGTTTTTCTGTTGTTGTCTTTATTTGGGTGTTGGGATATCTCACTGGAAACCAGTATGTGGGTAATAGTCTTACTTCCATTGCACCTAGGAGGTTGGCACTCTCTCCAATGCTTTCTTCTATGTATCTCCTTTCTTCATCTGTGATTGTAGGATGCTTTGCAGGACTCTCATATGAAACCAAAAGCCAAAACATGTACCAGACTATACCAAAGCTCCCTTTGGAATAGAAAGAAAGACTTTAAAATGAAATGTACATTAAAGCAGCAAAAAAGGAAGAAAAATCTGTGAAGAATTACAACAAATTTATGGGGTAATAGTTGTCATGCTTCTTTCCTGGGTTCTCTCAGCAGAAATAACTCTCCAACAGAGTTTGATCCTGTGAATAATACTTGTGCAAAATACATGCAGAACTATAGCACAGTGAAGTAGTCTTTGCTTCATTTACAGAATGATTTTATTGGAAGTAAATATTCACTGATCTTAACATCAATTTGAACAATTCAATGCAATGAAACAACTTCCATTTCATTTCACTAAACTGTAAATGAAGCCCCATTCAGCTTTAAGATGCTGCTGATTACTGCCCTAATTTTTTTTCTTGCAAAGTAGCAGACTCTGGCAATTTTTTCAACATAGTAATGCACTTCCTGAGTAGTTTATTAAATTTCTATAATGCTTCTATTTAATTCACATAAATGCAGAGTGAATTCCCTTGGGGCACTCTTGTCTGTCAGTGTAGGTTAACACAACTGGTGTGAATAAAGTTATGTAGGTCTTTAGATAAAAATCAGACCAACTTATTCAGGGCAGGTACTCTAAATTTGCAGTTTTATCACTGTGGGAGATGTTAATGTGAGCAGAGATAGTATAGATCTGCACAGAAATTTGCACTGCTTATGCTAAAAGTGACAAATGTTTCAACATGAGCTAGCTTTTCTTATTTAATCATGTTGCTTTCTTACAAACTCTTCTCTTTATATTCTGTTCTTTCATTGTCCTTTTCTCTAGATTGTATTTTTAGCTTAGAAGTCCCACTTCTCTGGGGTTTTTGTCCTCATAACATTCCGCATTTTTATAAAGGGTAAAGTAAGTTCATACAATACTGGAGTGAAATGAGCAGAAATGCATACCATACACATAGAACACAGAAGACCACCCAGTATATTGCACTAGAATCCCAGCTAAAGGCATTGCAATGACAGCTCCTGCATAGGAACCTACAAAACAAGACATGTGGATGAAAAAGAAGAAAAAATCAGTTTCAAAACACTTGTACATTACAAATTGAAGGAAGACAAAAATACAAAGTTACTTACCACAAAAGGAAGTGGTTGCTAACCTACTTCTTTCTAATGGGGGGGCCCACTTGCTCCAAATACCGTGGCAGGCAGGGTAGGTGACCCCCTGGGGAATGGGTGTGCCACAAGTTAGCTAATGCTGGTCAGTCATTCAGGTAATTGTCTTTGCATGAGTTTTTATTTTTAATTGCAATAAACAAGAGGTTGAGAGTGCTTTGCACTTTTATAGCAAAATCAGAGCACAGCCACAGAAAAACGTCAAAATCTATTCAAGTTGAAACGGGTTTTGTGTATTGCTCCAAATCATTACAGAGACCATACGAAACAAATATAACATGTTTCCTTTCCTCCCTCTCCCCCTTCCAGGAAAGAATTAGTATTAGTATTAGTGCACAAGAACCAAAGTCAAAGGAAGGATGGCAATACAGACCCTCTGCAGTCTTTTTAATGCAGGACTGATTTATCCAATCATTTTTAAAATCTAACATTTAAAGTATAATTTAGGAAATACAGATTAAAGTCCCACTGCTCCAAAACTAGAAAATAAGATCTATAACCTTTTAGAAATATACTTTTAAGAGAAATTTTTTACTCTGTCTTTAATGACCCTTCTTGACCATGTAAAGCAAGTAGTTGAATGATATTATTTGACTTGATCTTAAACCAGCTACCTTTCAGGTCTCTCTTCAAAAGCAGCCTTCAACTTAGGAATAGGAAAACTAAGCCAACAGTGTTGAAATTTTAAAAGATGTTATATGAAATGTACAGTAATTCTACACAAATTCCTGGTTAAGAATTATGGTATAGGCATATAATCTACATATATATATATATATATATATATATATATATATATATATAAAATCTAGATTATATAGATTCACTTTTCTCCTAATCTATTACTTTGTTTTCTCCACAAAAAGTAGAAAAATTAATAACTTTTTGCAGCTACTGAGGGTTTCGTAAATACTGAGAGGATGAGCCTCAATATGCAGAAAATTGTAAAATCATTTCTTCTGTTTTGAAAGAAGATCCTGTGACCAGTTTTCTGCTCATTTCAGTATTTTGACAGGTTTTTTTAAAAATATTTAAAGATATAATCATAAGATTATCATTATTTATCATAAACCTTCTTCAAAAAGTCTTGTTTGGAATGTTTCACATTCAAAATTCTTTGAACAGTATTCGAGATGTGTGAGTCTACGATAGCTATTTTATTGCGTAATTAATTACCCACTTGCTTCTCTTCCTCTCATTTTGCCATGAAAAACACCTTTTTGTGCATGCAGATCACTTGCCAGGAATGGATTCAGATTTATACATATACATTTTAAGAAATTGATTGACAGTCACCTAAATTTCAGGCACTTTCTGCACTGTTTTTTGGACTCTTTTAATACAATATTGTACACTAGTTAAAAAGAAAGAGGAAAGGAAAGGAAAGGAAAGGAAAGGAAAGGAAAGGAAAGGAAAGGAAAGGAAAGGAAAGGAAAGGAAAGGAAAGGAAAGGAAAGGAAAGGAAAGGAAAGGAAAGGAAAGGAAAGGAAAGGAAAGGAAAGGAAAGGAAAGGGAAAGGGAAAGGGAAAGGGAAAGGGAAAGGGAAAGGGAAAGGGAAAGGGAAAGGGAAAGGGAAAGGGAAAGGGAAAGGGAAAGGGAAAGGGAAAGGGAAAGGAAAGGAAAGGAAAGGGAAAGGGAAAGGGAAAGGGAAAGGGAAAGGGAAAGGAAAGGGAAAGGGAAAGGGAAAGGGAAAGGAAAGGGAAAGGGAAGGGAAAGGGAAAGGGAAAGGGAAAGGGAAAGGGAAAGGGAAAGGGAAAGGGAAAGGGAAAGGGAAAGGGAAAGGGAAAGGGAAAGGGAAAGGGAAAGGGAAAGGGAAAGGGAAAGGGAAAGGGAAAGGGAAAGGGAAAGCTCAGTTTGTTTGTTTTTTTCTTTTTTAAATTATGGTAGATCTCTTATTTATTCCAACAAAAACATGGCATAGTCAGGACTTAGGTTTTTATTATGTACTTATTCGGTGAGGCTGACCAGCAAGTAACTCTTGAGAATTACACCAGTATAAGCATTATGCAGTATAGGAGGTTAGTGAAACATCAGTGCTAAATGCATATCCCACTGGCTTCTCAGCGAGAGAATACTTTACTGTGAAATTTTATAGCTGAAGGAAAATCAATTAGCTAAAATTCATACATTGAAGTCCTTTGTATTCAAAATCAGTAATAAATTTAAAACAATTTCTATCTTCCTTCCAAAGCTACAATTGCTATTTAAAGGCTAACACACATCTATCACATTCACTAGTTATTTAATAATTTTTCCATACCTCTACAAGGCCCTGCAAGATCCTGACAAAGATGACGCATCCATAGTGCACCCTGGCTGCAGATGGTATTAGCATGTTGAGGGAAGATGTCAGCAGTATAGCAGCACCAAATACTCTACAAAGGTGGAAAAAAAGGGAAAGTAAGCTACTTCAGTGTTGTTCCAATTGACTTTTTGTACTTACACTCATTTATCAATACAGATGCTCCCTACATGGGCTCTTTATACGGGGAATATACTGTCCAGACTGGATAAGGTCTAATTCCTTCTAGTGTAATAATCTGCCTGGTAAGACCCAGGCCAAACATGGGTGTATTTATCTATTTAGCATAATTTCCTAAGAAAATATATCTTATTAAATCACAGCTATAGATATTACTTTCCCTACAAACACCCACTTTACACTAATTTTCACACTAATTTCAATCAAATCTGATTAAATCCTCCCCCCTCTGGAAACAAAATTAGAAATTGTCTCCAAACGGTTTGCTAAAAATGATGGCCTGTAAAGGGGTTTCTCACATGCTTTAATTGTAAGAAAGTGACACCATGCATTTACTCCTTACAAAGCAGAAGAAAATCCACTTTCATACAAGGCAAAAGCATCAGGAAGAATTTTAGAGCAGGGATTTTCTTAGACACAAATCAGTCAATCTGGAAACACATATCCATAGAAAAGAGTTCCTTCTTACTGTTGTTTTTTTCAGAGGCTGCTCACTGAAAATTGCTTATTTTGATTCCACAGCATTCTAACTTAATATAAAGTGCATTACAAAGTCTAAATAAATGTATGAAGGGGTGATTCATCTTCAATTCCATTGATTTGACTGAATTTTTATTTGCTTCAATTAATATCCACCTCTTGTAGGAGGAAACCTTTTCTCCACCATTATTGTGTCTTTTTTTAAATAAAGCTATATAATGCAAGTATAAATCTGATGACATATGACATCATGGTATCTGACGTGGAACTGATTTGACAGAAGCCTTTGACCTTCGTTTGTGCTCCTCAGAAACTGGTACAGTTCCATAAGCCAGTGAGAAATACACCTTGGGCTAGAGAGGCAGTATACTTGGGCTAAAGAAGAAGGATGAAAATTCTCCTCAAAGACACAATATTTCACATTCTGCATTTAGAATCGTGGTCTGAAACGAATCTTCAAATAGCAAACTGAGTATATGAAACTTTTATTTGACACAAAATAAAGAGCATGGTAAGGAATCTTTGCTAAATAGCTCTTAATCTTATCTCTTTAATGTGCTCCCTTTGATCTCCATCTCAACTCAACTTGGCTGTCTGTACAGTATACTTCTTTGCTTGTCAACATGTTCAATACATTTGCTGAGATTGAATGGGCACATGATTGTGTTGCACTGTG
Source organism: Muscicapa striata striata (assembly GCA_030060385.1). Classification (NCBI taxonomy): domain Eukaryota; kingdom Metazoa; phylum Chordata; class Aves; order Passeriformes; family Muscicapidae; genus Muscicapa; species Muscicapa striata. Next base: position 271,483 of record JAREIS010000394.1, read on the forward strand.
AGAACTATTTTGACCCAGATTATCTTCTACTCTTGATTTCTTTATGTGTAAGTTTCTACTCCAAAAACTACATGCACTTCATTTCCTTACAATTTAATGCTTCCTTGTGTTCACATAAACTCCAATGGTGTCTTGTCCTCTTAAAATCATGTGAAGACGTTAAAAAATGCCATCTCTTTATAAAAATGAGCTTTACAAAATTATTGCAGTAGGTAAGTGTTTCTTCAAGGAAATTTACTCTAGTTTTTCAATCCTGTATTTGAAATCAGCTTCTATTTGCACATAACTGAAAGCTGAGTTTACCAGAATTGCTTTTGCTCTCATGTTTTCTAAAGAGAAGCTGTTTCCTTGAGTCTGTTCCTTCTAGAAGACAAAGGAAAATGTAACTGAAGGAATGATCAGAGACATGCTTCTTCTTGCCTATATTTAGACTGGAAAATATTCTGTTACATCAGGGTGCAGATGATGAAATAATTCCACAACATCAGTTGTGAGTCAATTCTCTCTCTGAACAATGCTTGATAAGAATGATTTCCCAAAAAATCCAAGGATTTGGAAGTAGAATAAGTTAGAATTATTTTATTATGATTTTTCCAAGAAATGGCTTTTTAAATTTTTTTGTGAATCCCTTTTAAAAGTGATGTCATGCATGGATATTTTAGTGACTCTGTTTCCTCTATAACTCTTAATCAAGACCAAATAAATATTTCTATATTTTGCATCTCTCAGCACACAATGATAAATATCATAAGTATTTCTCCTTTGTGCTCTTCAATCTTCTTAGGTTTATTTCCATAAATACTAAATTCTACCTAATAAAATATTGTGATATAGTGCTGTTTTTTGTAAAAACTTACTGTTTCATTGCTTTAAATATCTCACTCTTTTATTATTATTATTCAGATCAAGTAAAAATTATTTTGAGCTACAGTCAATCAAAATATATTTGAATGCAGCTCACATTTGAATACATTTAATTGGGAAATGGAACATTCTGATTGATCCTAGGGCATTTCTAAACTATTTTGCTGACTCACACATCAAACCCTCAAATTGCATAATCCTTTTTTTTCTGCTTACATTTTTTCCTGTCTATTAAGCTAGTGATTTATGGTCCTTTAGGTTTAATTTTTGCATCTTGCTCAATTTTTCTACAACGTTAACTCCAGCAATGGGTTAGAAAGCTTAGATTTCTTACGTTTTCATGGCAAATTGAATGCGTGTGTGGTTCCATTGTCGTATGCATTGATGGTTAATGTTCATTCTCAGACAGATAGAGTTCCCTGCAAAACACAGTTTCCAGCTTTTTTAGGAGTGTTCGTTCCTCTCCATACCCCACTGCATTTTTATAAAAGTATCTGTTTCCCCTCTTGATATTTTGATGTCACACTGAATGGAGAGGTGTGGCCCTTATTGGACACACAGATTTAAGCTGCTATGCCCTATCTTGTTTCAGTTGTGTTTCCACAGCTGGGCTCTGGAGTGAGCCAAACTAGGAAATCCATGTGGCTGCACTTTCATTCAGAGGTATCCTTGAAAATCCATTTGATTCTGGGCACACTACAAACCCCACAAAACATTTTAATGCCATGGCAAAAATCAAGAGCTTTAGCAGATTGAAGGCAAACTCTGGGAAAACTGCAGAGAAATATCACAGAGATAAAGTAGGCGAGACCAATGACGCTGCCATAATTTTTGGCCCTTGCATAAGAGTGGAATTAAAATGTCATGATATGTCTACAGCAGCCCCTAGCCTTGAAAAAAATTCCTTTCTGACTCAAAATCAGCAACTGTGCAACTATATCTGGAAGAAAATACCCATATACAGAAGAAGACAACAAATGCAGTAGTAGTATGTCAAGGAGAGGGGGAAAAGCCCAATAAATTCTGGTCCTCATCAGTGGACCAGAAGCAGTCCTGAAACAAAAAATTATGCTTTACTTATCTATTTCTATTTCTAGATTGAGTAGACTCAGTCCCAAAATCAGAATCTAACATTGATCTTCAGTATATTGCTGGCATTGAACTGTGACTTAATCGTTCTGTAATATAAGTAGTAATAATAGCAAAATCATATTTGAATGCAAGGCATTTGGGATTGAGAAGAGAAAGAAAATTACTTTGACAGCTCAGGAGAAGTGATTAGACTGGAATGATATTGCAGGTAAAATTAATCTATTTGGGTTTCAAGTCAATTGGCTCGTTTTTCTTATTTGGACAAAAGAAAAATAACTGTATTTATTTTCATCTCTGGATTTCTAGTCTCTGCATCTGTGCAGCAGCACTGCTGTCATCTACCTTTGTCAGGCAATTCACATTACATGAGCATTCTGCAGTGTGTTACAGATCTTGTTACTCAGCTGGAAGCAGTGTCAGCTCAAAAAGTGAGCTGAGCACAGTGCACTTCAAATGCTGAGTGGCAGATGGATGACATATCACATTACATATAGGATATCTGAAAGTAAGGGGTCCTGATTAGAGGCATCCTTTTAACCCAGTGACTGGGAAGGAAAATTGCTGCAAAGAATTCATAAATATGTATGTGTTGGAATCAATTCCTCATCTGAGTCCCCTGTATTTTTATTTATACCAATTTTTAATATGTTTGACAAATTCCACAATTCCACAATTATCGATGTCTCTATTCTCTGAACAAGTCACCTGGAGAAAATGAAACTTACAGATACTAAATATGTCTTTTCTAAAGCATATGAAGTACCTTAGCTAATTTGTCCTTTAAAAAATTGAAAAGTAACTCTTTATGTTTAAAACTGATTTTTAAATATTTATTTAAACAAGAAAATGCTGTAGTTTTAAGATGTGTAAATATATGCTGAGTCAGTGAATTATTAATGTAATTTCATTAAAATTCAAAATAATTAAAGAATAGTAATTCTCGGTCACTTACAGCTGCAAGACATCATTGTGTGTATTTTAACAGATTTGCATTGAAAAATATGGAAACATGGAAAGCATTCAATGGCTTCCATAGAAAATTAATTCAGGACTGTAACTGAATAGTTTTTCTCTCCAAAGTGCCATTGGTCATCGTTTCATGGAAGATCTATCTACTGAATAGAAAAGTTTGACTATTTTGTTAGTTTTCTAGGGAATCATGGGGGGGTGAAAGCATTTTGCACCACTACAATAAATTAAATTCAAAATATTACCATTTAGTTAATTCTGACGGTAAATGGGAACCTATGGAAAATGTAATCCATGTTCTTTTCTGAAAAATCTCTGCATTTGACATTTTTACATGAATATTTATCATATTCTAGAGAACATTATTTTCATTGGATAAAGTATGTACATTCACCAAATACTTGATTTGTAAACAGTGATAAAACATTTTCCCTTCTCACAGTTACAAATTTGTTAGTTAAGGGTAGAAAATAAAGAGGATTGACAACACGAGGTTTCTTGTGAATTTTTCCAAACCTTGTTTAAAGATTAAATGAAAAAATCTGTCACTATTAAATAAATGAAATTTATTTGAATTCAAGTTGGTGAGCTGGTTTGCCATTTTCTGTACAGAAATCGCATGAAATATGTTGAACAGAGACTTATTTTATGAAACATATATAAAAATTAAAGCTAGGTTTTGATTCTCCTTTGCTGCTCTTTCTTGAACAGTGCTTGTTTGGGAGAATCCTAGTCCAGCAGCTCAGAGCAGCAAAATATGTATCACAGAATGTGACTTTTTAGACTGTTCTGTCAGCTCAAGATTTCTAAAACGTATTCTTTTACTTTGGTTGTACCTACTGTCTTTCACCTGTAACACACCTTCTCCTGCAAAGGGCAGTAACACAACGTAGACATTCTGAAGTTATATTTTTATATGACCTAAAGAATATTTTGTTTGAGAGGAACTACATGACTCAGTGCTGTATTAAATTCTTCATTTTTTTCCAGTAAAACATAATGTCTAGAAAAAACAAAGAAGTAAGACGGGCTAACTGGGATGTCTGTGGATTTACAGCAGCTTTTCAGGATATTTTCTTCTGCAAATGTTGCTGGCAATGACAGTTTGTGATCAACTTTTTAACTTAGATTTTTCTTTGTATGTATAGAAATTTCAGAGGTTAACTGACGCTTAACACTTCCCTCCTCACAAAGCATATCTCTACCCATATTAGGTGTGATGAGGGCCTTCTTAGACTTTGATACAGAACATGTACATTTTGATGATCTGCATTTGCTATAGTTTGATCTGCCAGGTTGGAAGATCAAAAAACCCCAAAATATTCATGAGACTTTTAGCAGAAAAGATGATACAAGGGACTGGATCAAGCACCAGTGTGAAAAGCCATGCAGAGATTAGGTCAATGTGTATCAGCAATGCAAATTCCTTTAGCTTTCTGCCTTCTTGAAACCCCACTAATGCCACTGACTCATACCAAGATGCCAAACAGTTTTCAGGCTGCACTTTCCATTGCTTGTTTGCAGACTTATTTTTTGATCTGTCAATGTGTATTCTATAAAAACTTGGGCACTGTTGGATGACAGCATCATTGGAATTGATGCTGAATGTAAAAGAATCCTGGGTCATTAAATTCAAATTGTTGTTCTTACCAGCAAGTACATTACATTATCCTTTCATAAGCAGATCAGGTTCCATCTGGGAGGTTATAAACATTTGCCCTACTTAGTAGTGGTTTTTCCTTTCCAACTTTTTACTTCATGTATCCAGTATGTCTTCTACCCATACTATTTTATTTTAATGGTTTTAATCTCTTCAGTTTCCACAACTGCAATCCTATCTTCTTTCTTTTGCATCACTAAGCAAATCAAATCCTCTACACCTTGTCTGTTTTTTTCTTCATTCACATGCTCATTCTACTAATCCTCTCTCTTTCCTGTCTGAATTCAGCTGCAGAATCTCTCAACCTGTGGTTTCATTTTACAGCTCATTATATCTATATATGTCTAGATAAAGCTCTGACTCATTCCTTCTAACTCATTAGCTTTGGGACAGCTTGCTCTTTAAATATGTCATCTGCTAGATAATGTTTCAAACCAGGACTGTCTCATTCAAATCACCTTACCAACATGCAGGGCTTAGGTTGTGTTTCAACTGTCTCTGCTGATTTAGAGATATACAACACACTTATCAAAGGAATCATCTGTAGGATTAATTTTAAAATATTTTGTGGAGTTGTTTGGGACGATAACTACTAGGTGTTGGCCTCACGTCAGGACTGCTCAGAATAAAGGCAGATTCCTTCAGAGAAAAGTGACAGTGACATTAGTGTTTTTATGCAACCAACCTAGATAACATTTCGTTGCATCAAACCCGGTGTACAAATTGTTTTGGGGTGAAATAACAAAGCAAGTAGAGGTGATTAAGGATACCTGTTGCATAGAGTGCCTGCAATTAATGGTCAGAAGCATACCTGGGTTTTGTTTCAGAGACGGTTATATTTATTCGATACCACTGCTAGTGCAGTAAGGATTCATGTAAACTCAGGATTAGAAGAAAACTTTGAGCAAAGTTATATGACAGCATTATATCTGGATGATGTAATCCTAACGAATAAGAAGTCTCTTTATCATCTTGCTCTGAAAGGGGTGTTGTAACACGGGAATTCAAACTGGGTGATTTTTAAGGTCTCTTCCAACCCAAACCATTCTAGGATTCCCTGAAAGTATCTGGTGTAATTTTACATAAACTGTGTAGTGAATTTTACACAGATAATGATTTCAAAGAATTTTCATCGGTGGACAATGGAATGCAGAAATAAGCTCAAATTTCAAACATAACCCAACTCTTGTAGTTATATCTCAACAAGGGGGGCTAAATTTTGAAAATTTTGTATTTAGTCCTGAAAATATTAGTCAAGAATAAATTTGGTTCTCTGCATTTTCTGTCTTGAGGATTACTTCCCTTCTGTATTCAATTAGTTCCAGAATTCCACATTTGTCAATGTAGTGTTATACAGCTGCTTCTCCATACTAGAGAAAATAACAGTTTAGTCTATAACACTCTTGCCTGAGGTGCCTTGAAAGTTAAAATTTAAACACCATTAATGATGGTTTACCTGCTTCTGATGTATGCAGATATAAACTGTGCTTTAACTAACTCTGAAAAGATTATTTTTGCTTGATAATAGTGATTTTTTTTTTCAGCTGTTCTTCATATTCACCTACTTGACTGAAAACTGTGAGTAGCCCCCATTGGAAGACTTACATTATCTGTACTGATTTTTTTTTTTAATTATATGCCTATGATTTCACTTGTTCATCTCCTTTGTAACCTAAATACTCCTGATAATATCTGTCATAGTCTAGTTGTCTTTTTCAGTCTGTAACCACACTGATAAGGTTTATTGGGATAACTTTTACTTATGTTTACGTATTTCAAATCAACTAAGTAGAACTGAAGCCATTATGGGGAGACACTATTTTGCTATTCTGTGGCATATATAGTCATTCTGACTTTTGTCTTTTTGGCTGAGACTCTGTTGACCCCTCTACTGTAAGAATATCCCTGTGAAATGCTCACCGTGACAATTGATGTTTTCCTAAATGATAGACAGAATGTAGTGGTTTTTTTCTGGACTGGGCCCTTAATTTGCATAGAATAGGACAGGGGTAACAAAACTGGGATTATGCCATGAATATTGGAGTAGCACATGAACTCAGCTGTCCAAAAAACAGAGAGAATAATCTACCTTTGCCATTTAGAGATGAACACTTATTCCCAAGCACCAGTCCTAGGCTGAACATGCTTCATAGGAGAATTGCTTAAAACTGAATCTCCTTTAAAAAACAGTCTGTGGCCAGAAACTATAGTAAAACAGCTTTATCTGGCTTTCCTAAATAGAGATAAAACAGGTTATTTTCATTCATATGTGTTTATGGGAGGAGGGAGATGTGCTCTGTGCTCTTCATACTAAATCCTATTATAAGCCCTTCATGAAGCATTAATATGTAAAAGTCGACCTCCCGCCATCTAATCTAGTATAATAAGGGCTTGGATACATTATTAATTTTTGTCACACATCTGAGGCCCCCTTTTATCAAGCAAAACCCCCATCTAAATCCCTCGTTGCATCATTAAATTGTGAAAACAGCTTCATCATTCATGACAGAAAAATGGAAGGACCCTGAAACATATGGCAGAGGGAGCAGCAGTACCAGCCACCAGTTTCCCCAGTCCCCTTCTTGTAAAGATGGGTACTTAAAAGAATCTGCAATGCAGCAGGGTGACAAAATCATCTTGGGGGTTTTTGTGCAATATTGGCTTCTTCGCCTGGAAACACATGAGCCCCACACCAGTGCCAGGGATCAGAGACCAGCTCAATCTGCAGGATTTTGCACTGAATATGAAAGGTGGGGTTGGCAAGTGCAGCTCTGGGGGGGGGGGTTTGCCTCACAATGCAAGGTCAGTTTAAGTCCTCAGAAGTCCAGAAGTTGGCACTTGTTTAATCATCCACTAATCCCCTACTCATGCTGTGAATTAATCATTGTTTGCAAATCAGAAAACACACAATATGCCACCTGCTAAAAGAATGGAACAATTTCTCTTTTTGAAATAGGGAAATGTAAAGATGTGAACTTCTGGGACATTTTTCTATTTGTATTTCTAAATCAATACTTTACCATAAGTCTTTCTGCTTGTTGTCATTAAGGCTGAGTCAGAGAGATTCTGATTTCACTGACATGCTAATGACAGTTTCAGTGAAAATCTGTGGGACTCTGAGACAAGATGCACTGACAGTTGTCTGAAATATCATCAATTTTATTCATACAAATAATCCTATCAGATTACTTGCTGGGAAGAAGGATTTAGCCCTTAATAATGAGAAGAATGGCACTTGAGAAACAAAGATTAATTTGAAGTGAAATATTAATTTGTATAATTTCATTCAGATTAGAGTGACAATGACTAAGAGTTCTGCATAGATGAGAGATAATTGCATTGTAGAGAAATGTAGTACAGTCATGTAGTTACATTTTTTAATGTGAATAGTGCCAGGATTTGAGCTTTGACAGATAATAAAAAATATATGTCATTATCATAGATGATTTTAGTTTTTAGAAAACTGGCTTTCTATTCTGCCCTTTGTGTCCCTTTGTGTTAGAAGGTTCTAATGTTTGAATATACACAAAGGAGCTAAAATGGTCCCTCAGATTTATTTTATAAAAAATAGTCTGTGATTACTGCAAATTTACTTTTGAAAAAAAATGCTTGGCACATACAGTCAAAACTGGAATTTCTGTTTTAAATATAAAACTGCATTGGGAATTGATTATCTATGGTGTAATCTAACAATGCCCTATTAATTTCAAAGAATCTTTCCTGATTTACAGTAAATATTTAAACAGTTCACTTAGGAAATCAGTGAGGAAATACTACCACAGCATTTTAGTACTGCTTTTGATAGTGCAAGGGGTTTGTTATAGATTTCCAACATAAAGAATATCTAAAGAGTGTATCAGAAGTTTAAAATATAATGATATTCACATTATCTTGAGATGAGGTGATAAAATTGAGTACAGTTTCACAGCTTTCCATATGTATGTGACAGCACATCAGGTAGTTCATTCACAGACAGCTAAAGTAGCATGAATGTGAGATAGGGAATATTAATTTGAATTAAATTATTAAATTTCTAGATTAAAAACAAAACGTGTGCTTACTTATAGGACCACATAGCCTGAAATTCACTATGGCAACAGCCCTTAACATTTGATTATCCCTAATATTTTTCTTAATTCTCCCTCTACTGCAAACATTTCACAATGGCTAAAACATAGCTTCCATTAAAGGAATTTAAACATCAATGAAAAAATTATCACATAATTTCTCTGTTTGGACCAGTGGTGGGTAATAATTATTGTTACTATTTAAGCTTTTAAAATTTCTATGACTGTCAATTGCTGATTCTCGTAATCTCTTTCCAGAGGACTAAAGCATACACTTATACCAAGCAATTTTTCCAGTGGAATTATATGTATACTTACAATCAGATTATCTCCTAGTAAGCTTTTATGTACATGTATCCTGAGTACATATTTCTTGCTGTTTCTTTCACTAGGCATCACTTTATACTGTCATTTTTAAGCAATTAAAGCTCTCTAAGGCAATCTCTAATTTTTCAACACCCATACTAATATGAATGCAAATTACCCACAAAAATCCAAGGTCAAGGTCATTGACTTAAATAGGCTCATTGTACTAAATAAAGAAAAATAAACATTCTAGGATTACACTGATTACTTTAGTAGAGCATCATGCTGAAAGCTTGTGATATGTTTCTAGTCCCACATGGCTTAAGATCCCACTCAGTGAGACTGCTTTTCAGAGTGGTCCTTCCCTTTCTAATGTTACTTTGCACTCAAGTGTCATACATTGAAGAGAATTCAGTCAAACAAAAGTTTAATATGTCCTCTGATCGACTGGATCTTTTTGAACCCACAAGTTTATCAGCATTTATATATATTCCCCAAATGACTGATGAAATGTGAAGACCACAGCAGCAGCATCCTAATTGTGTCTGAATCTTTGAAAGGGTCATAAACTCTAGCCAGATAATCATCAGCCTCCCAAGGTGATAAATATCACTAGTCCAATTACAGTCATTGACTTGGTTGTGAAAAACACCAAAAGAAAAGAAGGGGTTTCATCACACCACTTGGGGCATTAACAAGTAACCTGGGTTCCCTACAGAATATATAGGCAGTGAGATGCCTTGGAATGATACAATACACCTGAGGCATGGAGTGCTTCCACGGGAATAATACCTAACTAGGTAAAATACACCCAGTTTAACCGGAGTAGTCCTCAGATATTGTCATAAATGTAAATGTTTGTGAGGAAGAGAAAAATCTGATTCGAACCTGTCAACTTGTGTGCTTCTACTACTGACTTTTCCTGGCAATGTCCCCACCATTGTCTTGCAAATCTCTGTAGTTGCATCACTTTACATCTGAATTGGTTCAAAAGGCTTTTCTGATGTTGTTTGGGTGAAAGAAGACAGCTTTTGATTCTCTGGGTGAGATTCTGCAGCCTTTACTCAACCAAAACTCCAATTAATCCTGACGAGTTACAGACTGTGTAAAGATGCAAAAATCATTAAAGGAAGAAGAAAAGGCAAATAGTCCTTTGCTGTTAATTGCTATTTGAAAAATCCTTTTACATTTCTGAATATTAGTGTTTTCTCATTACCAGAGCATCTCTCCGTTTGTAAGTACTAATTTCTACTGCAGATCTCTCTAAAAGCTTTTTATCTTGAGGAGACCATTTTTTGTTTTAGCCACACTCTCTCCTTCCTCTCAGTCTCAAGCATACATAAGCCATTTTGCTCGTCAGGCTAAGCCTCTCTGCCAATCCAAACCTACCCTTAATGTTGCCCACTCCTGAGAAGGGTTAAAGGTATATGTGGCTGAGTTTATTTTCCGTTTGCACTTAGTGTGGTACTGGTTTGAAGTGTGGCACTAGGACCTTCGCTGCCTCTGCAAACGAAGAGCCTGTGGCATTAAGCATGGATATGAAAGCCTCATGTGTCTCGAATACTCAGTGGATCTAATTAACAGGTAGAATCGCACCCTGGGTGCTTGAAAAATTGCCAGACACCATAGAAACGAGACCTTAAGTCCCCAGACCATCTGCACTTCCTTTTCATTGTGGAAGTCTCATTTAAACATGTTTTTCGACCATTCTAGATTCATTTATGCTTTAATGAAAAAATCCTGCTGACGGTTTTCCTTTTCATTAAAACAAAAATCACAAAATTATTTAATTCAATCACGGGGGCGGTATCTCAAGCTTTGATGAAATAATGAATCTTTGAATTTGCCTCTGAATAGGTGTTGTTTGAGTATCGTTGCCACAACCTCCTTAAGTGACTGTCTAAAGGAAAAGGAAACCAACCAACATAGGATATCCCCCGCAAAACCAGGGGGTTGCTTGAAGGAGGGTGAGAAATGCGCCATCATAGTGGAGCTCCCGGACCGCATGCAAGAGATCCTTCGCTTCCTAAGGCGCTGCCTTTGAGCGGGGCTTAAGTTGCAAGGGAGTGCAAGGGAGCCCCGCCCGTCCGGAGCTCAGCCCCGCGGGGGTTCGGAGGGGGCCTTGGCCCTATTTAGGCGCTGTTTACCTGTTTGCTGCCAGCCGAGATGAGATGTACCCTCCGGGGATCTGGGTGATTATGTATCCCCAGAAAAAAGAGCCGTGGATCATGCCAACTGTTTCAGGATCCCAATTAAACTTCGCTTTCTTCCAGCGCAAGGGACCGGGACAGAAAAAGAGAAAGACAAGAGGAAGGCTGTAATTGTGCCACTCCAGAGCTTTAGCTTCACCCGCAGTGCAATCGAAGGGGTTCCGCTGCGGCTCCGGGCTCTGCCCCAGCCCACCCCGGGCAAACGCTGGGACTTGCCCGCTAGATCAGCAAAGCAAACCCGGTAACAGCAATGGAGCCAGCGCCGCCCGTGGGACACGAGAGGGGCAGGGGGGCTCCGTGTGCCCTGATCCGAGGCAGAGATCGCGGGGCAGGCAGGGCAGAGCCGGGCAGCGCTGGGACCCGCGGGACCCCCGGCTCACAGGCACAGCCCTGGGGGCACAGCCCGCACTCACCGCCTGCCTGTGCGGGCAGCAAGCCGCAAGGGGTTTGTCTGTGGATTTGGGTGTTTAAAGCTCATCTACATTTGTCATATCTTTCTCGCCACGCTTTAACTCGCTTTAAAACGGCTCTTATCATTTAACGCCTTTTGTCAAAGCAAATTCACCCTGGTATTTTCAAACATTCCTGCAAAACCTCCCCGCCTCCTTTACGGCGAGGTACACCCCTTCTCCCATCCCCTACACGTTTATTTTAGGAGATATCTGCGTTTTTCAAGTGGAAAAGACAGGGCGGGGGGCGAATTATCCGCACAATACGGCAAACTAGGGTTAGGAACTGAAATGGAAAAATAGAAATAATCGGTAGAAATTGTTTCTGCGTCTAGAACGGGATTTCCGTCCTTCGAAGGGCAGCGGCGGGGCAGGGCAGGGGGAGGGGGACCGCCCACCTCGGGACTGAGGAGCATCGGGGCTCAGGTGGGGGAAAACGCCGCGAAACCATTCAGAGCCCACCTGTGTTGAGGTGTTTGACTGCGAGTTGTACTGGGAGGATGTGGGATATACGAGGGAAAGGTTCCCACCTCTTTAATAATTTTTCCTCCTCGGTGTATGGTGCTGTTATTGACCATATCCACGATGGCCACTCCCAAGTTACATCGGATCCCGAAGGAAATGCAGAATCCCAGTCCACTCATGATGGCAATGATGTACCTCCGGGGCAGCCCGAAGCAGGTACAGTCGCACAACGGGGCTTTCTTTTCGGGCACTTCCATGGGCTTTCCATCTTCAGTCAGCTCGATGGTGTCCCCGGGCTTCTGCCTCTTCTCTAAGACTCTGCCCGACACAAGAAGGGAAAGTCAAGGCCTGGCCGCCTGAAGGCACAACAATTTCGGGGAGCTGGAGGCTTAAGTTCACCGTTACCCTCGCTCCTTTGGTTTGGATATTGATTTGAGGATTTATTCCTTGCTTCCCATTCACCTTCAAGCGTTCTTTAGCAATGACCTGTGGGAGTCTCGATTAGTCATCCCCAATTCCCCCCGCCACCCCTCCGCAGCAGCCCAGGGAGGAGCTCTAGCTGAGAATTGCTCATCTATCATTAAAGACTTCTGCTTAAATATGTAGGACGCATCACGAAGACATCATCTGTAACCACTGCAGAGGCGCCATGTTGGGCAGTCCAAGAGGCGCAGAAACAGAACCGGATTTCTGGAGGTTTTATTATCTCCTTGCTGTATCAGAAACACCAAGGGGGTGATCTTGGTGTGCACCTCGCTTTAGTTCTGGGAACAAATGAAATGTCAAGAGAAAAAGACGGGAGGGAGGAGCGAGGAGGAGGAGGAGAGGGCGATATTGCTATTTATTTTAGATTTGCAAAATGGCTGTCACATGCGGTGAAAGAAAACATGACCGAGAGCTGGCATCGCCGAAGAAGGCTTTCCTAAAGATCTCAGTGCTCAGCTACACGTTGTGAGAGTGTGATCACTTAGCAGGTTTAACCTTCCAAGAGCAGCTTTAAGCACTATCTCCTTGCCCTCACTCCCTCAGTTTTACTCGAAAATCGTGTCTCCTAGAAAACAATCTGAAGGAATCTAAAGGGAAATGGTTGTTCGCAGCTATTTCCAATCAGCTGGAAAATACCACGAAAGGTTATTTAGAACATTTAATTTTTTTATTATCATTACGCTTTTGTGGAAAATCTTTTAGAATGCTGCGTCAGTAGCAAGAAAAATCAGCTTAATAGAGCAAGTGTCCCATACCAAATCCCTAAATCTTCAAACCAGAAAAGCTAACCAATTATATAGTCCTGAGAAGTAAATACTTGACCATTTGCAGACACTCCGGACTCTACAACCGCCGCCCTCACCTCTGCTGTAGAAGTGTTTTCTCACTCGGAGGAGCATCTCTTTCAGGTTAATTCATGCGGCTGATAGGGCAGTAACAATCAGCAGAATAAGGCTTAAAAGGTTCTCCGTGTTCGGGAGAAAATACAGGGATTTTCTCCAAAATGTACTCAGCTGAAATTCTCCTGATTTTTCTTTTTTTGGGCTTATTATTTCCATGCTAAAAGATGGCGGCATTAAGAAATGTCTTAAAGTTGTGAATAGAATAAACCACTGGGTTTATGTTCAAAATTCGTTCGTGTGGATAAAGGGTAGGAGTGTTTTCTCCCTGAATAGGAGCCTTGTCTTCAGGAATAGACTGGAAATCAATGTGTAAGAGGCAAGAAAATTGTTTAGATTCTAAGAAGAGTAAACAAAGTACTTAATTGCCGTGAGCTGAAAAAGATTAGCAAATCACTCGTTTGTCAGTCGAGGTGTGAATTCAAACGGAGTTTTGCTGGAAAATACAAGCACCGTTTCTCCATTATTCACTATGTGATTACAAATAGTAGAGATAATAGTTTTATTTAAATGTTGTAGAGTCTTTAAGAACAGCAACAACAAAAGTTTATTTCCTTAATTATATTTTAAGCAGTTATTTTGCATTATCCTTTCTTCTTATTATTAATTTTCAACAATTGAAAATGACTTAAATATAACCAAAACCTGTAGGAAATCAATTGCATTGTTGATGACTTTAATTTTGCTTTTGGCTTTTCTTAATGGTACACTTCCTATAAAAATGGAAGCCTTAATTTTGTCTGTATCATTTCACTGATATGTCCCCTTCCCTTAAAATGGCAGCAGAAGTTGTGACTCATGCTGTGAAACAGCCTGGTGTCTGTGCCCAGAACTGCCGCATAGGTATGGAAAAAAGATTTTTACGTGACCTACCCACGGCAGGCAAATCCGCAGTTACTTTATAGCTGCAACTCGGAAAAAAAAAAAAAAAAAACAACAAAAAACCAAAAAACAACACACCAGCACCACCAAAAAACAAGCAGATAAACAAAAAGCAAAACAAAACAAAACAAAAAAACACACAAAAAACCCAACAACAAACAACAACCAAAACCCAATCCAAACTACCAACACACCCCAAACCAAACCAAATATTTCGGGCTAATTTCTAGCAGACAGCACAATCGAAAATTTATTGGAATTTCACAGACTATTCTCAAACGTTGTGGAGGTCACTAAAGTCACCAGATTGGATGGAGAACGTTGTGTGAACTTTAGTGCATGCACTTCGTAGGCATGTAAGAATGTTGGCTTATTTATCTCTTGTGCACAGGGCTCGACGGTGATAGAAATGTTCTTTACATACAGAAATATACAGAAGTTACGCTTTTGAGTTTAGCAATTGCAGCTCTATATAATTTATAGGACAAGCAGGTGCTTCTAAAGGCAGATGGATAAATAATTAAACACATTCCTCTATATGTTTCAGCTTCAGGAGGAAAAAAAATCGTTCGAATATCAATTATTTATGCATCTCCATGTTTACCTTCATCTGACGACGAACTACACAAAGGACAAGACTAATCAAAACCAGATATTTAAAAAAATATATTTGTTAAGGACAGGGGGCAAGATCCTGGTAGTGCATTGCAAAATTAAGATGGAACAAAAATACAGGTTGCTGCTCTCTACTGATTATGATTTCAAGACGAGATCCTGCTTTTCTGGAAGAAAGGTGGGGTAATCTTTTACTACATCTTTACTGACACCCTCTAAAAGTCAGATAGAGAAGTTACGAGGGTGCCATATTGAGTAGCTTCAGCACTAGTTTCCAGGATCTAGATTATATCTAGCAGAATCGCAACAGCTCCCGACCCTGCCACCGCTAACCTCCCCAAAGCATTCGACCTCCTGCAGCAACGGGAGCTCAAGAAAAGCTTCCAATATTTTTCTGGGAAGTAGAATCTTACAACGGATATCTGTCTTACCTGTAGAGTTGACCAAGCGATTTTCCAGCAAAATTCTTCAATCCCTCCTTGCCAGGAGTCAAAATCCTTTGTTTTACTGACTCCATTCCTGCGGGGATGCTCGCCGGATAATGCTCTGATCTGGATACGGCACTGCTACGAGCAACAATGGTTCATATTGGTTTAATCTCTTAACTTTTCGTCCTCATTCAGTGGCTATCGGTTCACCTACGGGTAAAGGGAGAATGAGAGGAAGAGTGCGCGCGTGTGTGTGAGCAAGGTGGAGACGGCGTGCGGAGTCGGGGGGGGCGAGGGCGAGGGAGCGCGCCTGTGTGCGGCAGCGAGAGGGGCGTCGGAGCGAGCTGCAGGCAGCCCTCGGGGTTCCCGGCAGCACGGAGTTGCCAGGCACGGTCAGAAACTCTCCTCGGCCTCACAGGGTTCAGCAGCGGCGGGAGGAGGCAGAGCCATGCCCGGCAGGGCGGGGACGGAGGTGTCCGTGCGGGAGCGTTCCGAGGCAGCGCCGGCTCTGCGTGTCCCCGGCTGCAGCTCCGGCGGGGGCGGGGTGCGCTCGCCGCCCTGGGCAGGCGCTGCCAAGTCCCCGGAGCCGCCGGCCGAACGCGCGGAGCCGCGGAGCCCCCGCTGTCCCCGCCCGCTGCCTCCGGCGCGGCCGCGGCTCCGCTCCCCGGCGCTTCGCCCCTTCAGCACCGCGGCCAGCGCCGCTCCCGCCGCGCCGCTCCCCGCGCCTCGGACGAGCGCCGCCGCTCCTCGTGCAGCGCAGGGTGCGGAAAGGATGCGGCCTTCGTGCAGCCAGTCCCGCTCCCGGGCAAACCGGGCACAGCCGCAATAATGCTGCCGTAATGCTATAAACAGACAACACCCGTTCCAAAGGTATATTTACCTCTACAGCCACATTTGCTCACATAGCCTATTTTAGATAATGTTAGGAATTCATTAGTGACTGCTTTCTCCAAAGCATTTAATATTTTCCATGCCTTTTTTTTTTTTTTTTTTTTTTTTTGTCCTCTGTTTTTATGCCTCTGAGTAGGCCACTGTAACACTCAACCTTGGAATGAACTGGAATGAACTGAGCGTATTCTAACAAATTATTTTTCCATTCAGAATCTAATAATAATAAACTTTTATCTCTTTGAAGAAAATTGAAGATGCGAAAATCGGTATTTCTTTCAAAGCCATAACCATTTTATTTCTCTTAGATTTCATTTTAATCTAAATGTTCCTGTAATATGCTACTTTAAAAAAAATAACTTGTGTTTTAAAGAAGTCCTTCTAATATTATTAAGCTCCTTCACTTGCCCAGTTGGTAACTAAATGCAAAGTGTATTTTCAAAGGAAGATTCCCTAATGAAAACATATGTTGTAGTTGCAATAGCCTAAAAGCATCAGCCGTTTGGATTTATAGAAATATTTCTTTCAGATATTGCCCTCTGCTGGAGGGTTAATGAAGTTTTACAGCGCCAAAGCACATTTTTACAAGACCAATTATTTTAATATTGAAATTCCCATAATGACTGATCCATGTAGCATTTCAATAATTCCTTTCAAAATTCTAACAGAACTACAAAGTACTAAAGTAGAAAATAAATTATAAATAAGCCATATATAATTGAAATGTTGCTAATTAGCACCATAACATAGCCCTGATTTCTACATCACAGTAGCTATTGGATGGAGTTTGCAGCATTGTCACTGCCATTACAAACCTGAAAGGATTTTACCCAGAAGAGGAAAAGCTGCACAGTTACATAAGCATGTCTTCCCAGTGTATCATGGCTCCACTGTGCCATTGCTGATGCTCAAAGGAAACCCATATTAATAGATTTTTCTGAGAGGCAGGAGGAACAGAATATTGTTTTGCAGAGGTGCATTAAATGGGGTAGGATTCTGTAATTCAAGACTTTCAGAAGGGTACTGAGTCCTTTTCTGAGCTGGAATTTGAAGCTGTAAAGCCTACTGGGCAAGGGGGCTTTGTTTATACATGCTGTGCAAAGAGTTCTGGCCCTTTTTTTAGAAAGCTCAGCACTGGCATGGCTTTGATGCTACTAAGAAGCAGCAATAACTATTAGCAAAATAATAACATTTAATAAATAAATTACAATTTATTTGTGAAAGATAAAGAATTTATCATATCACACGAAAATGGAGAAGAAAAGTCCAGATGGTGCATTCCTGGTTGTTCCTCTTAGTAGAGGAGAATTAGATAGTCCTTAATTGCATAAAATATGCAAAGTAGCAAGCAACCTTGGAAAGTAAAATCCTGTAGTGACTAGGCTCTGATGCTGTAGCTACCTGAAATGGAAATTTCATGTCTATCAGATGATACATCCAGATATTACTGAATCACGTCCTGATCAAGCTCAGCTGGTTTGGCTTCACATGGTAGCAGTAGACAGCTAATCTCATTAGTTCTACAAAATTTGTACAGTCTTGTCAGCTTTTTCTACCTGATATATTAAATAGTTGACCTTGGTAAAATAAGCAATTTCTAGAAGAAATAGCACATAACATTAACCAAAAATCGTTATCGATAATTATTTTTATAATAAATACCTGCTACAGACAGACCACTCACAAAAGTGAGTGAACTTCAGTGAAATCACTATGAGGACTTTCCACTGGTGTCAGTGGTAAAGGGAAATAAGACATTATGCAGAACATTCTAGTCCAGATGATCAATGCTAAATGTTCACATATTGACCAGGAGAAAAGAGATTCAGCCAAAATTGCTAAGTAAAAAATGAAGCTATGAAATGGTTCTAACAATATCTGTGGAATGATATGGTGCAATCCAAGATGCTGCAGATGTCTGTTTTCCACATAGAACAGGAAACTTACTGTTTCATACTGAAATCTTGCAATTAAAAACAATTTTCTGCACGTCATTGGATTTTCTTTAACTTTTACTTATGTGAAGGCTAAAAGATTGAATCTTTACCTGCCCTTTTATTTCTATAAATAGTTCATTTTTACAAATTTCAAGCTGAGCTATTTCAAGAAGTTAATCTCTTTTGGAGATGAAGAATTACAGATGTGGTTCTTAGCTCATTTTTCTTACTGCTATGTATCTAGTCTCAAACTTTTCTAAAATGGCCCTCAGAATAGTGCCTAAATATTGTATAACTCTTTTAGAGAAGCTCAAGGTCAATACACCAATACAAATCTCTTCTTTTTAAGTTTTAGTCTTTCTGAAGAAAATTACACAGTAAGCTAAAATTTTCACCATGGTACATACTAGTGACTTTTAAAAAGTAATTATTTAAATTCAATTTTGGGTCTTACTTTTGCTTATCTTTCACTGCAAAATGAATTTTCTCTTTCTCAAGTGTCATGCAAGCAGAATTTATTAATGAGCATATATTTATGATCCATTTTGAAAAATAAGTATGTATGTACTACTTTAACTTCATATGATCATACATACAAAGTCTGAGATATTTTGTTATTCCTGTTTACTGAAAAGTGACAAAACACTGCTCTCAATAATACAGTGTCATCTTCAGGAAAAAAATCATGTGCTTAAAATCTTAGCTATGCCATTAAACTCCTGGGTGTAATACAGACATCTGGTACTGAGGATAACATAAACATAAATTTTGAATTATGACGTAACAATTACTCCTGTTTATGGTAGCTGTCTATTAACTCAAATGGAATTTGATGTGATCTGAAGAACAAAGCAATTTTTTACCTTCTTTGGTACTATGGAAGTGCAAAGTCACACAGCAATGCCAAAATAATCATCATGCTTGCCAGGTCACCAGAAAGAAGGTTTTCTGGAAGAAACAACAGCTTTGTAAACTCTTTTTTATTAAACTGTTTATTGAAAAAAAATCGATCATTAAAAGAAAATATTTAAATAAAATCTTGTGACAAACTTTGACTTAAGAGGCAGAAAAATGTGACAAAAAGATTGTTTTAAACCAGGATTTTTCTCATTCTTCCTGAAAACTTGTAAGAATCACTTCCTGAACCACTTTGGTGGGCTTTTGTCTTATCCTCAAGAGTCGTGATGATTCACTGCTGGACAAGTCCTCTGAAAAACTACACAATACATCACTTTGAGAATTTAGATGTAGTGTCCATGTGTTTACATATTAAAGATGTGTCTATGCTGAATTTTGCATGCCAAGCTGTAAAGATTCCTGAATCTAAGTTAAAATTATATGAAGTTGGGTTGACAACACTTTATAGATAATTTTGCCTTTTGGAGGCCTATTCATCAGTGCCTAAAACTATATTTCATTAAATGGGCAGTGCCTATAAATCCAGACCTAGATGTGAGCACGATGTGGTTATTATGTCCTGTTGAGAGGTGTATTAATGGTGTCATAATGGTGTCATAATGGTGCAATACTCACAGAACTTCTTTCTGCTTCCTCACAATCTGTGATGTTTACATCTTGAGTGGTGCTTTAATTTCCTGAACTGTGGGCCAAATTGGTGATTTATATGTTGTACAACAAACATGGCAGAAGTTGAACTGTTGGATCAGGTCTTGACTCTGTACTTACACAACAACACAATTATTCTTCTTATTTTTGTGTCAGAAAGAGAACATGCTTGGACTGAAATATGCCTGGGTCTGGGCAGAACTTACACATTCACGTGGTCGCTCTCAACCAGATTGTGCATTTTGGAAATAGAAATCCAGAACCTCAGGCTACGATCACAGGGACAAGAAGAAAAATCTAGCGGGAAGTTGGCCACAGAGGCAATATAAAAGTGGCTGTGGGCTTTGCCCAGCAAAGTTGAGTAGTTTTTCCACTGCTTCAGCTAAGTTTCATATATGGCAGCTTAGTGTTTGCAAATTGGGCTACTCTTTCAGATGCCCTTATTCAGTTGCTAGGATGTTATTACATTGGAGATTTCCTATCAAATTTGCCCTAAATCAGGACAATTGCTTTGCCAATAGTCTAAAAGGCACAATAAATGAAATATGATAGAGTATAGGAGTAGCACACTCATTTTTCAGGGCAATTTCTAGTTTTAAACTAGAACTGGTGGTAATTTGCTCAGGGATCTCTGCACTAACATAGATGATGAAATATTCTAAAGATATGCTACAAACTCCAGAGTTTTGTTTGTTTGTTTGTTTTTTAAATTTAGGAATATCTTGTTTCTAAGCATGTAAATTCTTAGTGTTCATTCTAATTGTGCCTAATTATCAAATAATCTAGTTCATGTTGAAGCTATTCCTTCAGCCCTCCAGTGGTAAAAGGACTAGGTAAATGACTAGAACTGCAGTTAATTTTTATGTTCTATTGGTGTAGCTGCAGATATCACCATGAAAAAAATTATCACTAGCTCATTTGCAGTTACCATATAGGACTACTCCATGGCTGGAAATTTTTCTGTTATGTTACAAAAAGATTCATTTATTTCCTCCATCCTTCTTTTCCAGTCTAAAATCTAGTTAATTTTTAGTATTACCAGATAGATTGTTAACAAAAAACCCCAACAAACTAATAAAAATCCATCCATTGGCAAATGTCTTTTAAATCATGAAAGCAATGATATTACTTTTTTAAATTATTATTTTTATTTTTTATGCTATCTGTGAAGAAATTTAGCAGCATTTAATACATTTATCTTAAAAGTAAATGGAGATGTTTATATTCTTCCCACATATTACAGGAACATCTGTTCCTTTGAATTCCTGTACTGTTCCATGAGTTACATGCAAAGGATCCCAAAGGACTGGAAGCCATCTGTCATTTTACACAGACAGAAACGCACCTACCTCTGAGGCTCAGACACAGTAACAATTCTCTCAGCACCCAAGACAACTATGTAACACTTGGTGAGTGGGACGCAATTACCCAGAACAAAATTTAGCCAAGGATTTGTGATTGCAGCACATTATCCTATCTTTTATTGCAATGATGATTAAGGATTAATGTAATTAACCTCTCATTACATTATTATTCCAGGATGACCATCACTGAATTGTTTAACAGCTTAGAAAAGGCTTTTTTTGCAAGAGCCAGTTTGGTCTTAGTGACAGTCAGGTCTCTTTTCATTGCATGAGAAACCTTGTGAAAAATGTAGTAATTGAGGACTATATTATGGTGACTTTATTGCAAGAATTAGAAAACCAGAAGCAGGTTTTACAAGGCTGTGGCAGTCCTTTATTTTCTGTTAAATTTTTTCTTAGCATTATTTTAAAATATATTAAGAAAAATTTGGGGAGGAATTTCCATTCATTCAGATATCAAGCTGCACTGATCTGAACAGGGCTCAAATCTACTATATAATTTCATTTGCTAGAAAAACACTTAAAGAGATCCCAAAAGTAGCATCAGATACATCATTTGATCAGGAAAGTATTCCTGGTGGGGGAAAACAACCCAAGAAAGCCATAACTTTTCTCTGTAGAAGGATATAGAGACAATGAGTAGAACTCATTGTAGCAAAAAGTAAATAAGGAGGAAGTATGTGTTTAGTTGATGTTTGGGGTTACTGGAGTCTGTAGAAAGTAATTGTTGCGTTTTCCCAAGAAAGAAATGTGAGGGGGACTTTCATTCATCCTATTTTTGGTTTCATTTCTTGACAAGCTGACAACCATCACATGAATTCAAGACTATAATTCATGTATTCTCTTGAATTTTCTTGGAATTAGCATAAAAGCATTGTCTCCAACATGGATCCAAAAAAGAAGAATATGAAATCTGTGCAGATTTCTTATGTCATATATTTGCATCTGCATCAGATAACACTAATCCAATTTAACAGTGCTAGCATGTCTTTAAATGACTAATATTTTAATAAAAATACTCCCATCATTGTATTCATAATATAAAATCAAATATTGCTAGTTCTGTGAGCACAGAAACATAAAATCATAGAGTCACTAAGGTTGGAAAAGACCTCTAAGGTAATTGAGTCCAGCTGTTAATGAATGCATCTGACTCCCTAAGGCATCCTGTCCTCAGTAACCCTGGTTTTCTACTGTCCTTTCCTTACATCAGGCCCTGGTCAGGATCTGTGACAACTCGGGTCCTCCCCTGCATGTTCTCCAATGCTTTCCTGTCAGCATACTTAGTTTCTGTCATGTCATCAGCATGTCTTTTCCTTCTTCCTTATTGTGCCTTTTTTATTTTCCTGTAAATTGCTGCTTTTGGTAGATCATTTTTTTGAAAATGGTAGGGAACTCATAATTCTGGCATATTTCTATTTCTGCTAAATGGGACCAAAATGGGTTCAAAAGTGATTATGAAAGGAAACTAACCCACACATACACACACATA
The DNA here is from genome assembly GCA_030060385.1 of Muscicapa striata striata. Lineage (NCBI taxonomy): Eukaryota > Metazoa > Chordata > Aves > Passeriformes > Muscicapidae > Muscicapa > Muscicapa striata. The sequence goes on from JAREIS010000394.1 coordinate 294,122, forward strand.
CACGCACACAAAGTCGTATTTTATTAGAAAATAGGCTTGAAGCCATCAGTGTTAAATGCTGTTGGTTGAGTTGATCTCATGTTTCATTAATAGCAGACGTTATCTTTGATATTGCTGTATCTTTTGAGGTACAATATGTGTGCCTTCGCTAAATCACAAGGTCTTGCCTCTTTTATAAATACTTCAGAAGTGCTAGATACTTTCTTTGGAGAACATGGCCATGGGTTTGAAGGTAGAAAAGCCCAAGTGTTCTTGTTCTTGCAAAGGAAAACCAACGACTGTAAAAGATTTTACAGGAATTAAAATACAGAAATGCTATTTTTGTTGATAGTTGGAATACATAAGATGTTCCTTCTCCCCCAGAAATATTAGAGAAGCACATAAATTAACATGACAGGGAAATATCTGCTTTATTTTAGGGCACTGCTAATGACCTCAGTGGTGGTTGTATTGTGTTCCACAAGGGAGGGGGGAGGATCAGGATGTCGCATAGATAGATTACTTCAGGCCAAAGCATTCAACCTATCCACTTAAAAATACCTGTGATCTCTAAATGCAACTAAAATATCAAGTTCTTAATTCAGACACCTTTTCTAGATGTCAGCATTTAGCTCAGATTTCATATGCATTTCATTTTATAATTAAGTGTAAATATTTTACATCTATTTTTTCTTACTGTTTGTTATAAATAAATCATCACAGATCTGGTAGATCAGCTAACTGATTCCCCTAAAGGAAGTCTGTTGATTTTTATATGACTCAGTCTCTGTGTGACCAGTTCTGATGTCTAGCTATTTCAGAGTTTCTTCTATGGGGGAGGTGAATTTTAATTACATATTTAGTGGCCTATTTTCAAGACTTGAAAGTTCAAACAGTTCAAAAGACTTGTGCTGAACCTTCTTCCCTTTCCAGGCTCAGGGTTTCCTTGTCTATCTCTTAAGATGGTGTTTTCATCCTGAAAGCCAGAAAAAGCTTTTTGTTTTCTTTCCAACAGCCTTCATCTTAATAGTTGACATCTGCTGAGCCTTTACCATGGCCTTTTACCAAATTGCACCTGATTATTACAACTCATTCTGTAGTTGAGTCACTTTCTGACTCCTCTTGGGGCAAAGACTTGCTGGCTGCTTCCATTCTCTACCCAAAGGGCACTCTTTTATGGGCAGTTCTTCACTGGCTTTTTTTCTTTCCAGAGCTGGCAAAGTGATCAGAAGAAGAACTAGTGCTATCCCTATGTGCTGTGAGAAGTGATCAGTGTTACCATTAGTGCTCTCTCTGTATGCTGTGGTGTATGATCTACGGATCCCACTCTGTTTGCCAAAGCCAAATACTGAAGTGCAGATAGAAAGCTCTTATAAGACAATGCTATTTATTCTGTTTTAGTGCTACAGAAACTTCTCAATCTATTAGAAAAATAACAGCTGGAAGGAGGAAAGAGATGCCAAATGCCAAAGTCTCTGCATGGGCTGTATTCCTACCTAGTAGAGCAAGAGGCATATCTCTGCATAATATTCAGAAAGGAATTCAGGATTTGCTCATCTGTATGGAACTAATTTAAATGTTCCCATGGCATTCTACCAGCTGAGAAAGATTCCATAGAATTTTCACATCCTCTATATTCTTCTTTCAGAAGTAATGCCAGTTTCTCAAAAAAATTGTCTTACCATTTGTTTGTTCTGAAGCCCTGTTGAATATTTCTGGATATTAAGCCTGCTTCATCCATAAAAAATATCCATCATGCTATAGGCAAGCAAAGATCAAGATGAATAAATATGTAAGAAAAGGGAGGTTGCAAGCACAGTTTTGTTGCTGTTTGCCAGATGTCCAGAGCTCACAGCCTAGGGGCTGCAGCCTGATAATTAATGTCTGCAATACCTAAGTTGTTAAATTTTTTTGTTTTCTTGTTCTCTCACTTAATATTTTCCTGTATTTCCACACTGTATGTCTTACTTTGTACATAAATCCAGTAAAATAACTGTAGTTATTTCCAGAAAAAAAAGAAACTAAATTTTGTTACAGTGATCTGAATGTTTTTTGTAGATATTTTTTTTTCTCTTTGTCATGATAGACTGACTTTTAGATACTAGTTTTCCCTAGTTTAGTTTTGTTTTCAAGTGTCTAGTAATTGGTCTGAGACTGTCAATTCATCCACAATTCAAACCTATCATGATGTTATATATTCTCTTTTTTTGGTGGAAATGTTTGGCTTCTAAAGGGCTGAACATATCAGAAGCATTACAAAGGCTAGATTTAGTGCCTTTACAACATCAGGCTTCATTTTTTTTTTTGGCTTTCTGTTAGGAATAACCATTAGGAATAATTAAAGCTCTGAAATAAATTCATATTTCTGAAATAAATACATATTTCCAAACTGAATGGCTGGAAAGCAAGCAGTCCCTAAAAATCCATTCTGTCAGTCATGTCCTCTTCACTTCCAAATTCTTTTTTACTATGAGGCTTCACTGGCTTATGAAAACTCCTTTCCCTGGAGGAATCTTATCTTAAATAAAAATATCCATTGAATCCATGCATTAAATCAGTCCCATTTTACTGAGTCACTCCTGGTGTATTGAGATGGTCTTCTGCTTTCATAGACAAATTTCCTTGACAGGTTGACTATTTCTCTCCATTTATGACAATAATAATAATTGCCCTTGGTGTGATCAGTGTGTGCTCCATCATCAGGACACACCATAAATCATTGAAAGGTACTTTGGCAGCTGGTTAACATTACACCTAAGTGCTTCATCCAACACATGCTTTCCCCATCTACATGAACATGTTTCCTCCACTCACGTCTTATATCTTGCACCTGTGTGGTGTTCTCCAAAAGGTTTCATAAATGGACTGCTCGTCTTTCAAAAGCTGTCTTGTACTCTCCAGCACTTCTAATAGATTTCAAAATGATCCTCATTAATCCTTCTTCACTGAAAGGATGGGTGACCAGTCACAAAGCCTGAGGGATATGGAAAAATATGACCAGTGAGGGAAAGAGAGAAGAGGATCCTTCTCTTACTGAACACAATCTCAAGGAATATGACTTCAAATGCAACAGGACTTTCTCATGAGTGCTAGCATTTTGGCAGGAAATCTCACAAATTATTAATGTTCTGGAATTCCTTTCCCATACCACAGGCAGGTTATCAGCCTGAAAGCAGACCCTCATTATGCTTTTTTGAGGGGACTGAAGGCAATTTCTGTTCCACATAACTATTACTGTTTTTTCAAAATGCTCCATGCTTCATCTATGCTGCAGTAGAATAACAAGCAGTTTATAGATTCCAGCATTTGAAGGAATGTCCCTTTCTCAGCACCAGTGGGATGGCAGATGTATGTGTCAGCTGTATCACCTTCTTCTCCATGCTTTTTCTTATTTTATTCCTTGCTATTTCACAAAAGGTTATAGGGGCATAAAGAGGACAACATAATGTTCAAAATTAAAGTAATTCTAAACAGTTGATAACATTGCTAAACATTGGGGCCAAATTCTAATATCCTTAATAAATACTTGACCAAAGTGTAACTCCATGTTTTTGTTAGTAGCTGCTCTTTTGTTTGTAGAAAAATCAGGTTCAGAAACTCTTTGTGCATCAGGAGGGAAGACTGAGTGAACTGAGCATGAGCAGTAACTTTTTCTTCTTGATAGTATTTAAATACCTGATACTTCTCAGAATTTTTATTTATTAATTAGTCTGAGTTTAATTCTCCAGGTAATATGAATATATTATATTATATTATATTATATTATATTATATTATATTATATTATATTATATTATATTATATTATATTATATTACATTACATTACATTATGACTATGTTCACATTATAATCTGTCCAATACAATGGTTACACAACAACCCAGACATGTAAGTATCTGAAGCGCAACTTGAGTGTGGTAACTAGTAACTCAGTCTTGTAGAACAACATGAAAGACTGAGAACTGCAAGAAGCAGTAAACTTATTGCCTTTGATGATGAAAAAAAAAACTTAAAACTTCCATTCTTAATATTTTAAAATATTCCCCAAACATATTTAATAACCATTTAAAAATGTCCATGATTTAAAGCTTTTTCAGTTCAAATCTGTTGATATAGATATTTGTTTTTAATAAAAAATACTTTACAGAAATTTTGCTGAAAGAACAAGAATCTGATATAATTGTCTTCTTATGCTAAACAGTATCAATCCTTTTTCAGGTTAGAGGCTTAATTATAAAGTTTCAGAATTACTGTGAATTTTGTGAATTTTGTGCATTTCTGCACCAAATATGGACCAAATAATTGGCATTTATTGCTGAATGAAGCAGCTTACCAATGTAGCCTTGTAGGAAGTTGTATTTGTTCTCACCACAGCAGAAACTGAAGTTCCATTGCTCAACATTTGCCTCATCCTCATCAGATACCTAAGGTCAGTGGAAAAGCCTTGCTCCTGTGACTGTCCTAGTGCCCAGGAATGAGCTCAGTCCCTGCAAAGACAGATATGTGACAATCAGGCATGAGTGGTGTGTGCATGGAGAAAGGGGGGCTGCTCTGTGCACCGTGAGGTGTCTGGTTACCCTGGGTAGACATTTGAAGCAGAGTTTGTCCAGCATTGAAAATGAAGCAAACACTCCAAAGGATTTCTTTGCAGTTCATTCCTTCCAGGTGCAAAAGCAAAGAAAATCCTGCTTTTCCCTTTCAACAGAATCAACCTCTTGGATGCCCCCTTCCAGTTCCTGTATTAACTTCTAACACAACTTGGTCCTCTCTCCAGGGGAGACCTGCTGACAGACTAGCATTTACATTTAAAGGCTTTTTCTACACACCTGATTATTAAAAAATTCTCTACAAGTTCTGGCTTCAAGCCTGTCTGGTGCATCAGCTTTTCTGTCGTCTCCAGTTCATAAGGTCTTACACTTCTGTTTATTCACCTTCCTCCTTCTGAAGATAAAGTAGTTAATAAAGACTTCATAGTTCCTTCCAGTTTTATTCCTTTTTGAAAAACCTATTGAAAGAGCTACTGAGCTTTCAGTGCTGGAACATTCCAGTACAATTTGTATTACATTTCAGCAAGCACTAGCTGAGAAAAATAAGTAAAAGCCACTAGCATGGAGGGTGCAAGGATCTAGGAGCCATCTGAGCCAGAGCTTTTCTACCTTAGCAGTTTTTCATTGCTGAGGATGGTGTGGGCCAGACAGACCCAAAACATCAAGTGTTTCAAACCCAGTGTGGTTAAGGAAGGGCCAACATTACAACAAGGCTCATTTATTTAATGCTTCCTGATAACAGAAGCAGTTACTACGGCTTCTGCATCTTTCAGTACCAAAACTGAAATGCTGAATGATGTTGGATGCTTTGAACAACCAAGGGCCAAGCAAGGTCGATCAGTGATTTAAAAACAAATGTTTCTGACAAGCTAACAGCACAGGCTTGTTGAGGAGTTGAAAAGAAAAAATAAAAAAAAAACCCCTACCTTTATCAAATGGTTCAGACTGACTCATTTCTGACTGAGAAAGCATAATCACTAATTATTGCAGGGGAATGTGCGTATATGCGCCTTCCAAAAATTGATATGGCTGCTGAATTTCACATCCTACTCATCATCTCCCAGCAGATTTCTCAGTACTTGCTTAAAAAAGAACCTGAGTTGCATCTGAATGATGTAAGTGTTGTGTTAAGAAAACTGATTATTTAAAACCAGAATGAGATTTAATTTAGCTACTCCTTTTAAAGGATGCCAAGGCAAGAATTGTTGAGACCACCCTTAGCAAAGCAGACAGACAAGAAAAAGTAACTGTGGCTTAATAAGGTTACATAGTAGTTCATAGAGTCTGGAAATAATTTTATTATCCTTCATATGGTAATGACCATCTTTTTTTTCCCCTTTACTTCTTTCCATCTGTCTGGAGAAGGAAGATTTTTTAAATAAGTCCTCTGTGACGGCTCCCTTTACCCTCTTTGGATACAATCTCTTGCCACACTGGAAGCTAGGACCCCTCTCCTGTGTCTCCCAGCATTGTGTCCTAAACATTCAAGTATTTTCAGTATTTTCAGAAACTGTTTTTTTTAGTTAATTTTGAATATTTTGTAGAATATTAGACAATTTTATTTGTTTCAGAGCCTGCACATCTCAAACAAATTGTAGAGCTCACAAGCTGGCATATTTTTTCTCCCACATCTTGTTGTCCTTTCCCACCAATCCACTGGTGAATGGGTTACTTATTTTTCTACTCCTGTAACACATCATATTTTACACCATTTGAGATGCAAATGTTGGAAAAATGTCATTTATTTCAGCACTCCCTAAATTTTTTTTTCTTTGTATAGAATAAACATGGACTCATTTTTAGAAAGACTCTTTAATCTGGGTAGATGATATAGATGCCTTACCTACTTTTCTGATTCAGAAAGTAGAACCACTGAATTTTGGTGCACATGTTTAATGAATGAATGGCCTGGTTTAGGGGAAATTTGGAAGGAAACCTCTGAATGGGGTCCCTCTAGAAAACAGATTCAAATGGCCCCTCCCCTAACTGGCTTGGAAAAAGATCTCCTCAGAGAGAAGTGGAAAAAAAGCTGTTTATTTAACAGGCAAAGCACTCCCCAGCACAAAAATGAACAATACTGAAGAGCAAAATCTCTCACCACTCTGAGGAGATGACAAATTCAGCAGAGTCCCTTCCTGAGTTGCAGCCCAGCTCACTCAGGCTGTTCTCAGTCCCTCTGGCACTGGGAAATGCCACAGCCCAGGCCAGGCCCAGTGTGCCACAGGTGTGAGCTCCTGGGGCTCTTCTGGGTTTTCAGTCCAGAGCAGGTTCAAATAATTCCAAGAAAAAGAAAAAAAAAAAAAAAACCACCACATTCCAGGGAACTTGTCTGCCTCAGCTAGTCAAAAACTAACTAAAAACAAAGGAGAGCTCTCTCCTGCCATCCATTGCAGCCACCACAGTCTGTGTGAAGGGTGCAAGGGAGTGAGTGCTGTTTCTGATAACAAACTCTGCACCTCTTCTCTCCCCCTTCACTCTTGGGACCAGCCTTAATGCAGAACCTAACATCCAGCACAAATGGAACAGACGACTGGAGATACAAGCATCATGAAGTCACCCCAGTACATTCCACCCCTTATCCCTGTATTGTCAGCTTACTACCAAAGCTAATATATGTTCTAACTCTACAAGCACATACATTATACATACATATACATATACATATATATATATCCAGTATACAGCTATATACAGACACTGGCAGTGACATCCAGCAATGATATTTACATATGGTTCTCATCCAACAATCTGATCTCCCTGAGGTACACATCGTGTTGTCCCATCTTTCTGCATTATCCACTGTGTGCAACCTGGTCCCTGAGCAAAGACAATCCCACAAATGGGTTTGTCTGTACTTGAGGCAGAATCAATCCAAACTGTTTCCCCAACAAACCTCTGACATGCACCACTGGGACTTTGTCTCCATCTGCTGTGTGCAAGGACTCAGACTGGGCAGGGCCTGATCGGTTGGTGGAGCCTTGGGTGTTAACTAGCTAGGTGGCCTTTGCTAGATTCTGCTCCCAATTCTTGAAAGATCCCCCACTCAATGCTTTCAAGGCAGTTTTTAACAGTCCATTGTACCTCTCCACCTTGCCTGCAGCTGGTGCATGGCAGGGGATATGGTACACCCACTCAGTGTGATGTTCCCTAGCCCAGATGCTGATAAGGCTGTTCTTGAAATGAGCCCCATTGTCAGACTCAATCCTCCCAGGGGTACGATGCCTCCAAAGGACTTGCTTTTCAAGGCTTACGATGGTGTTATGGGCCGTAGTGTGAGGCACAGGGTAGGTTTCCAACCATCCAACTATCCAACTTACCTTGGTGTGTCTGGGACAGCGTGATTTAATCAATCTGCCAGGCCTCCCCATACATATATTTAGACCACTGCCCACCATACCAGAGGGGCTTGACTTGCTTGACCTGCTTGATCTCAGCATGTCTCATAGTCATGGATAATCTGAGAAATAACCATGTCCATGGTTAGATCCACCCCTCAGTCTCGTGTCCACTTATAGGTGGTGTCTGTGCCCTGATGACCTGAGGCATCGTGGGCCCACCAAGCCAGGAAAAACTCTCCCTTGTGTTGCCAATCTAAATCTATCTTTGACACCTTTGTCTTGGCAGCCTGATCTACCTGCTTGTTGTTTTGGTGTTCCTCTTGACTCCTGGGGACATGGGCATTTACATAATGGGCTTTCACAGATAGTTTCTCTAGCCAAGTGGCAATGTCTTTCCCCTCTTCGGCAGCCCAAACTGGTTTTCCTCTGCACTGCCAGTAAACCTTTTTCCACTTTTCCAGCCATCCCCACAGAGCATTGGCTACCATCCATGAATCAATGCAGATAGAGCTTTTGCCACTTCTCTCTTTCAACAATGTTCAGGGCCAGCTGAACGGCTTTGAGTTCAGCAAGTTGACTTGATCCACCTTCTCCTTCGGTAGCTTCTGCAACCTGTCATGTGGGGCTCCATACGGCTGCTTTCCACTTTTTGTTTCATCCCTACAGTGCAACAAGAACCATCAGTAAAAAGAGCATAGTGTGTTTCTTCTTCTGGTTATATGGTTGGGGCTTCTTCAGCACACGTCACGTGCTCTTGTTTCTCTTTGCCAGTGAGACCAAAGTTTTCACCTTCCGGTCAGTTTGTAATTATTTCCAAAATCCCAGGGCAATTCAATTTTCCAATATGGGAATGTTGTGTGATGAGAGCAATCCACAATGCTGGTGGGTGGGTGGAGGGAACCTTTCCTTTGAACATCCACCCCAGCACTGGCTGTCGGGGGGTACCAGGAGAAGTTGTGCTTCCATGCCAATCACCTCTGAGCCAGCTTGGACTCCTTCATAGGCTGCTAAGATTTCCTTCTGTTGGAGTGTTGTTGGCTTCTGACTCTCTGTAGTTTGACTCCAAAATCCTAGTGGGTGTCCTTGAGTCTCCCCAGGTACCTTCTGGCAAAGGCTCCAGGAACAGACCATGGTTCCTGGCTGCAGAGTAGAGCACGTTTTTCACATCTGTCCTGACTGGGCCAAGGGCTACAGCATGAGCGATCTCTTGCTTGATCTGGGCAAAGGCTTGTTGCTGTTCAGAGCCCCACTGGAAATTGTTCTTCTTGCAGGTGACCAAGTAGTGAGGGCTCACAATCTGGCTGTACTCAGGGATGTGCATTCTCCAAAAGCCTATGGCACCTAGGAAAGCTTGTGTTTCCTTCTTGCTTGTTGGTGGAGACATCGCTGTGATCTTGTTCATGACATCAGTGGGAATCTGACGCTGTCCGTCTTGCCACTTCACTCCCAGGAACTGGATCTCTCAGACAGGTCCTTTAAATTTGCTCTTCTTAATGGCAAAGCCAGCTTTCATGGGAGTCTGAATGAGTTTCTCTCCTTTCTCAAACACTTCTGTTGCCGTGCTCCCCAACACAATGATGTCATCGATGTACTGCAAATGTTCTGGAGCCTCACCCTTTTCCACTGCAGCCTGGATCAGTCCATGGCAGATGGTGGGGCTGTGTTTCCACCCCTGAGGCAGTCGGTTCCAGGTGTACTGCACACCCCTCCAGGTGAAAGCAAACTGAGGCCTGCATTCTGCTGCTAGAGGAATGGAGAAAACTGCATTGGCAATGTCAATGGTGGCATACCACTTCGCTGCCTTGGACTCCAGCTCGTACTGAAGTTCCAGCATGTCTGGCACAGCAGTGCTCAGTGGTGAAGTCACTTCATTCAAGGCACGGTAGTTCACAGTCAATCTCCATTCTCTGTCAGACTTGCACACAGGGACTGTTGAAGGGTGAGTGGGCTATATTGACCACCCCTTGGCTCCCCAGCTCACAGATCATCTCGTGGATGGGGATCACAGCATCTTGACTTGTTCTGCACTGTCGGTGGAGTGCTGTGGAGGTGGCAATTAGTACCTGTTGCTCTTCCACCTTCAGGAGTCTCACTGCAGATGGGTTTTCTGACAGTCCAGGCAAGGTGTTCAATTGCTCGACACCCTCTGCCTCCACAGCCGCTATCCCAAATGCCCGAGTCCCTTTGGGTCTTCAAAATACCCATTTTGGAGGAAGTCTATGCCCAAAATGCATGCGGCTTCTGGACCAGTTATAATAGGAGGTTTCTTCCACCCATTTCCAGTCAGACTCACATCAGCTTCCACCAAAGTAAAATCCTGTGATACTCCTGTCACGCCAGCAATAGAAACAGATTCTGCCCCCATGTCTTGATGGGATCAGCGTGCATGGCACACCAGTGTTGACCAAGGCCTCATACCTTTTTGGTTCTGATGTGCCAGGCAAAGAATCAACACAGTCCAAAAAACATGGTTTTCCCTAGCTTCTACCTGGCTAGAGGCAGGGCCCCCCTAAGCCTGGTTATTCTCCTTTCTCTGGGCATATGTCTTGGAGGTTCCTTCAAGGGGATTGGATGTGTCATCATCATCATCATACCTGGCAGTTTGGCTACAGGCTACTGGAGCTGCTTCCGTTTTGGTGGAACCTCCTCTCTGATCTTGCTGTCCTGCAATTCAAGCACCTGTTGTGCCAGAGCAGCAGTAGATTTTCCGTCCTTTCTCTTCATGTTTTCTCCACAATCATGCATGTAAAACCACAGCTCAGCTTGTCGGGTGTACCCTCTCTCCCCATCTGGGCAGTGTCTATATTTGGTACCAGAACTTTTGATCTCTACTGCCAAGATTTGGAGAAAGCCCTCTTTAATCTCCTCCCTGAGTTTCTTGTGATTCTCCTCCATCTTATCTTCTAATTTCTGCAGACATGTTTCCACAGCTGCGATTCTTGCATGTGTTGGGCCATGCAAGGCATCTGCATATGCTCTGAGTTTCTCTGCCATATCAAGCACAGTCTCCTCCCTGTCATCCTGCATCATTATTGCTAAAGCCGAAGTATATTCTTGTGGTCAAATCGTACAAGTTTTCGCCACATCAAGGATGTACATGGTACCAAGTCTGGATTTTTAGTCGTTACGTCATCTGAAAAGACAATCTCTGCCACTGCCATTTCTCTCAAGCATTAAATCCCTTATTTGATGGTCTTCCATTGGGTTTGCTGCGTGTAGAGATCATCTGCACACAGATGTCTTTGTGCCACACTTCCCAGGACCTATGCTCAGAGGCTGTGTGCATCAGCCCCCCTCATAGTTCCTTGATTGATAAGTGGATCATGTGACAAGGATCCCAAATGCCTCACTTCAGAGGCATTCTGGTGCCATCCAGAATTGTAGCCTCACCTGCAGCTTCCCAAAGATGGACTGATCAACTAATTATAGATTCATCAGGTCATTGAGTGTAATCCTTTCTTAGGCCACAAAGGTCTTTCAGAGAAAAGGACTCATAGGGACTTCTGACCTTGTGTCAGTTGCTCTGACTTCTGATTTTGTATCAGGAGCTTGCTTTGGGGATCCTTCCCCCGGATCATCATCATCCACTGGATACCAGTTTTGCTTGTGTGCTTCTTTCCCATAGCGGCTGCCAGTGGCTTCGGCTCACTGTCTGGTTTAGCGACAACCTGAGTAACTGGGGTGTTGGCTGATTTATTTCCCTGCCCCCTGCCTCTGTCTGCTGCCCTTCACTATCTAGCAGTGTGCGATAAGCATATGCCAGGACTCAGCTTATTGCAATGAGCTTTTTCTCATTAGAATCATCATGGCACTTCTCTTTCAAGTATTTCCCCACTTCAGCTGGGTTCTGAATTTGTTCACATAAGAATTCCTTGGGTGGAGGATCAGAAAATTCCTTCAGGGTACAGCCAGTTCTCTCCCATTCTCCACACCACTTAGGATTTTCTATGCCTGGGTCTACTGCTGGGTCAGGGGTCTCATCAGCTCCTCTGGAAACCTCAGCTCTCACTCTAGAAAAGCTGCAGACCATATAGAGGAAGCCTACCAGATTAAATGCCAGGAAGGTGGTCTCTTTAACATTCAGGGGAAACTGAACATTCTCAAAAAATGATGTAACAGATTAAAAGGAGAAGGAAAGGAAAGGCTGAAAAACCTCATCCCCTGCTCCTCCTCTAACAAACTGGGTGCAGTTACTAATAAACCCCCAAAACATGCTACTGGAGCTGGGACGCAGGGTAGGACAAAGAAACCATAAACCATACATACATGGAACAAACTCTAGTACCTTTATAAACTTTCTATAAATCATAATCACTGAACCCAGCACAATAGCTATTCTGATCCGTGCCCCTCTACTGTAAAAACTACGTGTTAGGGAGACTACTGGAGCTATCTCCGAATAAGAAAATAAGCCTAGGGACCAGAGACGCATGAAGGCCTCCACCCTGAGAGACATCATGAATTCAAGCATCATGGTTACTGACTGCTTTATCCCAATACAGAGTAAGTACAACCAAAATGCAGTCAATACAGGTCTTTTTCACTTTCTTGAGCCACATGTTGAGCGCCAATTAATGTATTTGTCCTGGTTTAGGGGAAATTTGGGAGGAAACCTCTGAATGGGGTCCCTCTAGAAAACAGATGCAAATGGCCACTCCCCTAACAGGCTTGGAAAAAGATCTCCTCAGAGAGAAGTGGAAAAAACCTGTTTGTTTAAGGCAAAGCACTTCCCAGCACAAAAATGAACAACAAACAGCAAAACCTCTTGCTGCTCTGAGGAGATGACAAATTCAGCAGAGTCCCTTCCTGAGTTGCAGCCCAGCTCACTCAGGCTGTTCTCAGTCCCTCTGGTGCTGGGAAATGCCACAGCCCAGGCCAGGCCCAGTGTGCCACAGGTGTGAGCTCCTGGGGCTCTTCTGGGTTTTCAGTCCAGAGCAGGTTCAGACAGTTCCAAGAAAAAAGGAAAAAACACATTCCAGGGAACTTGTCTGCCTCAGCTAGTCCAAAACTAACTAAAAGCAAAAGAGAGCTCTCTCCTGCCATCCATTGCAGCCACCACAGTCTGTGTGAAGGGTGCAGGGGAGCAAGTGCAGTCTGCAAGTGCAGTTGTTTGATAACAAACTCAGCACCTCTTCTCTCCCCCTTCACTCCTGGAACAGGCCTTAAAAGTTGTAGAACTTAATATCCAACAGATATCCAAACAGAACAGATGACTGGGGATACAAGCATCATGAAGTCACCTCAGGACAGACTTTTGACGGATAGCTAATTTCTAATCATAAGGAGTGCCAGGTTTGTACCAGAAGTTGTGAATATTTTCTCACAAGCTAACATGCTGCTCTTTTTTATAAAATATACTTGTCTTTGGATGACATTGTACCCCTAATTCAACTTTAAATTACCCATTTATCAGAGGGCTTAGTAGAGGCAAAATTTAACCTCCAAGAGCAAAGCTTGAATGCACCTGAAAATCCACAAGTTAAGATATAATTATTCCCTATCTCCTGCATATCAACAGCACATTCATCTTCTTTTTTCCTTTCTCCTCTCTTTCTTTTGCTACCAATTTCTCCTCCTTTTTAATGCTTTATCATTTTCATACTTAATTAAGTACCCTATCTCACCTCAGTAATGAGCACAGAAGTGGTATCTTATTATATAATTACACCTTGCTTGTTTTGGTCTTTTTTTTCATCTCTCCTTTTTTAATATAGAGAAGATTCTTTTATTAGTCTTATACCTTTCTTTAATTTTCTTAAATTGCATGTATCTTAGTTCATAATTTCAAAGTTACAATGGAAATGACCTACCAAGCCTGGTAGGTGACCCTGTTCTCTGAGTCCTGACATAGGTGATACAATAGGAGAGGTGGCATGCTGAGATAAAAACATCTATGTCAAGCAAGCCATAAACTTCAAGCTAGATTCCCTGTGATTTAATCCAAAGCCCTCCACAGGTCCCAGAACTGACTTTTAAGAAAGATTAAAATACGTATTGTAAGACTTACCAGTTCCTTGGGAATGCTTCAGCCCTGCCATCTTTTCTAGTACATGTACTCAAAGCTATTTAAAGTGCATGTATGTGAACCACTTGTGCTCTGCATGGAAACTGCCTGTGTGACTGCAAACTTGAGAAGTCACCTCAGGTTCTGGCACTGCAGGAATAAAAACTGCATCCACATAACGCAGGGAAAAGCAGCCTTGCTGAAAATGGATCTGTATGAACACAACATACATGAGCTGCAGAAATCTGTATGAATATTCTCCTCCAGGAAGCTCTCCAGGCATTTGACTTTTTGTACTTCGGCTCCTCTATCAATTCTTGGAATTTTCACACACAAGCTGACAGCACATTAAAAATGAACACAGCTTTATTTGCTAGATTTAGATCTTATTAAATGTGCATATTAAATGTTAGCAGAATGTTTAAAAAATTTATTCGCACATTAGTGTATCATATGTATCAGCAACATACTTAGCAGACAAAAACACCACTCAGATTACAAGACAGTACAAGTCAAACAAGTGGTACATGTAGAATAGTTAGAAACTCCATCTATTTTCACTCCATTCTGTTGCCCCAAACTGACAGCATTACATTAAAAAGTAAAAGCATAGTAAAAAAAAAACTTTCTAGAAAAACAGGATAGTGTTTCATAGTAGCACTCTTCTTTTGCAGTCCTTTGCTTAGAACATACCACACTAAACCTTTCCAAGGTAAAAAACCAAAATTTTAATTGGAAAAAAAAATTTAAAAATCCCTGATTGTATTACGCTTGAAAGGTCAATTTTGTTTTGTGTAACTGCTTCTAATGAGGCAATCTGTTGTTGCTTAAGTTACAATAATTGCAACACAGAACTTATTCACTTTGGTTAAAAGACACGTTTAGAAACGGAATCACATAAAAATGAAATATTCCAACAGTAAGAACCAGCACATCTTCAGACTGACCAGGCCTTCCTTACTTTAGTCACTTTTCAAGAACACTTCAGGAAACTTACGTGAATCATTATAAACCCAACCATACTGATCTCTTTAGTCAAAATACTGCTTAATGGCAAGTAAAAGTAAACTATTATGTAAAAAGGTGTCAAGACTGATTTTTTTACGTGATATTAGCTTTTAGTATGACAATAGATTCTCTTTTCAACAGTTTCTGTATACAAAGAAGTAAAGTTATGAAGTGT
Organism: Muscicapa striata striata; assembly: GCA_030060385.1. Lineage (NCBI taxonomy): Eukaryota > Metazoa > Chordata > Aves > Passeriformes > Muscicapidae > Muscicapa > Muscicapa striata. The sequence goes on from JAREIS010000394.1 coordinate 309,172, forward strand.
AATAACTTATTTTCAAGATACATACATATTTCTTTCTAAATAAGCTGATCCCAGGGTTTTTTCCACTTTCTACTGTATGATACAACATATACAAAACATCTGTTTGTACTGCGTTAAATAGCAAGTGATCTTAAAAAATAAGTTTGTATGAAGCACAAAATAGGAGTCAAAACATCAATTTAAATTCAAAGGTCTGCATATCAATGCTGTACCTCAAACAAATGTATTTCCTTATTTTCCTCTGTCTTGGTTTTAAATAGCATTGTTCATTCACAACACACCCACTTTGCTGATATCTTTTTAAGGGTAGCGTATTAGGACACTTTATTACTTGAAGAAACTAATCTTCCATAAGCAGAAATATTGCATCTAATGCTGAATTTCCAAATCTGTTTTCAGCTTCAGTCAGGTTGTACATTTTGCACAGAACCTTCTGTATCTAATTATCTTTCTGTCTGAAGCATCTGTTTGCATTGCAAACAGTAACAAACCCACAACATCAAAATTAAGCAGTTTAATTAACAGTATATGTGCAAGATGCAGCACAGTGCTTTCATTGTGCAAATTGTGGTGTTTGATATGTGATTACGACTGATGGCTGATACTCTTCTTTGGCTTACATATTATGCAGCAGAGCTAATTTATTTACACATGCATACCTCTAACAGATCCATTACTTCAAATATATCTGAATATTCAAGAACATGATCAGTTCATCATGAACAGAAATTGCCAACATGCTTGATTGATCAAGCAACCTTAGAGAATGAAGGTGAATAACTTACAGTAATGAGAAATGTACATCAGCATCAACTCCTTGACTGGCAGCCAAACTGTGTGATGTGCTCGAGGTAGGCACTTAATTATTTTGCTAATAACAACAGCTCCACTCAGGACATTGATTTAAAACTGTTACAACATTAAGGTTACTCACCAAGTACTCCAAGACATAGGCAAGGTTTGCTAAAACAAAATACTATAAGTTGTGGTACTAGTAAACAGTACATCATTCAGTTGATATGGAATACAAAATCTCAACTTTTATACGCATACTTGCGAGGAAGTATAACTTTCAAAGTGCAAATAGAGCAAAATTTTCTAATCTTGTCTACCTTGTATATTCAGCATGAGAGAACTCAATAATCTGGTGTCAGAACAATCTGCAGTCAAGGCATGTACTGTTCTCCAACAGTCCACATGGCACTGAAACAGAAGTGTGCCAAGGCAGGCACGATTTGGTAACACTGAACAGTTCTGTCTGCAGGTTCACAGTTACCCTGATGCACTCACTTTGGAAATAGGCACTGTCCTGCAGAGATCATTTTCATACCTCTTGCCAAATGCAAAGAAGGCACTAAACATGGAAGCGTCGATATGCTTTAAATATACAGCAAAGTCATAAAAATGCCTGCTTGCTTTAAACTAGAAAATGAGGGCACATTCTTGAATGGCTGGAAGCTACTCTGAACAAATAGTTATATATTTATAAACTGAGTAACTTTGTAGAAAAGCCACCTAACAAAAAAGAAAAAAAAATCCTTCCCAAAGATTCAAAAGGGAAAAACAAAACCAGAACAACCCCCAAGCCTCAGTATACTATGTAAAAGGACAATAACAGCACAAATATAGATTATCTGGCATGCTTAAAATCTTTTGGATAAAAATCCAAGACCAAACCATACAGCTAAATTCACTGGTATAGTGGTCCAGCTCCCAAACCACTGCCATGGAGTGCAGGCACACTCCATAGTATGCATCAAGGTCAGACACACAGCTTTAGCCCTTTGCTGGCATTCATTGAGAATCCAAACAAAGAAATAAATGAATGAGCAGCTTTGGCCAAAAACAGTGTCAAACAATCTTTCAACGGCAGTTTTTAAGAATGAGGAATTAAATAAACTATTATTCTCCAAATGGCATACAACTTTTCAAACCCCATTGCAATTAGGTGATTCCACAATATCTGCATTTAGAGAGTAAACTCTTCCATAAATTGTATCTTTACAAAAATAAATTATGGCTTTTTTCCCTTCATTAAGTATGTATTAATTGAATTTCATGCCTATAAATAATTCCAAGTGGAATTAAGCCAATACATCCTTAAAAATCAATTCCTTCTACAAAACGTATAGAAGTCCAAACCAATGTTTCATAAGAAATAACGAATACAAAAAAAGCCCCAAACTTTAACCTTTTTATCAGGAGTGTTCTATTTAAATTATCACATAATAAAAATAATAATTCTCAGCATTTTCCACAGCAGTGGTCCTCTGTGGTATCCTTTTCAGTCAGCTGGGATACAGCCTGGAATATTGCAATTAGCAACAGGCAGAGGGCTTGGTAAATGGCCTTATCATGTCCTGTGAGCCCTCTGAGGTTAACAGTCCCTATACCAGGAGTCCAAATTCTAGGATTACAAGATTACATTTACTATTCAAAGTAATAGGTAAATAAAAACCATTGTTGAAATCATACAGTTAAATAGATTTCCTAAAACTTGAAAGCTCAGTAAAACTTTTAAGAAAACTCTAAAATCTTTGCACTGAAAGAGAAGGGTTGAACTCTCTTATAGCCTTCAACATGATGCATACTGAGCAAACCACAGATAAAAAAAGCTAAAACAAGCTAAATCCGAAACAGTTCAGGTTTTGGCTACATTGCTCTGGATAGCTCCATTCTTCCTTCCGTGGCAATGAACTCTTTTTCTGTGGCTCCTTTATCACCTTGGCACAGTCTCTCCTTCAGTTTTTCAAGTTCATACTCATGTAGGATTTTTTGTGTTAAATACTTCTCACGTTTTATTTTGGCTTTCACATCTGCAGGAACATCAGGGATCATCCATGCTACAAAGAATTTGACGATGAATACAACGTGCTAAAAAAAAAAAGTAACAACTCATTATCAAACAAAGTATCTCTTGTTTTATCTGACACCAAATAGGCCACCTTTTGTTCACAATAAAATACATTTCATTTGGCTGTCCTGGAACAATATGCACCAAATTAATGTGTATCGATGATATGCATGAAGACTAAAACCATTTTTCTTACGCAGAAATTTTAAGTCCAAACCATTAATGACTTAGCAAACCCAAGAATAAAGTGTCAGGGCCTGAATCTTAACCATAACTTTTTAAATCCTCTGTGCAGTTTGTTAGAAAGTTCACATAGCTGTGCTGATAACACTTAGCTATTGAGAGCTGATGAAACACAGCAGGAAAAGTGATGAGATGAGCACTTGAACTACTTACTCCCTTTTCTCTTCATAAAATTGCAAAGCAGTGGCTTAACACGGAAGTGCCAGTTATTCAAACTATTGATTTAGCTGTTTTTAACCAATATACATCACTGCAAAATGCTGTCTGGATTTTGAACACAGTCATCTCAGATACAGTTCTTTAATGAAAGCAAGAGGGGTGGAAGTGCTAGTCCTGGTGGCTTTCATCTCTTCCATTGGCATGAAGTCATTTTCTACTTTGCTGATTACTTTGATCAACATTTGCAGTCTCCTTGGCCATTTTCACTGTTCATACTCTGAGGTCAGCTAAGTGAAGTTAAAAGGCCCAGTAACAGTAATCATTTAGGACATGAGTACTTGGTATTACCTAGGGAACAAATTATTTTATACTCCCAGCAATTCTATTTTCTGTAACATTAGTAACTATCTAGAGAAATCATAAGGTACCAATGTCAGAAGAAAATTTTGTAGAGAACATACCTCCATAATAATTATAAAGGCCAGTTTTGCAGCAAGAATATGCCAGAACTGCATAGTGTGTAAGTATTTCCTCTCATGTTCTGGAGGATATCGATAGTCTCTGTACCTGTTGGAATGACAGACATGCAAAGGTGAAATGTCACATTCAGCCTGGGACAGACTACAAGCTTAGTGACACTTACAAGCAAGTACAACTGTCACTTAAGGAACCTTTCCTTGTTTTAAATGGTCTGTTTCCTTTTGCAGAAAAAGGTTGCCTCTCAATTTGTTTCTATCTTTGTGTTTTCTTAAACACCCTCACACACACAGCAACAGAGCAAGAGATGTGTGGCGAGAAATTTGGTACACAGGTTACTTGTTTTTCAGGCAATGATCAAAAAATACAGGACAGGGTGATGGGTGATAATACAGGACAGGATGCGAAACATCCATATCACAGGGTAATGGACTCTTATTGAATAAATGTGACAGACATGAGTAGATCATGGACTGGACAGATATTCACAGTTTCCTGAAGGGACAGACTTGAATGCATGTTCTACACCACCAAACAAATGTAGCTGTTTCTGAAAGTGCTGGGGTGGTTGTTTTGGGGGGGTTTTTGTTTGCTTTGAGATTTTTTTCATCCAATCAATACTTTTATTATACCATTTCCTAAGTTCTTTTGCAATTATTCTAGAATCTTCAATACTCCTGCTAGCAAGAAAGGACGACTTTTTAAATGAATGCATGATAGGCCTGATTTTTGGTGCAATCAAGCAAAATAAGGACTGATTTTTAAATACTGTATCTCCTTTTCAGCTTTGAGACTTAAACATCTCCTTTATTCTGCTTTTTTGTCCACTTATTCAGCCTAAAAATCTTTGAAAACATAGGCTGAAGTTTGCAACTTCAGGGACATAAATTTGCTTCCTCGCTCAAAAAATCAATAGTGTAATTAATTAAATAAAAAATCCAATGAAGCAAAAACAAAATGCAAGTTAGCAATGAGACTCTTAGTGGTGATTTTTTTTTGGGGGGTGATTGTTTTTGTTATTGGCTTGATCTCTTACCACCTCAAGCATTACCTCATCAATAGCCTAAATATTATCTCTCACAGTTTAGAATTATAAGAATGACATAATTTATTTTCTAATGGACTACTTAGATCTGCATAGATTTTTTTATGCTGTGTTCTATACAAAGCGATAAAATACTATAACACCAACCTGCATATGACAAAGTTTTCTGGATTCTCTTTAGGTTCATTTCTCTCAGGAAAATCTGAGATTTGAAACACTGACAAGCTGTTGTTTATGTACCCAGACATTGGTGAGTCTTCATTTTCAGAATAAGCATAGTAGTAAACTAAACGAGGGATCATATCTGATGTGAATGCAACAATAAAAGCCTGAAAATAAATTGGAAAAAGAAATAAGGAAAGCGGCACACAAAATTTGTGAGCAGATTATAAAGGGGTTGTGGTTCTGTGACACTGGCATTACCCAGTCTTTTAAAAATAGGTGAGAAGCATGATTAGGGCACTTCACCTTGGTAAAAGATGCTGACTGCAGCCTCAGCACATTTTGCCTGGAAGCCCGAGATACTTAAGATGCTGAGGTATAGCGCTACTTTGGCAGAGCCTGCAAGTGGGTTTGTTGCCTGTGACACACTAAAAAGAGACATCTCTTGTGCTCAGTAGTCTGCTTTACAGTATGTTTCCAACGAAATACCGGCATAGCATTTAGTCTCCAGTTTATAAAAAACACTTGGAGCCACTGCTCCTACAGGGGCATCCAGAAGCAGAGCACAATTCTCACAGAACAGGCCTTATACCAACAAGGACAAAAATGGATCTGACCCATAGAATTCATCCACCTTTCCCATTCCCTACAGTTCCCTCTGGGGAATCAGTGTGCTTCACCAGACTAAGCTTCATACCAGCTTATGCCATTCCAAAGCGCTGAAAAACACAGAAAACTGAATGGAAGATTATGGCCAATAAAATATGGATCAGGAGCTGCACACTGTCAACATATGGACAAACCAAACCACTTAAATGGTTTTATAGTATCATTGTATGTTAACACGATACAATGACAGAAAAAGCATCAGCTGGTTTTTAATTCTTCACATTTTGAATACATGGAAGAATCAGCGTTGATGTAGCACAGTTAACATACTTACATTAGTGACAACAGACAGGATGGCCATCCCGTTGAGGATTTCCTGCCACACCCCTATGCTATGTGCTTTTGCAGCCACAGGTCTTCTATACTGAGTGGTTAATTTCCAGGAGTCTACGCGAATCTCCAGGATATTATTCATCAGAGCAAGAAGGGGAGCCAGGGGAAAGGATGCCACAAAGAGAGTAATGAATCCAAACTGAATGACTGCAAGACAGAAAAACAGTATATCAAAATCTGCCCTACCAGAAGTATCCTCAGAGTGAGGGGTCTACCACTAGCAGACAAATGGCAAACTTCTGCCAGGCTGCCCAAGTCATCTTCAGCCCTGGCCTGAGTTAAGTGACAATTAGCCCCAGTCTCAAGACTTCTCCAGTCCCTTGAGACTGCCATTCAGCAGCACCCATAGGAATGGGCTTTTGGGTCCTGTGAAGTGATGCTGCCAGCAGTGCTGGATACCAATCCTTTCATGATGCTGCAGTGCTCCTATGAATGGTGTGCAACTATAGGGAACTGAGATGTATTCATCCACCAAATTTCTCAATTGTTATCAGGCCAGTTTTTTTCCCTGGAAGTTTGTACCATCTTGTTCTTCCTTTACTTATCAATTTGCACACCTCACAACCTTACCTCCACCTACTGTTACTGATTTAATCAAAACATTCATAACAATTCTATATGCAATAGTTCCACTGGGGAGTCTTGACATTAGTTTAAGAATTGCAAGTAAAATATACAAATGATCCTTTCAGTGGTTACCAAAATGAAGTATTTCAGTACAGAACGTGATAATCCTCAGTAGACAGCCAATACTGCCACCCTATTTCAAATAAAGGAAACAGAACATTTTGTCTGGTTTAGCTAGCGGATAAAAATAAATTCCCATACACCAGTCATTCCGTGATTTCAGTCATACACCAGTCATCTTCTGTGATTTCAGTGGTAAGATCTTCACCTCAGACAAGCAACAAAATTCATACTAGCTTAGCAGCCCCGGGACAAGGCTGGAGCATAGTTCTGATTCTGGAAGTGAAAGGACATGGCTGGCAGCAGTGCTTGTTCTGAGTGTATAAGTTTCATAAGACCACAACCCTGTCTCAAATTAAAGCGATAATAACACTACGCATCTCTAGAACATGTAAAGCTATTTCTGCAGAAATAAAACAACACAAAGGTTCATTTTTCAACAAAATGTATCCCTATAATACCCAAATATTAACTTCTTTAAAGGGTCCTTTAGATTTAGCCTGGCTTCAGTTTCAGTTTCTCAGGTTTTTTGAACTACTGTTATATTCTGACATGGTCACATTGCCTTTGAAAATCCATTTCCCTTGCCCATGCTCCCTCTGCTGGTCTAATGGACTGAACTGAAGCACTGATCAGTGCAAGACTAAAGCTGTATGGATTCTCCACTAGCCAGTTCGTAGATCTCATGTCTGCAGTACCCATCCTTGCAGTACATTTGGCACTCATCCCAAACTTAAAATTTCCACTGACATCAGCTAACAGTATGCTTTGGAACAAGAAAAGAACAGACACGGAGGCAGCTGGTTGCACTGAGAATAATGTTCCCCATTCAAATGAGGAAAACAGAAGTCTTTGCAGTGTTTCTGTGAAATTCCCAGCAGTTCAAGATGCGAAGACAGCTTTTTTTTTAAAATTAGGCTGACCTACTTAATGATTTCCAGCAGTTAATTGTCCTGCAAATGCAGATGAAAGTAAGGGCATCAACACATAACAATTAATTGAGAAAATTCATTCTTTTGCAAGTGTCAGTACAAGGTGTCCTGTCTTCAATTCCCAATGTGTAATTTTAAACTTACCCATTTCTAAATATTCATAGAACAGGCCTAAGGCTCCAAATGTCTGCAGATCATGGTCTTGCTCCCAGCGACTGTATAAATTTTCGGGATTATTTCTGGCTTTCCGGCGACCCCACCAGTTACAAATCCAGCTGTATATGCAGAAAAAAGTTAACAGTGAGAGAAGCAGATCAGACTGGCTCACTTGTTAGAGCACAGTGCTAATAACACCAAGCTGGTGGGTTTAGTCCCTGTACAGGCCATTCACCTAAGAGCTGGATCAATGCTTGTGGGTCCCTTCCAACTCAGAATATTCTGTGAAATCAGCACCAGAGAATCACTAGGTTGGAAGAGACCTTCAAGATCAAGTCCAACCCATGCCCTTACACCTCAACTAAACCATGGCACCAAGTGCCACATACAATCTTTTTTTAAACACATCCAGAGATGGTGACTCCACCACCTCCCTGGGCACACAATTCCAATACTTTATCAATCTTTCAGTAAAAAACTTCTTCCTAATATCCAACCTGTATTTCCCCTGGTGCAGCTTAAGACTGCGTCCTCTCATTCTGTCGCTTGTTGCCTGGTGAAAGAGACCAACTCCCACCTAACTACAACCACCTTTCAGGACACTGTAGAGTGATAAGGTCACTCCGAGTCTCCTCTTCTCCAGGCTAAACAACCCCAGCTCCCTCAGCCATTCCTCACAGGGTTTGTGCTCCAAGCCCCTCACCAGACTTGTTGCCCTCCCCTCCTGGATGCACTCAAGTATCTCAATGTCCTTCCTAAACTGAGGGGCCCAGAACTGGACACAGCACTCCAGGTGCAGCCTCACCAGTGCCAAGTAAAGAGAACAATGACCTCCCTGCTCCTGTTGGCCACACTATTCCTTGTACAGGCAAGCATGCTATTGGCCTTCTTGGCCACCAGGACATACTGGTGGCTCATTCAGCTGTAAACCAGTATCCCCAGGTCCCTTTCCACCTGGGCACAGCCTCACTGTCCCCAGCCTCTAACACCGCAGAGCGTTATTGTGGCCAAAATGCAGGACTTGACACTTGGACTAGTTAACATCATCCTACTGGATTCTGCCCATCCATCCAACCATTCCAGGTCTCTCTGCAGAACCCTCGTGCCTTCCAGCAGATCAACACATGCTCCCACCTTAGCATTGTCCACAAATTTACTAATGAAAGACTCAATATCCTCATCCATGTCATCAGTAAAAATATTGAACAGGACTGGCCCCAGCACAGAGTCCCAAGGGACACCACTGGTGACTGGCCACCAGCTGGATGCACCATTCACCACTCCTCTCTGGCCCTGGCCATCCAGCCAGATCTTAACCCAGCAGAAAGTGCTCCTGCCCAAGCCGTGGGCTGCCAGCTTTTCCAGGAGTTTGCTGTGGGAGACAGTGTCAAAGGCCTTACTGAAATCCAGATACACAACACCCACAGCCTTTCCTGCATCCACCAGGCAGGTCATTTGGTCATAAAAGGAGATTGGGTTGGTCAAACACAACCTACTCCTCCTAAACTCACACTGGCTGGGTCTGATACCCTGGCCATCCTGTAAGTGCTGTGTGATGGCACTCAGTATAAACTGCTCCATAACCCTATCTGGTACTGAGCTCAGGCTAACTGGCCTATAAGCACCAGGATCCTCCTTCCTACCCTTTTTATGAATGAGTGTCACATTGGCCAGCTTCCAGTCATCTGGAACTCACCAGTGAGCCAGGACTGCTGGTAAATGATGGAGAGAGGCTTTGCAGGCTCACCTGCCAGCTCCCTCATTAACCTGGGATGGATCCCATCGGGCCCCATAGATTTATGAACATCCAAGCAGCTCAGCAGTTCTCTGACTGCCTCCTCCTGAATAACAGGGGGACCATTCTGCTCCCTGACATCATCTACCAACCCAGGAGGACAGTTATCCTGAGGACAAACTGTGTTCCCACTAAAGACTGAGGCAAAGAAGACTTTAAGCATTTCTGCCTTCTCCTCATCTGCAGTTACTGAGTTCCCTCCCTCATCCAATAGAGAACAAAGACTGGTCTTACCCTTCCTTTTACCATGAATATATTTGTAGAAACATTTTTTATTATCTTTTACAAAAGTTGCCAAAATAATTTGAACTGAGCTTTGGCCTCCCTAATTTTTTTCCTACATGCCCTAGCAGCCCCCTTAAATACTTCCTGAGAGACCTGACCCTCCTTCCAAAGATGATACATCCTCTTTTTATTCCCAAGTTCCTTCAAAACCTCGTTGCTCATCCAGGCTGGATGTCTGCCTCATCGACTCATCTTTGGCACACAGGGACAGTCTGTTCCTGTGCCCTCAAGACCTCTGTTTTGAAGCATGCCCACCTTTCCTGGACTTCTTTGTTTTTAAGGGCCGCTTCCCGAGGAAGTCTCTGAATAAGTCTCCTAAATAGGCCAAAGCCTGCCCTCTGGAAGTCTAATGTAAAAGTCGTATTGATGTTCCTCCTGATGTCACCAAATATCAAGAACTCTACAATTTCATGATCACTATGCCCCAAGGAACCTCCAATCACCACATCTCCCACCAGCCCATCTCTATTTGCAAACAACAGGTCTAACATAGTCCCTCTTCTTATCTGAGCAAACTCCTTAATACAACATGCTTTTACAACCATGGCTTTCACAAAAGAGGCTGAAAGCCTTTATGAAATAAGCGTCAGAATTTCTGCTTAATTTACAGAATTCTTCTTATCTTCCTCATATGGCAATCACACCTCCCAACAATTTCCTCTAGCTATAAGATGGACACCTCAGTGTCAGAGAGAACTTACGGAACAATAGCCTCTTGGATGTTTCCCCAGATCTGTTTGCCAGCCATGACTATGGTGAGCTGTGTCGTCAGTTCTATCAAACAGCCTGCAGGATCGCACTGGTGGAGACAAACTGAGTGTTAATGGACACGAATAATGGGTATCACCCAGATAAACTATATTTTACTACTTTAAAAATGCAAGAAAGGAGATCTTAAAACTTTTAAGGACAATACTTAATTTCTACATGGACTGCCAGCTAAGCCACTCTCTCAAGAAGGCTGTTACAGAAGGGCTTTTAAGTGTTTCAAGTGTGAGACAAAACACACACCAAAACATAACAACCATATGAAGACAGAGTAATTCAGAGATGCTTCAGCAGGACCTGTGTGCAGCACACATCCCCCAATCCCAGCAAGGTGAATCTTTTGCACTCAGTGAGTTCTCAGCACCAGGTTTGTTTTTTTTTTTAAGGCCCATGGTGAGACCCACTGGTATTTCAGGAGAACTGGGACCAAGAAAGGCTTTATGATTTTTTTCACTCTTGTGACTGACAGATTTTCACTACTGATGTTACCCTGACTAGCAATAGCAGGAGGAGTCACTGGAAGCCTCAGCATCAGCTTAAGGACAGCCAGCTGAGGTCCAGCTCATTTCAGACCAAGCCTGAAGCTGGAAATTTATGACTATGCTGGCTGAAGGGAACAATCCACCTTAACTAAGAAAATCTTACCTCTTCATTTCGCCAGCGATTAAACATGTATGTGTAGGCACCTGGGTAACCAACAAACTTCCCTTTGAAGAAGGCCACATAGAAGCAGGATGAATAGTAGTTGACAAACTGGAACAAAAACATTTTCATAGTGAGCCTGTTCTCATACTCCATATGAGTTCTGGGGATCTCTGTGAAACCAGAAAACAATAATTTTATGTTCCTTTGTTCCCTTTCAAAGGATACAGATTCACAAATATTCATCATGCGAAAAGATTTTAAAGGAAAAAAAAAAGGAAAAGAAGAACACATACAAACATTTCAGCAGATGGAGTTCCTGCTTTCAAATACTTTACAATGCAACAGTTGACACAGGAAGGCCAAGGAAATTAATATCTAAAACTTCTATGAAATTTAATTTCCCCTTCTTTGTCCTGTTCATTAGCACTTGTCCATCCCCAAATGTTACACTATTTTAGGAGATCTGAGATGAATGTCAAACAGTAACTAGAAGGATCTCCTGTAGTATGAAGATTTCACTGCTGGCAACACATGACTGTTTTTTTTTTCTTTGTGATAGAGAAGTGTGTTACAATATTTCTTCCCAACATACTGTATGTGCATATCATTAAAATAAGCAGAAACTGCATGGCCCATGTGCCTCTGAAAGACAAGGTTCATAACGGGCAGAATAGGGGACAGTACAGGCATCCTGGAGCTACTGTACATGACCAGACATTTGCTTAGGATTTTGCTGCCTTTTGCTGCTCATTGTCTGTCACATTTATATTCTTGAAGGCAGCAGGAAGCCCTAAGCATATTATTGTCAAATGTCCTGTTAAATGATAACATATAACCAATTCAAGTTGGGAAGTAGCCTAAGAAAATACAATGCAAACATTCAAGTCCCTCTGAATTGGTCAGGACCTGGCAGATGAATTGAACTCATCTGCCTTATTGTAAAGTTGTTTTATATAACTGAGTAAACCGATGTTCCAAGCTCGGTGTAAGTTTGCATGCCAGAAGAACATGAGGTATTTACTGAGAACCTGACATCAGAGTGTATGTAGGACAGAGGAGGCAGCACTCACGTGAGGCAGTCTGACTAGCTTGCAGCTCCCTAAAATATTTTTATTTTCAGTGAGATATTAAATATTGATGTGAAGCACACAATGTTCAGAGCACCAGAGGCAGATTATACCTCCTTGTCTGAACATCATATCTGGCCTAACCATTTCAAAGAGTTTAAGAGTGAATAAAGTCTGGGCAGACACTGCTGATAGCCTGGGAACGATATTTCCAGCATGCAAGTAGAAGTTGAACATAAAACACACTACAAAAGTAGTCACTCTTTCTGGGCCTCCAGCTCTGGAGTGAGGGTACTGCTATCAATGGCTACTGCCACAATAACACATCTTGGGCACAGTTTCTCATCCTGCTCAAACTCTGCCTTCCATCTTTCTAACTACAAATACATACAGCCAGAGCTAAAGGAAACAACGCTCAGAAAAAGATGGAAAATGTACTATCCCATCCCATCTTTTCCCCCCAGACTAACAGTCATGATTATTTAGTCTTTTTTTCTTGTAAAGATAGTTGTGATTTATTTTTTCAAATATATTTACAGGATTTCTAAATTGAAATACTGCTATTCAAGACGGTCTGATCTTACTTTGGTGATTCAAGATGATTTTTAACTATGTTCAGGGCTGTGACTGTCTCTGTAGACCAGTTCTAATATAAACAAGCATTATACGAGGAGAAACTAGGTTATGAGAACTACTGAAATGCAGGGAAAATTTTCAGTATCACCTGGATACACCTGAGTCATTGCTGCAAGCCACTGCAAGCTACAGAGCTCCCACTATGCCCGAGTTGAGAACAACAGCATGGAGCACCTTGATGGTGCATGGAATCTTCAATGACTCCTTCCAAGTTTTGCCTTCAAGTACCCCTGCTTACCCATATCAGTAATCCAGATGGCTATTCTCTCATAGAAGAAATTCAATATCATGATGATGACAAAATTGAGGCAGGAGGCTGTGACAGAAGTTGCCAGCTGAGGGGTCAGTAAGCCACTGATGGGCTGCAGCGTCTGAGTGTTCTCCATGAGGCTGGCGAAGGCAGCATACACTGCAAGGCGATACACAATCACAGCTATCATGCTGGCTATGATCAAGGACACCTGATGAAAGGAGGGAGATTTGAAATACACTTGCAGCTTAGTACAGCTATACACTCTAGCTATATGCATGCTGCTTTAAAAACAAGATGTAAACCATCATGCTTTATATTTTTAAGATTTTATTCTTTGTGGGTATGAGTTCCGCAGCACTGAAATGAAAAGTGGACAGGCAAAATACTTGGTTATATTATATGCATTAAAACCAACAAAATTATTTTGATAACATAAGAAAAGCCAACAATTTAATACCAATATCTGAGAAGAATGAAGACAGGAGATGGAAAGGACAAGTTAGAGTAAACTGTCCACTCTGAACCTCACTCTATATTCACTGTGTGAATTATTTTTTTTGTTTGCCTTTACTACAATTTTTTCGGTATGTCTGTTAACATCAAATAAGTCACAGAGGAATTATCCCCATGCTAAAATGTCCAATCAAATTACTAATTAATGACAGATTTCTAGTGCCTTTAAAAAAAAAATATCAGAATTGAAGTGCACTTTGAATGACAGGTTGAAATATGAAGAACAGTAATAAAAGCATGTGTTAACATCATGATTAAAAACAATTTGTGTTAATGTGATGATTAGTAATGATCAGCATCTCTGATACATGTTAAAATGATGATTCAAAAAGATGCTCACCCAGAACAACACCGTAGCTCCTGAGATGCAGAATCGCACTGCCTGGCTAGTTAAAGGCAAATAAGGCTCCATCTCCTGAAACAGTCAAGTACAGCTCATGTTATTCCCACATCTTACTCCAACATCAAGCAGCACACAGAGTTCTCACCAGCAGTGTGAAAAGTGCTTACATTGAAGGGAAACCATCCAAAACCCTGTCTCTCTCAAATGCCAGACAGGACATAATTCTGAGTGCGCTGGGAGTGTGTGTGTGTGGGGCAGGACAGGGCAAAAAGATCAGGACAGAAGCAGCCATAAAACTGCTACAAGTCAAGAAAGTACCTGGAAAGAATGGTTAAACTTTTTCAAAATCAATCAGTAGCTAAAGAAAAAGACCAACTTCCTGAGATGAGTCAGGCCACAACTATTACTGTAATGCCAGGTTAGCTGTCAAACAGCTCTGGATTCACACACAACTGGACTCAAGTTTTATAAATTCTTCATGCTGAGATTCCTTAAAACTTGTCACTTGGATGTGCCAGTCAGAGAGTGCTTTTCCTCACTCCTTCAATTTTATTTGTTTTTGTAGTTGAAGAAATGGCTATGAATGTAGCTGCCAAGCTCAGTTGAAGCACCAGCAATGCCAGTATCCCCAGACAACACATGAACAATTTTCAATGCTCACATAAAGTTTGTGCAACCAATTCTACTTTCTAAAGTACTTTTATGAAAGTTCTCTTTAAGAACTAATGCCAGTGGAAGAAGATCTAGTGAAAAATAACCTGAATTTGATATATCTATGGGACAAGGCACCGTAGAATGCATAGACTCCTCTTGAGCTAAGTGGCACTGAGAACTACAGATGGCTGCAATCCCAAAAGTAATGTGCAATGACAGAGCCCAAGTTTGAATCCGTTACTTATGTAAAGTGGAATTCTATTGTGAGCACCAAACCCAGATTTTAGCTATGACCTAGTTGGCCAGTTTAGCACCATGAACAAGTATGTTAATGATAGCCTCAAGATCAGCAATTTCAGCTTCAGTGCACTTAAAACTTTAAATCATGAATAATGATGAAATAATTTTCTAAGTGAAGCAAAACCAACTGTGGGACACAAGAAAATCATTGTCCTGCAGGACCTTACTGGTTACTGCAGAATTAACTTATTTGAAAGCATTGGCCTTTCAAGTGTTCAATATATGACAAGCTTTAACAGAAGGAAATTACACTACTATTACCTGTACAAGTCAGCCTATAATTGGGCACTGATAAGGATCACTGATAAGGATTACAGATAAACCCTGCTGCAAAAAAGCTTCTCAGAAAGCACTGAGACAGTAAATTGAAGTGTCATAAAATAAAGGCTTGTACAGTCATTGAATTTTTATGGAAATTGTTAATGCATACTTATAAAGTACAGAGGAGTGCAGTATCTCACACTGAGATAAGAGAAACGTATCACAGTCCACTTCTACTTCCTAAATAAAGTTCACAAAACCCTATTTCACCTAAAGGATCTGGATTAATTTAGAGAGAGAACAATCTTCTCCCTCAGGACAGCTATACAAGCGTACCTAAGCCTTTGGCGGTGCTCTGGTACAGCTGATTCACCTCACTAGGCTACAAGTTTTGTCCATGCTGTACACAACCACAGCTAACCAGTCAGCCCACTATTGCCCTGGGCTAGCACCTGCCTGCTGGACAGAGCTCGTCCTGCTCTTTCCCCAAGCTGCAGCACAACCACAGTCTGGCAGGGTTTGGGCTCCGTGCAGCCATGGAACAGGGTGTGGTTTGAGCCTGAGCATGCACAGGGATGCAAACCAGCAAATAACACAGAACTGGCAGGCATGTGTTTTCAATTAATAGAGCTAACTAATGAAAATTGATTTACCTGAACCTGTTTTCCTGAACATGCATAAATTAATGGTTCATTAGAGCTACATTCTTAAACACAGCACTGTTATCAAAGAGCCCAGCGCAAGGTACACAGCACTAGTTACAAGAGCAGAATTAATGCCATGTATGTGAAAGGGGAAAAACTCTCTATCATGAGAAGTAAGATTAGTATATTTATTTCCTAATGATAAAGGAGAAAAGCCCTGAAAGACAGGGCTACTGTTTGTAGAACAAAGACTCTTCCCATGTTCTGGCTAAGCTTCTGTTTCTTTTGTGAAGACAGTTATCTAAGTCTACTTAAGGCTAGTGACAATAGGCTATTTATATGCAATTCTATGAAAGGGAAAAGTTGATTTAAAAATAGGTCAAATAGGTGTGGTAAATGTTGTGTTGAAAAGCAAACAGCTGATCTTGAAATTTGTCAAGTAACTCCTACCTAAAATAAATTTAAACTAACAATTAACATATAATATTTACAAGGAGTATTTAACAGAGTTAGGTATTAATAGTATATCAATTACATTTCAGAGAAAGGACTTCGGCAACCTTCATCCCTCTGGTGTTCCCCACACAAAGTGGTTGTGTATCAGAAGCAAAACCACAGCTAGACCAACTTATCACTTTATATCACAGCGACTGCTTCCTCATATGCTGTGTAGGAATAAGAAAGAGCGGTTTTGAAGGCATGGAAGTTTCAGAGACTGCTACCCTGAATTGTGAAAGATGCTGTAAAAATGGGTAAAAGCCATACACTTTATTCTTATTTTCCTGATTTGATGTATCAATTTTCATGTTACAAAACTTTCAGCATAGAACTGAATTTGCACACACGTCAACGCAGCATGTTCATACCTGAGTTACGGGATTCCTCTTCTTTTGGGTACATTTTGCCTCATACTCAGGCCTCAGCTGGAGCTGTTGCTGTTCCTCTTCAAAATCAACCAAATCCCATTCATATTTCAGTCTTGCTTGCCGCCTCTTCCAAAACTCCAGGAAAAGTGTAACTACAATTTGCAAATGTTAAAATAGAGTCAAGGAAGAAGTGAACAAGTTCAGGAACCACGTAAAACACCAGCACTGGCTTTTTTTCTGCGGTTTATTATTATCCTTACAGTGTGACTCACTTATTTTTACTGACTACCTATCACAGTTCACAGACAAGATCACAATATGAATCCAGTGATTTGTTACCTAATTAAATTCCAGAAGTGGATGACAAGGAAGATGCCAAGACAAGATATGGGTATTTCCATGGTTATGGAGACCATGTTCAATTAACTACTCTGTGTATGCAAAAAGCAATATGGAATTAAGAAAAGAACCTGATAGTTCAATTAATTGCTGTGTATAAACCTGTAACACATAAATAACTATTACAACAAATAAGCAGAACAGCTTTCAAGTAATAAGGTCCAACATTTCTGTTGCTTTTTGATGCTTATTTGATATCATGGTGTCCTAGGGTGACTTTATGTTGCTGAATTGTATTCCCATTCATTTGTGTAGTCCAGAAATAAGTTTTGTGCCTTTAAAACTAGATTTGAGAGTGAAGGGGGAGAGAAGCAGTGGAATGTCTGAGGTGGCTGTGTTCAAAAACCTAGAGATAAGAGCTTCAGCATTTTCTCTTATGGACTGTGTTGTCTGCAGCATGGAGAGAGAGCAGGAGAAAACTCTCTTTTGCTTTTAGTCAGTTTTTTTAGCTAACAGAGGCAGAAAAGGTCCCCGAACTGTGGCTTTTCTTTTTCCTGGAACTGTTCAAACCTGCTCTGGACCAAAAACCCAGAAAAACACCGGGAGCTCACACTTGTGGTCCACCAGGGCCTGGGATGTGGCATTTTCTAGCGCAGGAGGGACTGATAAGAGACTGAGGGAGCTGAGCTACTCATAATGAAAAAGACTCTGTCTCTGAATTTGCCATTTCTTCAGAACAACGAGAGGTTCAATTGTTTAATATTATTAATTTTTTATGCTCTTGAATACTTCGCTTCTTAAATAAACAGGTTTTTCCTCTTGTCTTGAAGGAGATTTATGTCTCCCAAACTGGTGGGGGGAGGGGCTGCTTGAATTTGCTTTCTAGAGGGACCCCTTCAGAGGTTTCCTCTCAAATTTGCTGTAAACCAGGACATGTGGTCGTTTTAAAGACAATGAAAGCCCGATGATTTTCATACGATCAAGAGTTGGGCTGGCCTAAGAATTTTTTAAGGCACTAGAACAAACTGATTTAATATATCAACAACTATAAAATTTATAATAGTATATAACATTTTAAGAGCCCTTTATTAACTACTTTAAAATGTAAACATTTTGTAATCTGATTGTTCTTATTTGAAGTGGGGACATTTTATGGTTAGACAAACACAGGAAAGCTTATCTTCTGCAGTTCTAAACTCTTTGGCTGGTACTTCCTGAATGACTAATCCATGTGATGTGAATGCTCATTTTTAGAAACCAAGAAAAGCTTAGTAAAACAGCTATACAACAAAAATCTAATTAGATTTTAAAAAATAATTCTATATGAAAGAACAGTGTGATTAGATCCTCCGGTAAAAAATATACAGGTTTTCCATTTGCACACAAGAATCCTTGTGAATTAATGAGATATCTACATACAAGTTAAAAATTTAATTATGACATTTTATACAAACAGTATGAAACAAGATAATTGCTTTTAGGGAAATAAGAAACAATAACTATGCTATCCCTGAATTTATAACCCTTCATAGAGCTGAAGAACATGTATTCAACACAATGTCCTTAAAAGTCTGAAGAAGTATCATTGGTGTGAAACTACGATTACAGATCCACCTATTTCTACATCATCAAAACATTCTACAATGTATGAAGTTCACTGGAGTAGAACCCAACGATGTTTCTCATCCCAAAGGTACAGCTAATACAGTGGCAGTATACTAGTGGCGGTACAGACCACCATCCATCCAGTGAAAGGACACAAAGCTCCCCACTCCCTCACTGGGACGTTGATAATGTGCAGGGCTGAGCAGAGAGGGCTCTTATATGGGCTGCATAACATTGGACCCCTCTGGTTACTAAGGAAAGAATCAAATGTTAGCAGCTAAGAGTACACAATTCTTATGATATTCTTATGGCATCCTAGATGCCTGCTTGCATTTCTTTGTTTTAATTCCTCTGTAACTTTAAATTATTTTCACTTGCTCATCACTTCAGCATCTGAGGCAGGATACTAAGGTGAAGCAATTATTTCCCTTCTTCCCATTTCCAGTGTCCCACAGCAGCTTGGCCAAGATCTCTTTATTGCTTGACATATAACTTATCAAAAGTACTCACCCCATATACCCATGAAAATGGCAAAAAAAAGAGTTGCCACGTTGTCAAACAAATGGGAATACTGCAACAGAATACCCAGGAACAAGTCAGTATCAAGACAGTTTTCAGGATGAACAAAAATGATAAGTGGCTGCAGAACCAGATACAGACCTGTGAGGACTCACAGGTGGTGTTTAGTCTCCAGTATTCACAGTCTCGGTCACAAAGTGGGCACATGATGATCTCTCCTCCAATTGCAGGGTCACAGATTTCTTTGCTAAGAAGGAAAACATTGTAAGCTATCTGTTTCCACAGCATATTAAAAGCTGTTACATGAAATTTATTAAAAAATATATATAGGAGCTTCATTTGTTCAAAACTCAACATTTGCACCTTCACAGCAAAGATGCCACATCTTGTCACATTCACTGGTCTTCACCAGTGGCTGGTCAGGGCAAGCCAAAAATGAAGCAGCTGTTACAAGGAATAGAATTAACAATTCCCTCAATATGGGCTTTTTGGCTCTACCAGCAACGAATCAGGAGTCTGTCAGGAGCTGTACTGCACACGCACTGCTTTCAGGCAAGATATAAATCAGGTTATTTCTCATCAGGTTAGCAACGACATCAAAACACCTTTTCTAAAAGCAGAGAGACCACCTGAGCTTTGATATCTGCAGTAAAATCTGCTACTTCAATTTAATGACAGTGGGTGAAATTTAGAATCCTATGATAGTCCTTTGGCATCCAGAGAAATCTCAGTATGTGTAACAGTATTCCCAGATGCATTCTTAACCTAACTAAAATACAAGTGTCAAAATTACATTATTCAACAGAATAGATGAGAATTTCAAATTCTAGTCATCTTTTATGGGTAAAACTCAAAATTTTATGCAAACCTTCTTACAGAAAACAGTGAGCAATAAAAAGTCAACCCTCTTTTCCTATCCCCACCCCCAATTCCTGAATACAATAAATCTTTGGACTTCTGATAAAACAAATACTATGCTTATTAAAAAGAAAACCACCAAACTGTGGCTTTTAAGATACTGGATCCCTTTTTGATACGAGAACACTGCTGATCTGTTTTACTCATGGTTTTGGTTAGTAGAAATGATGACCTACACAAAAAGGTCAGACTGCTCTACAAGAAAGATTAAATAGACAAGTTTAAGGCAACAATAAACACTTAAACAATTTTGAGAGATCTAAGGGGTACTCTTAGGACTTTATATATTGCAGCTTCTCCAATACAGAAAGCTATGGCCAACAAAACACTGCTTTTCACCTACAAGCTGTCTTACTAACTGATAGTCACAAGTTCTGCATTAGTGGTCCACCACCTTTTCAGCCAATAAAGACAGATGAAGAAGAAAATTTGTCTGCTCTGACAAGCCTTAAAAGCTTGTTATCTGCTGACTAACAAGAAGACTAAATTTTTTTTGCAAGAATAAAATTCTCACATTGCTTAGCTTTTGTCCAGGAGATTTTCAACATTATACTTACCTGCTCATATTTTCATCCATTGTAAACAAGCCATAAAGAAAACAGATTAAGCCAACAACTGCTGCAAGGAATAACATCTCGGTGTAAAATCCTAGCCAGGCAAAATAGATTCCAATCTTCTCACCATAGTACTTTCTGAATACAAAAAAAAAAAAAAAAAAAAAAAAAAAGAAAGCAATTAAGAGGAACACAAAGCAAAATTTAAAACTGTGATGAGCAAACTGGCCAGGGAAAAGTGAAATACTAGGCAAAACTCTCTTTTAACAGAAGAGTAAATGCACTGAAGTATTGTGGAAAGTGAGGTCTGAAGCTGGCCATGAGAAGTTACTCATGCTACATGAACAAGGGGAATGATCAGGATACATGGTCTCTTTTGTCCCTTTTTTCCTTTTAGCAGAAACCAACATTAAAATCACTCTTTTCTCTTTTCTATAGGACAGTGTAAGTGAAGATTTACTTTCTGATTTTTCCAAAGAGTTACACAAATGAAACAGCACAACAGTTCTGACCCTATGGTTAACAAATAGGTAATCCACAGAAAGACAACCACTTGTGCTAAAAACAAGGAACTGTAACCTGTGAACAAAGCAACATTCTGTTGTATCACATCAGCTGAATCAAAGAGATCTTAAGTGAGTTTAAACTTGGGGTTAGAACTAAGAATCAAGCTTCCAAACTGATTTTGTCAGTATTCTTTCAAGTCTGTGTTGAAATTTCAACATTTCAAGTAACTCTTTAACATTTTTTGCAGAGATTGATTAAAAAATCAGAGATATTCTATATATGTGTTTCTTTACAGCTGAATTATCTATAATATACGTGACCTCAGGGGACTGGCTAGACTGAACAAGGCTTGATTTGAGATAAAGCATTTTTCCACCTCTTAGCAGAAAGCTGTGTCATGTCCTCCTAGGTCATAGTGCCCAATTAAGATCCAGTTCTCACTGGATCTTGAAAGTGGCAAAGATTTCCTAGCAGGATCAAGTTACAAATGAATATAGACTGTATTACAGTGAAAACCAAGGAAACAGAACAAGCCCCAGTCAGTATTTCACCTGATAAGGTCCAAAGGCTGCTCTTTGTAGAAGCGCAAGAAGCGGGCCCACTCCATGTAGAGCGTGTACCTCTCGCTGTCACAGTTGGGGTCGCTTGCCTTTTTCCAGTACTGGCACTGTGAGCAAATCAGAGTAAGGGGAAAACACCTCATCGACAGGCTCAAATACTACATTGAAAGAGACAAACAGGAATGATGATGCACCCCTCTTACAACTGGGGTCTTGGTCATTATCAGGTATCCTAACATCGAATACTAAGAAAATTGTGGAACTTCATCACTTTCCTAGAAATTAAACAACGTAAAATAACCACAGTTTCTGACAGTTTTTGTAATTTTATTTTGTGCCACAGAACTCTGCTTCTAGAAATATTTGGCTATGACAATTATTCACTGATTTTCCTTTTTTCTGAATGTCTCTCAATCACAAAAAGCATGAAAATTGGTTTCTAAATAGGAAGCAACCAATAGAAGTTTAAGCAACCTAAAGTTTGCATTTTGAAAAGATTGTGAAAGATTAAATAATTATTATATCAAAGATTTTTGAGTCTATCTCACAAGTTTTAGAATTTTTTCATAAGATTTCTTAGCATTTAAAGCTGGTTGTAGTTGAATGGAAGAGATTCTTGCTTTTTACTGTCTGTGGTTTTGTCCCAGTATAAAGTATTTCCCACCCTGGACTAGCATTCTAGATCCTAATCAGCCAAACTTGTCTCCTGAAAACCTGAGGAATTCACGGCTTTATTTTTATTTTCTAAGGAAAATAAAATATTTTCAAACATTTAAAAATATAAATATATATATAGTATTTAAAAATATCCTATGGTAGAATCCAGAGATATTTAAAAAGTAACTTAAGTTCACTAAAGCACAGTAATATCTGAAATAACCATTAAAAACATGGAGAGAATTTAATATTTAAGCAAAAAATTAAACACAACATTCAGGAGGAAAAAATTTTAAAGTGAAAAAGCCCTTGTAAAACACTGTAACTCATCTCACTCGTTTTCTCCATGGAATTTCAGGACTAAATCCATATGTGTCATATTCAAAAACTGATCTTACAGCAAAACTAAACACAGCATTTACTATCCTTACCACATTCCCAGTATTACAGTATTTGTACCCCATAGCTCACTGGGACATGGCCAAGTCACCATAACTGCAGGGTTCAGGCAACTCATCTGACTTCAGTCCCAAAATGGTATGATCCCAAGAGTTTTTCTCTAACTGCAGGTAGTATGCACTACTGTATGCATGTATACACACCCTATACACACACTGCTGAATGTATGCAGCAGCAGTAGGTATTCATTCCTTGCTACAATCGAAGGTACTACTGCGTGGTCTGTGTCATCAACATTACAGGAATATGATGGAGTAAGTCTCTAAAAAAATTATTTGACTGACACATATTCTAAAAATTTATCCACAGGAAGAAACATTTCAGCACATAAAAGTCAAATAGTAGAGCTGACAGGTATGTCTTGCGTGTTATAAAGCAGAATCAATTACTGGGACAAACTGAAAGGTTTGAGTCTATATTCCTATCTCCTGGAACAGCAAATGTCACAGTAGGTAAAAGAGTGCAAACACTGGGAAATGCTCAAGGGAGCAGAAAGCTGAAATACTTACATCATGAAGAGGATATGCAGCCGTATAGGTGCCATTGTTTAGCAGCCTCTTAATCCCAAATTTTTTCTTCCCTTCTTCAGTTCCATATGGGCAACGTGTAAGAATATAATTAACCTGAGATTCAAGGACAAGAATATCAGACCTTTCCTAATAATTAAGGCCATTTAACAAAAATTTATAATGAATGTGCACTGTGTATAATCTGCAGGAACAACATGCACAAGCAGGAAGTATTTCTTCAGAAGGCCTTATCCCATATAAGAACACTGGGGGCACAATTGGTTTGTAGACATCCAGAAGATCACTTCCAACAATAATTCTATATTTCTAAGCTAGATGCATAGGTACCCAAGGCCTCTCTGTATTTACCTCAGTTACCACAGTTTCTATACCCCCCTCCTTCCTTACATGAATATTCTGACAGGGCAGTGTAAATCTACATGTAAACATAAGTAGCCAAATTCACATACGTACTATTCTGTTTCTCATGGATGGTGAGAAGAAAGTGCTCTCATCATTAATGAGGTACAGCTCCTGCTTGTCCTTGCTGAATGGTGCTGTGAAATAATCCGGTTCAGGGTGCATCACCTTCTCAGGCAGCTTGAGTGGGAAAAGCACACAGTCCAGGGGGTTCTCCACCATCGGGGGAATGTCATTTTCCTTGATGGGAACTTTAATGTTCAGCACTTCTGCATATGTGATCAGAACCTCCCACGGCGCATGGATCTTCACAAAAAAAATCTTGCCATCTTCAGATTCCTGCTCCAGAAAAGTTCAATCAGACATTAGACCAAACTGTGTTTTATTGCAAGCATTATGGGAATATTTTTCATATAAAATGTATTGCCTTTTACATATTTTTAAACGATTTCAAAACAAAGAAGGAGGGGGAATAAAAAGACTTTCACTGTGTGTGTATATATTTATTTATTTATTTACTTACTTATCTGAGTGGTTGGCTGCTCATAAAAATAATATTTGCAGTACTAAAAGCTCACAAAGGCTTTTCAAACTATATTAATCTCATACACTGAAGTCTGAAGATTTTCATTACACTGGAAACATGAAGAATAATCTTGTCATTTGCCTCACATAACATGTATGTTTTTGTAGTATTGCTCTGCATTCACAGTAGAAGCTGGCAATCCGAAGAATTTTTAATATTGCTCAATGAATTCCCTACCTATAGATGCTAGAGAGTCTGAACTTCATCAAGCATTATTTTACTCTTTGGCACACTGACTGCATCAGTCAAAATCGCATGTTCTCCAGTTATTAAACCAAACAGTACCACTAGTCAAACATCCTCAAGTTGTTATAGGGTCCTTCGTCATAATTACAACATCCAGTGGGCATAACTAATCCATTCATTGCCTTCCAAACCTGTTACTCATTGTTTAGGTGGGATTTACATCAGCTGTAAGTATACTTCCCATTTATGTGGATTTAAATCAAATCACAGCTACTTTGCCCCCTTCTTGTTACGAAAGCAAAAGCTTCCTCTTGAATCAAAATTATTCTGCTTCCACAATTCTTATCGATGTATCTGGAAAAAGCTCTCAAATAAACATATTAACCTTGTTTCTCACAAGTACTCACACTTCACTGAAATACATGAACATAATTATAATTTTCCTCAAAGAATGAAAGTGGTTTATTAATTCCTGGGTCTATTCTTTTGGCACTAATTTTTCTTTTTTTTTACCTTCTTGTCTTCTGTTTCTAGCTCCAAACCAGCCTTTTGCAGGTTGCTCTCAAATTCTTTTCTCCTTTCCTGAAGAGAAACAAAGACACTTGATGAAGTTAACAACTAATGTATCACTCACCAATGACTCACTGTGTTTCACTTCTCTCAACTGCCCTGAGGACAACCCCTTAACCTTCTTTAATGTGACCTTCTCAAAGCAAGCAGACAAAACCAGCTGATGCATGCCAGGCCACTTTCGAGTGAGGGGCCAGCTTTGTGATGGGAACCCACCAGGAATTGTACTGACTAGCCACAAGGCACTCATTGGGTAGAAAAAGGCTTATTCTGTGCTATCTGGGTCATCAGAGAAACAACTGATGTCTTTCATCTTCAGCACTTCCGACTTCAGGAGGCTTGTGTATGGGGTGCATTCAATTTAGCTATATTTCCAAGAGAAAGATGAAAAGAAAAATTCTAGAAGCACGTGGAAGACTGATTGCTTACAACCTCATCTATTTACCTCATCTATTTATTTTGCATATTTAGTTATACAATTATGTCCAATACAGATATGCAAGTACTGATTACAGACAATTCAAACAGTATTTCACAAATATCACTGATAAGGCCAACAAGTCACCACATGTGCTTAGCTTGCACAAAATCAGCACGGACTTCATACAGAGATAACAAACCTCCCTGGGGCAGAGTGTGGTAGCTGCATGACCTGAGTGAGCTTTATATTCTTCCTGAACTCTTTTTTTTGCAAAGTAATTCCTAAATGGTGTCTTTAGGTAAGAACATTTTCTTCCTCTCCTTCTCTCTATACTTTTTGCTCTTACTGAGACACTGTACTGATTTCCTCTTAATTATATAAAATATGCTGAGGAACTGCCAGAATAACAATAAATTAAGCTAAATGTTGAGCCCTACCCTCTTTAAAATGAACAAGCTAGGCCACAAACTTATTTCTGGCTAAACCTTGCCAAGCTGTCTAATGTCAGTTTTCAAACGTACTTGAAAAACTCAAAACACCATAGTTTTCAGCCAGTTTTCTTTTCCTGAATGTCTGTGGGGAGTAGACTGCCATTTTTGCACTTCAGTTTGTATAACCTACTCAGACAAATGCAGACTGAAGTATGGTTTTCATAGCCCTCCAAAGTTTTCCTGTGTTAGTGGCCTCTTATTTTTACGTCACATATGATTTTGCCAAATATTACTAGATATTAAATTAGACACTGGACTGTATAAACTTGTGAATATGGTAACTCCTGAGCTCTAGCAAATGCTGGGGGCAAAAGCAATTCTATGCACTATTTTTCCTACAAACCTGCAAAAAGCACCTGTATAAACATGTCATAGAACTCTGGTTTGCTGACATGACAATCAGACAGAGAACAACACAACTAAAAGGTGATTTCAGAATGTATGTTAAGATGCTACAGAAAAGCTGACATTCAAGCTTAGTATTCAAAGCTAGACGTGACTCTGGATTACCTTTTCTCCTAAAAACGCATGCTGGTCTGCATTCTTTCTCCAGCAAACACTGGAAGAGGGCCAAGCAAGTCAGCTCAGAGGGTTCTCTGCCACCAGACACCAGCCAGCTTCTCTCCAGCTGCGCAGCTCAGGAACAGACAGCGCCAAAGAGTCTGGCCTCATCTTACTTATCTTCCCTTACAATACACTGAGTGTGACAAACTGCAGTGCTCTAATAGAAATTATGCTCTTTTTACCACATTGCTCTTCTCCCATAAGCCCCCTCCTGAAATCCATGCAATGTACCGTACTTTCCCATTAACAGGAAAAACATTTTTAAAAGGAAATCAATCTGCCACAACAACAGCAAAAATTCCTCCCTCTTTTCTTGCCAAATACTGGATTCCTTCATGTCACCATCAAAAGCTTGAAATAGACAAAACGTATCCTTGGACCAGATCTGGTTGTTTTTAATGTGTACTTGTCAGAATTTTAAGCTTACTGCCCCAAATCTAATAAACTATCCCTGGTGCATGTATTTCTGACTCTACTACAGATGTCACTCAGCAGTCAAAGCTGGGAAGCTCTGTAAGTCATCACACGCACCATATAATGTGGAATAAGCAAAGACTAACTTTATCATCTAACACATGCTGGGCTGTAATGAACCATCCCACTAAGATTAACAAAGCAAGATCCAAAGTCCAGTAGTACTGTTATGCCCAATGCAAATGCAACACTGCATCACCAGGTACCTATGAAAGAGAGATAACTTCTACAAACCCGATTGTGATAACAATGCTGGTACAATAACAGGTAACAACGCAGGTCCAACTCCTGATCGGTCCCTTCTGACTCAGCATATTCTGTGATTCTCTAATTCTGTGAACTCCTGGTCCTGCACAGGACACTCCAGGAGCCACACTGTGTGCCTGAAAGCGTTGTCCAAATGCTTCTTCAACTCTGTCAGGTTTGGTTCTGTGACCACTGCCCTGGGGAGCCTATTCTAGCGCCCAACCACCCTCTGGGTAAAAAACCTGTGGTTCCTAATACCCAACCTAAACCACACCTGCCACAGCTTCATGACATTCCTTTCAGTCCTGTCACTCACGGGACTCAGAGAGAAGAGGTTGGTACTTCTTCCTCCTCTTCCTCTCACAAGAAAATTGTACACTATGATGAGGCTTCCTCTCAGTCTCTCCCAGGCTGAACAAAGCAAGTGCCCTCAGCTGTCTCTCATAAGGCTTCCCCTCAAGGCCCCCCACCAGCCCCATGGCCCTCTTTTGGACAGCCTCTCAACCTCTGTCTTTTTTTATATTGTGCTGCCAAAGTCACACTCAGAACTCAAGGTGAGACTACCCCAGCTCTGAGCAGAGCAGGACAATCCCCTCCCCTGCCTGGCTGGTGATGCTGTACCTGATGCCCCTCTAGGATAGGGTTAGCTCTCCTGGCTGCCAGGGCACTTCAGACTCATTGGACTTGATTGTTGTGGGTCCCTTCCAAAGCAGGATACGCTGCGAGTTTTTCTGCAACTACCAGCCAAACTTCTGCAAAACTGTGTGAAGAGGTCCCAGATCAGACTGAGCCCAGCTTTCAAACACTCCTGCACACCTGGGGTGCAACTGCTAACAAGGTTAACAGCAGCAACAAGCATCTGATACTTGCTACCTGTGGCTCCCTACCTCGGGTCTAGCTGGTACCTCTAAGAAAGCAGAGGTTTCTGTCTGAGATGATGAAAACCAGGAAAGGAACTAGAAAACATTTCCTTCTGTATCTCTGTACCCCACTGGGGTCAGAGGGACTTTGCTTCCAGTCAACACAGCAGTGAGTTACTTCGCAAAGAGATCTATGAGTCCTAACACACTGTAGTTCTTGTGAAGAAATATACTTATGGACAATAAAGACTACATCCTGGTCATACATCAATACTTTGTTAGATATTTTTATAAATTCTATTTATTTTTTAATGTTCACATACATTTCATATGGTGGTAAAATATTTCCACATGTGCTGGAGGCTTTAAGGAATAATATTAAATATTGTCTCAAAAAACTGTAATCCTAATTTTTGTTCAGAGACTTTTGTGGTTTGGATCTATTCATGTAGCTTATAGAGGCAAGTTCAAAACAGTGTTGAAGCTGGAATGTATCTGGGAATATCAAAAAAGCTTCAAGTTGTTCTGCATGAAACAAAGGGAGAAAATGAACAGACTGTCTCTTACATCTGTATCAGGGCTATGTTGAAATACACAAAGAAGTTATTGATATTATTCTTAGAAATGCAGAATAAAACTGTTTCCTTGAGACTAGGAAACAAAACCCTTTGTCATAACTGTTATCCTCCCCATATGAACACTTCTATTCTTAGCTGTTTCGTTTTACTGCATCATTGTACAACCATGAAAGAAACACTTCTATGATAACTGTACAATAGCAAGCACAGTGTACATCAGAAAAATTTCAGAGACTGCAGTTCATCAATATTTAAATCTTGTTACCACAAAGACAACAGCACAGTACTTGTATGCTAAGAAGTCTCCACTAATTTATGGATGTACTAATTGTATAAAGATCTATGCTGAACATAATTATAGGGCAAATGCAGATGCTCCAGTAACTGTGTAAAAAAAATTAGTATCTCTATGACTGTTCATCCAGTGGCCACAGAGTTAATCTAAAGGGCCACTGACATTCCTCCATCGGGCCATAAACTCCTTTGCAACGAACAGACATAGACAGAATTAAATCTCACAAGACTGAATGTGGATGTTTAGGCCTTTTGAAAGACAGGGATGTCTCCCCTAGGAAGTGCATTTTTAACTCAAAGAGGAAGGACAATACTTGCTACTAACCCTTGGGCTTTTTCTCATGTGACTCATTCAGTCAATAATGACACCCATGGACAAAGACTCTGGTCTGGCAAAGATTCCTACCAGCCCCTAATGACCCATAAAGCAATGAGAAGGAAATTGCTGCACACAATATGAGGGAGTGACTAGACTGACCATCTGACTCATTTTCCTTCCCACTTGAAACATCACCTAAATAGTATTAATTTCTTCCTCCATTTTAAATAATTCAAATATGACTAATCGAAAAGTTTAAGACTTGCTCTGACAAATTTTGCATGGGTATCTTTCTTCTCTCTACACTGAGTGGTCTTCTCTTCCTTCTTTCTCAAATGCACTTTGCTCCAGGGGAGAAGAAAGCATCTAGCTAGGAGTACAGCCTGACAAAGGGTCAGGTGAGTTTGAAAAAGTATGCTTGTATATAAATTTATGGTATCATAGCTATCAAATAATCTGGTCTCCCAAGCAAAACTTTGGAATGTGGCTAGCTGAGCAAAGCTGACTGAGATGCTTCATCTGGGAAAAACATCAGAGACATGACAAAATTTTTGGATTTTTTAAGGTAGTAAGAGTAGGATGCAGAAGCTGTGTTCTACACTTGTATTTGGATGCAAGGATGGGCAGCAGAAGTTCTTAATGAAAACAGTATTTTCTTCATAAAAGAACATAAGCGATGTGTGATTTTTTTTAAACAGCCCAATCTTGCAGTATTTTTCCAATGGAAATTTGAAATTTTAATTACAAAATACCTCAATAAGACAAGATACAGATTGTAACTGTTATTCGCTTCAAAGACCAATAGTTTTGATCATGATTTTGTCACAAGCATTGATAGAATTAGTTTTTTTTCAGATACCCTTATCCTTCAAAATAATATGATTACTTAAGAATGTAGTTCATTTGGTCTCTCTCTCCTTTTTACAATTTTTTTGATCATGAATAAACTTTGGAGTTACATATTGGAGAAACTAGTTTGCAAATGTAAGCTCTCCTGACTCTGAAAGAAGGCAACAAATACAGAGAAAAAAAACTCGAGATATTTTCTTTTTTTTAAATATTGTGCTTCATATAAAATTTGTTGTCTTGATTGCCTCTCATCATACTGGATTTTTTGTATAGCTTGAATTTCTGTTAGCCAAGTTAAACTCATGTGTCAGTATGAGCATGTAACAACAGGTGTCATTAACTGATTCCATTTGACCTATTATCACCATTCAGGCAACTGGGTCTTACTGGCAAGTTCAGCGAGAATCACTAAGTGGCATTTTAGAAAAAGTTTGTTCATGTGCTCTGTTATATAGGAGGGTTCTCATAAAAGCCACTTTAAATATTCTTCTAGAAGAAAGAGTACACATATGTAGAGAGTAAATCTAACACAGGGAAAAGCTTCAAGAGGACATGCTGTATTTGTGTTACTCAGAGTATATTCTAAAAAAATAGTCTCAAAAGTATTAACAGAAAACTGCATTGAGTCTTGGACTTAAGAATCTATTTTTCCTCCTACTACAGTCAAAGGGTGCTAAAAAATAGTTTTTGTTAAATCTTGTTTGGATGATCTTTGTTTATTTAGAAGACTCTTCCTTCATTTGAAAGTATTTACAGGTATTTACAAATATTTCTCCAAAGTCTCAGCTAGACTGTTAAATGAAGAAACAAAATAATTTGAATTACTTTGCTCCACTGTATAATATATTGCTCAGCCTAAGTAATGAAGAGCAATCAATTCAACAAACATAGACACAAAAATTTAATAAAATTGGGTCATGACAAACAATGGTAAATTATACAGAAATTTCCACACATGGAATTGCTTTTCACATAGCTATAGATTTTTAGCTAAATGATATTCAATATGAGTCTAGTGACCTGAAAGGATTAGTAACTGATGTTCATCTTATTATAAATAAAAATTAAGAGGACTTCAAAAAGACAAACTTACCAACTTTTTTTCCCATTCCTTATTAAGATCATCCACATAGGAGAGCACAAAATCAATTCTCCTGACACCATCCCTGAAGAAAATAGAATCTTTGCTTTGATGTCTTTTATCAATCTGTAGAAGATACAGGCATATGAATAAAAAAGCAAGCATTGTTGTTTTTCTAAAATATAACAGAAGGCAAAGAAGTTTCCCCACATTGCCACAGTTCTTCAGTTTCTTTACAGCTGAAGATACATTTGGGCAAGTTTTAACAAGGACTATATCTAGTTTAAATAATTTCAAAATTATGTCCACAAGCATTACATGTAAATAACAGGTACACAAGAAATAAATATATATACGTTAGTGTAGCAATACTTGTGAATACTTGAAGCAGGTAGCAAAATGTAAATTCCATGCATTTTCCTCTACATAACAACATTCACTAAATCAACCACCAGAGAGACATATGTCCCAGCAATGACCACAAATAAAAATAGCTCACAAAAGTACAGGGGAGATGTTTCAACATTGAGTATTTATTTTCATGGGGAAAAAAATACACCTAATAAAAGATATCAATGTAACAGAGTAATTAGTATTCCAATTGATCTATTAAAGCCCATATTTTAATTTACCAACATGCCAGAATGTCTTAGTAACAACATCCACCTTTTTCACTATTGGGCCACGGTAATTAATGTTAGGAAAATTAAAGACTGTAACCCCACTCTCCTAGGGAAGTTAAGTCATTAAGTAATATTATTTATTATCATACCAATATTCAGCACCATCAAATCACGTACAAGACATACAGCAAAGTGCTTTCCATAGAAGCAAATATTCTGGTTTAAATGTAACTCTGTGCTGAGGAAAGTTGGTGTTATTTTCTCAACCATACCTATCAGCAAAAGTGTATTTGTATAGGGCCAAATTGGGGTTTTATTTTATTAGATAGGATGAAAAGAGAGTATTATGCCCCTGTCTTTTCCCTCTCATATCATGCAGGGATGCATGTGCTCCCCAGGAAAGCATAGAATGTGTATTTGTAACTGTGAACCTTGCTCCCAGTTAATAAAAGGCATCACACAGTGAAGCATGTTATTACTGCAGCATCCAAGCCACTTGCAATAGCATTCATCACTGCTTTACCCTGAGACGTCGCTTCAGGAACAGATTATACTTCCTTCCACTCTGCTGGAATAATCAACAAGTAGTTAGCAGGCCCACTGGTTCTCTCCAAGAACCAACTGCTTCAAGCATATACAGCCCAACTACAGCGAGCAAGAAATCCATGTCCTTCAAAGCTAAGAAAAGCCTCCAACCATCAGAAAAACACAAGTGCCCGCAAATAATATGACTGTCATGTCTTTTTTATTAAAGGCAAAGCTGGGCTGGAATCTGTTTTGACAGTAAAGAATATGTTTTAAGATAATGACTCCTATAATACTACTTGTCATCATTTAGCTACTTAAGCAAATTTTAAAAAGAGCAGTAAGAAAGTGGTTTTGAGTGTAGAGCAAAGGCATCAAAACACTGGCTCATGCATAGTGCATACATGTTCCTGTTACATTCGTGTTTGGTCAGACCCACTGGGACACAAAAAGACAAATGGCAACCATGTAATTCCACAGCTGACAAAACTACAAGTAATAATATATACATAATTCATGTGTTTATCTTTAAATAGTCTGAAATTAAATAAAAATAATTGAAAACCCTATTGTTCCATAGTGTTGCACAACTTTATGCATCTTCATTAGACACATTGGTAACCACTGAAATCAGACACTTGAAGCAGTCATGCATTAAGGAGAATTCCTGTATTGCTATCTTAGCCCTTGGGGAGCTACAAAAAACTGCTGCAAATCAATGCAGCACAAAAAAAAGCTAAATAAATTATTTCCTGAAAATGCTGCTGTCCGTTCTTTGCCTTTCCTCTTCAGCAATTCTGTTAAGATTTTTTGTGGTTTATCTTACTGAGAAATATTTACAGAAGATCAATTAGATTACTTTGTATGGCTGAAATCTGGACAGCTACCTCAGAAATGCTTTTGCTTCCAAATGCAGTACATCATCTTGCATGACTGCATGAAAGCCATGAAAGGCCCACAAAAATCATGGAATCCAATAGCCAAAAAGAAAAAAGCATTTTTCTATTCTATTTTGTACTTACGGGTTAAGGTCTTTCTTTGCAAATATAATTGTGACTACAGGCAAATTGCAAGTTCAGATACTAAGTTAATCAAGTTAAAATAGTGCATGCATGTTTTAACCACACTAACATCTGTATAGAATCAACAGAACTGTAATTATTCAGCATTACAGTACGTGAACCCCAAAGTGCATTCTAGCAACTTACAATGCTAGCGATTGCCCCGACCACTGACTTTAAAAGCCAGTAACTTCATAAGCACAAAAATTGTTCTTGTGTACTAAACTCATATACACAAAGAAGAAATAAATCAATAAGCAATACTTACTTCAAAAAAAGCTCTTGCTGAAGGAGTACCCCACAACCCCACATTGTTTGGGTTGCATAGTTATAATTAGATTATTCAATACAATTGAAGAAGTATTTTATCTTTATTGCCATCAAAATTTGGTAATTTTCTACGATGTAACAGAATCCTCAGTAATTAAAGTACTGACTATCAGTTTAAGAAGATGCAGAAGTCATTGCCAGATCTGGTTTTAGAGGGGGAATACTTATCACTTCCTTCTCGTTCTGTACATAGGATTATTCATTGCGGATAGTGACAGGCCTGCTTATTAAACCCATAAATTACTCTTTTCCATTTTGCTGCATTTGGATTTCACAAGGAGAACAAGATCAGTCTTGCACATTCATGAAGGTTTATACAAGTTTGAAGTATATAAAAAGTTTGTAATTTGCATTGATTCTATTTGTGGATCATTAAGCATTGTGGATTTGTACATCTTATTTCTTAATAGCTCTCTCCAGAACTGCATGAATGCAGTTAATGATCCTCAACAACCTGCAGTTATTAAATGAAGTTACACCTCATCACAGAAAATATTCTGAAATGTGTTCCTTCTGCAATACAAGTAACCAAATTAAAACTTACCAACACAGTACAGACAGCAAGTTGAAGCTTTTCAGTAATTAAGTTACACCCAATGAACTACAGAAGAGATGGAGCGCTGAAGCATACGGTGAAAACTCAAGAAGCAACAACCACAAGTCACAACAGGAGAAATTCCTACTGGATGTGAGGCTGTGGTTGAGTGGGAATGGGTACAACAGATTGCCCAGAGTGACTGCATAATCTTCATCCTCAGAGATCACACAGCCTGATTAAGATAGGCCAGGATTGATCTGCGCTGACTCTGCAACCTGATCTACATTTGAAGCCAGCCCTGCCTTGAGTAGGTTAGCCATCCAGAGGTCCCTTCCAATCCAAGTTCACTATAGGATTCTGCGAAATCTTTTTACTGCAAACATTCAGCATTCATCAGGGCTTTCAAAAAGAATAAATCCACCAACTACAAAGCAAGTTACAAAACCCACCTGTTCAAAATACAAGTAATGCCCTCCTGTTACCCTGTAATAGCTTTCCAGCCTCATTAGTCTAATTATCTTTCTAAGAAATGTGACCACTCAGCTTGTGGTGCTAACTGAATGCTGTAATGGTCCATCATGACGAGAGAAATTTTCATGTGGCATAAGTGCAAGCTTACAGGTTTCATATGGTATTATACCACAGCTGTAGTTATCCTATATTTCCTGATTTCTCTTTAGACAGCCAGCAGAGGCTGGGGTATTGGACCATATCCAACCAAACAACCCTCCAAGTACCTACGCTTGCAATCCTCACCTCAGACACAATCCAAAACCCTGCATTAGGAAATACAGACTCCACATGACAGGTAACAGGAGAGACCAAGATTTCAGTAAGGAAACAAAGCACAGCTCAAGATGAAGTAAGACTGCAAGAGCCAACAGTCTGTTCTGCCCAGCCTGGTTTGGGTGTGTAAATACTGGCTGGCAGTCCCACACGACATTCAGATCCACCCAGACTCGCCATTCAGCACTGCTGAATGCTTGCTCAGGAGTCCTTGGCTGCCTCACTTCACAGGTGCCTCTGAGACACCTCTCTGGGGCCAAGGCAAACAGTTGGGCACGGGGAGCTGGAGAGCGTAGAGCAGCTGCTGGAAGTGGCAGCAACCACTAACACGGGCACCCAGAGTGCTTCAGAGGGACGACTGTGGGCTGAAGCTGAGCGACGGGCACTGTGCTAAATGTCTCTGTGGCCTCACTTGTCTCCCTGGCACACTGACAGTAGCCTTGGGCAGCTACCCACCCATGGGTTAGTGGTTTGCAGTACCCAAAAAGCAAATATGTTTTGCAGATTACACCTGAATTAATCTGGTATGTTTTCATGGGACTCTGAGGGATTTCTATTTCTGGTTATCCATCCAACAGGAAATGTATCCTTACAGGCCACTTAGCACAACTCTCACCTTGTAGACATGGAGCTTCCTCCAAATACACCCTGCTACTAAATATCCCAGTCCTATGTCCATGCTTCAAAGACAGGGAAACTTATCCTAGAGCAGTACTTTTCAGATTATTATTCAGTCAGAAAACTGCAAATTCCTTAAGGGCCTATTTTCAGAAACATCCTTCTCAAATTCAATGCCTTGGACCTCAAGCTTTCCCAAGTGTCCAGCCTCACAGAGCAGGGACTGCAGGTTCAGATCTTAGCACCCTTCTCCTTCTATAACTTGTATCTTTCTTTTTGTGGGAAGGTGGTTTAGCGCAGCATTTTCAGTAACAAAGCAGGTACCAATACCAAACAGAGGTGGAGGAACCCATTAGCTTCATTAGTTTCAGCACAGGGAAGCACCTCTGGCTGTGACTAACTAGAATGACAAGAGGTTACATTAATACCATGGAACGGTTTCTATGATCCCCCACCAGCATATTAAGGAATTACACTATCATAGTCCTAAATTACCAGGCCAAAAAAACTACCTGAAACTACAACATTAAATTGTTTTGTAGCATTTTGCTGGCTTAAAAGATACAGTCTACAAACAAAATATTTTATTGACTTTCACAGCAAGCTAGATGTAAAACAGACAGTGTAAAAACCCCAAAGAACTACATTAAAATGCAGTTTATGAATTAGCAATCCACAGCAGAAGAACTTTCAGAACACAAAAATGGACAAAAAATAAGTTTTGAAAGCTGCATCAAAATACAAGATAAGTCTCCATAACTGAAAGGGTAGGAAATGTCCCATGGCTTAAAAACAAAGGTATCACCTTCACTTAGTTATCAACTTAGTTCACTTAGTTATCAACTGCACCCCAGTTTGGATGGAATATTTACACACTCCTCTTTTTCACTGAATTAAAACATGCTACAGGAAAAACACATGGCTTTAAGTGCTGCTGTGCTAAATATGAATATATATATTTATACATATATATGAACTCAAACATAACTTTATAAATGCATATCTAAGCTATATAAATGTATTTCCAAAGTTAAAATGTTCCTGGAAATACATTTACAGAACATACATAAATATACATGTATTTTCCTGAAAATCAAAACGGCGTATTTCTGGTTTATGTACTCAAGTTCCCATTTTACCAGTCCCTTGCCGTGAAGTTCTTGTCATTATTCTTCCTTGAAGGAATCCACGAATCCATGCAACTGAAGAGCTTACTCACTTTTAAGGCGTGTATGAACAACACCACTCATCCCAATTTCCAGTTATACTTCATGCAGGCTATAAGGTTGCATACAAAACTATAACCTTTCCCATTCAAAGAAACACAAAATTCCATCTATTTCCTGCAGCTAAAACTTGCAAGCTGCTTCTTTCACCTTAGCCCATGTTTCAATTCTGAACCGCATTAAAATCTGAAAGCTTGAAAACATGCATTTCAATGCAGTTTAAGACACCAAGATATTTGCACTGAAATATAAACACACATAAAAAGCCCCTCTGGATAAAAGAATACATTAAACAAGAACAGAACAAAGAAAAATAAAAAGTAAGCTAGGAGAGCATACGTGTTAGACACCAGAAGACAAAAGTAAGCAAGGAAGACACCGGAGCTCCAAGTAAGCAAGCAGACAGTTTTAATATACTTCAGCATGTACTTCTTCAGTTATTTTAAATGACTTTTTGTACTTTTTCTCCATAAAACAATAATATTTTAAGTTTTCTATTTGAGAATTTATATAGTTATCTTGGCTGTGAATTTCAGCAATTCTGAGTCTTTCCTTATTATTTACTACAATTAAAAAAAAAAAAAAAAGAGTCAACATATTTCAAATTATGTCAGCGTTTGTTTCTTGCTCTTTAAAACATTTTAAAGTATCATGCTGACTCACAGAGCCCACAGGCCATCATGATAAAAAGGAATCCCACATTTGTTAATAACACCAGAGTCAGAATACATCCTATATCCCATCAAACCAAAACAATGATAAAAAAGCAAACTTTCCAGTTTTCTCCACCAATCACAACTTTTCAATTTTGTATATTATCCTTTAGATTTACTTCAATTTATCTTTTAAGTCACTTCTAGGAATAAATGCAAAATCACATTAATTTTTATCAACTGGAAAAAACTGTTTTTAGAAGGATGGCATTCTCAAAACTGGAAAATTCTCTGGTGAGGGATGTTTGGGCATACTGTTGTAGAAGATGCCACACAAATTCATGCAAGGAAGCATGAATATGTCTTGCTGCTTACCACTTGATGTTCAGGGATGAGTAAAGTAGTCTCAGTGCTGTTTAGGCCCTGCCAGTGGCATCACGGGAAAAACACAACGTTATTAGCATTGATGATGCAAAGGCTAATTCAGAGTAAAAATTAAAGACTAATTCAGAAGAAACAATGTAGTTCCTGGTTTAAGTTGCTGAAAAGCTCTTTTGAGTGATAGGTGGATTTTCAGTCGAGATAGTCAGAGTTTACTTCCTCAGAGGAGCTTGATCTCTCTAGCTTCCACTAGCCCATTTACAAGGTCTATACCAATTTTTAAGCATTAATAATTACAATTTTTAATAAGAGTTAAACACTATGCATTTTTGATAAGAGTTAAAAATTTCCATTAGAAAAAATACAGTCTAAACAAATTGGTACAGATTGTCATTTATAAACTGATAAAGAATAACCGTTTATAGTATTCTTATTTATTTTGATGCCTAAGAGAGAAAACGTACACAGCATAGATGACTGTGCATTTGGAAAAAAATGTGCTACCCCTTACCTGGCTATTTTTTAACTACAAACTGAAATTATACAGTGTACACTGAACAAAAACAAATGCAGTCAGGCAAATCCTTAATCTCACAGTGTAGACAAGGTAAGTTGGTACCAGAAATTGCAGTTGCACCTAACAAGACTAGTGAGGCCTTCCCAGTTTCCAGCTCTGATCCACACCCAGTGAGGCCCTACCCTGATGTTAAGTGCACAAGATCTGGGTGGTCACTGTTTTCCTGTATATTGGTGTGGAGGCTGCTGCAACATCCTCAGGCCAGACTCCACACAGGTATGACAGGAACACCAAGAGCAGAGGCCTCCGCAGAGCACAGCCACCTGACACACATGGCCACCAGCTCTCTGGGGTCCAGCCCCACCACTGCAGCCCTGCAGCAGTGATGGGTTTTGAGATCAGGTGCTGCTATTGGAATGAATAATGTTTCTCAGTATCTAATTAGGCAATAATTTATCACACTTCTGTTTTGTCTCGCTTTTGTGTGCTTTGAACACAAACCACAGACTGATTTAAACAGTGCAACCAATCAGTGCAAGTCCATTGTAAAAACACAATAGTTCTCTGTGGAATTAAATTAACTTTCAATAGAAGCAGAATACTAACAGCATTTTATTATTATAGTATCATTTACTGGTTTAAAGTAGTAAAATTTCAGAAAGTTTATTACCCCAAATCCAATTTTCATAAAGTACTGTTTCTTATTTTCTAAATAATATTTCACTTTTATTACAATTCTCGAGAGAAATCACTGGGGCCCATACCTGTCCTGGTTACACATAAGGTAATACACACACACATCTTTACATTCTTTTTTAATGACGCCATGTCTAGGTATTTGCTTATCTAAGTAATTAAGAAATGTCCTTTTCAGAACGCAGTAAAATAAACAAAAAGATCGATCTGGGTTTTGGCAAGGAATCCCCTTGAGAAACAATGCAAATATAAATAGCTGCACTGTACTCTTATCATAAAACAGTCTGAACTAGGTTGAGAGGTCTAATCCTCCTGTCACTGATGCTACTGGAAAAACTTGCACTTCCATTAGAGAACTAAGGGCTGAGACACTTACGTGGAAAGTTTTTCTCCAATTATCCACCGTAAATACTTGCCATGGGAAGTACTGTACAAACTGAACACCGATAAAAGCACAGTCTTACTTTTTTCAACACTGCCCTGCGGCTCCTGACCTCTCCATTGCACACATTCCCCACCATCCACGCTGCTACCCTTCCATCTGCTTCTATCCAGCCTCTCCACCCCATACACCTCCCACCCACTGCTCACCACCTCCTCCATGGTTAGATGCAAATACAGGTTTTAGCCACCCACTGGTCCTCACTGCCCACACTGCTTCACTCAGAGACAAAATTTTATTACATTTAGTGAAACACAAAGCTGTGAGGTGATGATGCACAGCTAGCAGAGGCCTTTGTACATTCCCATGTATTCTGTTAAATGCTTTCCTGTTAGTCATGGGATCTTACCCTGTTCAGTATAACTGTCAGAAATTAATTAGCTCAAGGCATTAGGATTAACTATTTTTAAACTGGCGCTCACACCTTCTCCTGCACATTTCAAGTACTCTGAGAGAAACACACTTCTTTTTCATGATATGCCAAAGTCTGTGTACAGCACAAAGGGACTTCAGCATCGGTAACACATGACATGCAAAACAAGAATCAACTTAATCCAACTATGTTGAGATGAAAACCAAGAAGGCTGGCAGTGGTGGCAGCAGTGTTGGACTAGTCCCTCTTACTCTGGAATCCACCCTCTTCAGTCTTTAATGAACTCTGGATCTCCCAAAAATAACCCTCGTGATTTTGTTAGACTCGGAAGAAGCCTTTTTGTACTTCTTTCTAGATTTTGAAACCATTTTGTCCGTGTTTGCAATATTAACAATGGTATTTTATGTTTCTCTACTTGAAGATCCACCTGTCCGAACTGAAAAATGAACAAGTATGAAAAGTAATTCACAACATGACAGTGTTCCTTCAGAAAAAAAAACCCAACCAATTAATTTGAAACACCTGCAGTACCTGCTGCTCTGAAAAAAAGAAAATAACCTATGAATCAAGCCATAATTGTGGTAAAATGCATTGTTTTAATAAATTTGCCAATTTAATTCTGCTGTCCTGGCTTAAATATAGACAACTTGTTCACAGATTTTTCTTATGATCAAGTTACATTATGGAAAATCCTGATCAAAAGGAACTTCTAGCATTTCATTAGTGTGAAATTAACAGAAAGGTCAAAATTTAATGTATAACTGTGCAAAATCAATTCCTATCTCCTTACAGGTAGAATAGGGCCTATTTCCTGCAGTCTTACTCAGACAATAGTACAGCCACCTGCCTTTTATGAGGTGGAGTCTACATGCATACCAAGCAAACATTTCAAATTACTTTGTGCTTCTTAATTGGAATAAAAAATAGTCCTCTATAGCTGCACCTCTACAGATCTTGATAAATTGGTCATTCAATTTTGCACAAAAGCTGTACTAATTTTACATTTATCCTATCTGAATGGCCTGAACTCTTACTATTAGAAAATGTAATACAAATTCAATTTTTTAACCTTTCCTCCAATCTTGAAATAATTGAGTGATCTTCTTTCCTCTTAGACATAGGAACTCTTATTTTGTCAGTGTGTTTCAGCTTCATTTACTCAGTAACCTGAACAATGAATTACAATCCCTGAGCAGACACACCATTGTATATTTTTCTAGTGTGCTTTCTGCACAAATAGGAAGCACAGAGGAAAAAAATATTCTCAGGCTTTATTTAATTTATTTTCCAATTTGCTTGAAAGGACTTCCAGAGGCATTTACGTATTTCTTGGAACAAGAACTCCATAAAGACTGATTCAGGTAGATTCTACACAGGGATTTACTTAAGTCAGTTGACCATCCCTAATAGAAGTAGCTGTCTGTGTATTACTGGTTTAACAAGGCCATAATTTGAAGCACTTCCCATTGCAGCACTTATGTGAAAATACCCCTATTATATCCTTTTTTCTCCCCCTTCTCCCATC
Source organism: Muscicapa striata striata (assembly GCA_030060385.1). NCBI lineage: Eukaryota > Metazoa > Chordata > Aves > Passeriformes > Muscicapidae > Muscicapa > Muscicapa striata. The sequence goes on from JAREIS010000394.1 coordinate 350,779, forward strand.
TGCTGTTTGTGGAAAACATCTCTTTGCCTCCCTGCATGACAAAGCATCTAAAAATTACTTATGCTATAAGTCTTGGAATATGAAAAGCTGATGAAGTCCAAGTCCAAGATCTTATTTCTTTTGTTCCTGTGGGATATTAAAGAATAAGAAAAATTTCACCACTGATTGGTGCGCCAATGCTTTTTGAGTCCTGGACTTCATCCAACTTTTGTATATATGCTGGCAGTCTTCACTACAGACTGTTCTACACTTTTTGCTTTACTTGCATCGTTCCTTATATCTAAATCACATATTCCTTTGCAGATTACAAAAGAAAGAAAAAAAAGCCAACTACCACTGAATTATGGATGGGTAACATTTCTGGGCATTTCTCCATATTAAACCTATATTTGTTTTTTCCCTCCTCTGTTGCTAAATCAACAATAAGGCCTTAGCTTTTTCTCTGTGCTGCTGAACAGAAGCATACTGTTGCAGCATGTTACATTTTTTCTCTTCCAAAAGAAAAGACAGCCTGAGCAAAATGAAGTAGCGACCTGAATGTAAGTTCATTTAACTCTTTCCCAGTGTTTTTTAAAATTAATTCCATTTTTGTTTTAAAATTACTTGACTTAAATTGGTTTAGGAATTCTAAACGTTCATATTTTTTAACTGCAGAAACACTGTTAAGTGACAAGAAAATTACCAACCTATTATGGAAGTAAAATAATTTAATAGAGAAATGTGCTACCTGTCAAAACAAGAACAAAGCATATTGACCTGAGCCCAGAAAGCCCTTGGTGAAAGGAGGAGAAACCATGCTGGGATAGAAGATCCTTCCTGCTGAATTCCTACAGGAATTCATCAAGGATGCTAAGGCAGCCTAGCAAAGAATGGAGGGAAAATAAATTCTTCCAGTTTATACAGAAGATAACTGAAGTTGTGACAGCACATGAAGACAAAAGATTGGCACTATACGAAAAAAAATCCCATAAATATTAGGGGCTATCTTACTATTGCAATTAATAGAAAAACTTTAAAATACAGACTTAGACTGAATTCTAGAACATTAATCATCAAGAACTAACCTGTCATGGCTGATAAGAGTGTGAAACTGGACAAGAAGATCAAGAATAACTCTGTAACTTTATGTCTGGCTAATGCACAGAAAGTGAAAGTCAGATGAATGACAATCTGTTACAGTTCATTGGGTAGGACAGGGCAAAGCACAGAAAAGTACTAACTTAAATGTAAGAAAAGATCAGATAACCACCTGATTTGCAGAAATAAACTAAGGCCAAAAAAGCTCAGAGGGAGCAATGAAAACAACAAAACGAAACCTCCAAGTTATCAACTACTTACTGATATTGCTTATATGACAATACTTCGTGATATTTAATAACAAAGTAAAAGAAAAATACTTACACAAGGAAACATGTAAGTAGAAAACAAAAGAAAAGGCTGCATGAAGTTATCAAGGAGAGATTTTTGAGAGGATAACCAGATATATTTTTCCCAGACATGAACATGCTGAAGATCAAATCCTCCTCCTTTCCCACCCTAACATGAATCTTTCATCCTTCAAACAAGGTTCAAATCCTATTTCTCTACATATATGACACATGTTGCACTCTTTCTCGATGCTTCCTGCCTTTTCATGTGTCCTAAGTCATGAAGTGACTTCTTCCAAGTTTTGGTGAAATGGATCATCTCCATCTATTCAGAGATTCTGGTAAGTAGCTCAGGATCAGCTTATCATGGTATGACGACCATTGTTCAGTGAAGCATTTTATATGGCTTTTCACTGACAATTTTCCTGGAGAAAAAGATTATTACAACTCCTACTACAGATTCAGAAGGGAACAAATAGGGTGAAGATATGAACAAGTTTTAAAATGGAACTGGCAAATTTATGAAAACATTAGGATGATATGGCTGCATGCTCTAAAAAGACAAAGAGCTGTATAATCTAGGAAGTCCTTCTGAGTTCTGTCTTTGTGTGACCATCTCCAGATTTGTTCCTCAGAAGATGCTGAGGATGTTTTACTTTTAAGAAGCTCAGCAGAATGGCTGCAGTTTTTCAACACTCAATTCAACAGACAATTTCTGATCAGTGCTCATGGCCAGTATGAGACCCTATTTTTACAGAATAGCTGTTTGTTTTCCTATCTAAAACTATCTTCCTCTAAGCATGTAACAACAATAAACAACAAAACAATACAATAAAATACCAATGTAAAGATCACACATTTTCAATACTCATTTTGAATCAGTTTCTCAACTGAATACTGGCCACACACTGCTACATCTTCAAGACATTGTGTACTGTACATATTATGCAATGAGGCACCGTGAAAAAATTTATAGCTGATGATGCTTTTCATGTTGCACATAATGAGGTACTCTAGTAATTCAAATCTTCATTTGCTTTCTCATGAATATTGCAGCACTGTTACAAGGTTCCTTAAGCAGTGGGACTCTTCATTTCCCAGCAAGCCAGCAATATGATATACAGCACAAAACGAAGTGTTTAGCTTGTGCAGAAACAGTATGTTTCTCCAATTGTCAAAACATTTAAAGACCGTGTGATTCTCATTTCAAGACTGATACAGGAAACACCATTAAGCTCATACTGTTTCCTACCACTACTCACCACTGTGTCCTAGCACTAGCACTGCAAAGTCTCTTCTGAGACTCATATTCATGGCTTTGCTCTTTCAAAACAATACAGGAAGAAGATTTTCACATGGATATAAAAGGTATAAGACAATCTAAAAGAAATACTAGTTTTGAAAACTAATTGTCTTTTTCACAACTACCATTCTTCTTCTTTCCTACCAAGTGGTATATTAAGTAACACCATTCGTACTGTACCTTACCTCAGAGCTGCTTGGGATTTCTGATCCTGCAGTTGAAACAGTTTCAGGTCCATTGCATTCTTCCCCTGCAGAACATGGAAAAAGAGATTCATATAAATATATCCCTTTTTTTAAAATATTGTTGTATCTGAAAATGATGTGGACCTCAAAGGCATGGAGCTATGAACAAGTAAAGGATGGAAAATAATACTCATAATAGTCATAATCCATAAAATCTTCAAGAATGGCTCTTCAGAGGGGAAGAAATGCTGTTAGAAACAATATACTCATTCTGTACTACTTTGGTGTAACCTTGCACGCACAGAAACATATTTTTAACTATGACAGGAAAAAAATCTGGTGTCATCACTTAGCCTTCTTGTCTCACATATCTGCGAGGTCTAAGAGGGTTTCATACTCAGAGCTTTGCTACCTCAGTTATGGAAGTTCAGTTACTTCTGGAAGTGTTAGCTAGAAATCAAACTGGGATGTGGTTTTTTACTAAGGAGTTAGTGATACATAATCTCAAGATTACAAATGCCCATGTAATGCAGATATAACAACAGAATCAAGAATAGTAATATGAACTTAATTACTTAGCTTCTCGTTCAAAAAAAAAGCAAGCAAAGAAACCCTAAAAAACTCAACTCCAAAACAATAAACCAAACAAAATAAACATGCCTTCATTTTAACAACAGTAGTGAACTCCAACATGATTTTCTCACAAACAGTCACTTTCACCAAAGACACTGTTACTAAAATGTTAATGCTAAAGGGAAAATCCTATTTAGTACCTTCATAATCTTAAACAAGACTGAGGTAGTGGCTGGGTTTGTGCCTCTGAATTTACAGTGTCACCACTTTCCTCTGGAGAACAACTCTCAATCTCCTAAGCTACGCTCCTGCTTCAAGAAGATTTTTGTAAACAACCATCTCTACAGACATCTAAATCACTACACCACTAACGGAAATGGATAAACAGTTTTGAAAACACATGATCAAAATCTAGACCATGCACCTAAAAATGGTGTCTCTATTTCAGAAAACAGGATTCATCTGACTTCTTTCTCCACTAAGGAAGCATTGCTGAGTAGCTTAGACTGGACAGACTTACACTGGACCACTGTCAAGACAACCAAAGTTGGACTATTTCTGCCAATAAAACAAGCTTACTTTTCTTGTTGTAATCTGCAAATATTTGTTGTCAAAATTACATCCAGGTAAGATATAAAGTGGATTTTCAAAAATATATAATAAGCTACTTAAGTACAGCTTGAGAGCATTTTGTTTCCTACATTTTTTTTTCTCCAAGTTCACTTACAGAAAATCTGTAATTTATAACTATACATATGATATGATGAGAAACCAAGAAACCAAGCAATGATATGTAAAATACAACAAAAAAGTTTCTGAATGGCAAGACATTTAACTGTTGCACTCTATTCTGCTAAAGCAAACTACACCTAGGAAATCCGTATTAGTAGATATAATCTGAACACCAGGACAAAGAACAGGAGCATCCCTACCACACTGTGCTACCTGTGCTGCCTAAAGCCTCGGGAGGCAGGTGGCTACTGCAGACTTGGACAAAGGTACCAGCCCAGGGCCCAAGAGCAGAAAGTCCAAACATTTTGTCCCACAACTCCCCCGTTGCAGGCCAGGAACAGTGTGGCACCTTGTCCTTGCAGCAGGAACATTCTATTTTCTATACTGCTGAGGGAACTTGAACTGATTCAGTGGCCTATAACTGCCTTTGTGTGGGTTTTTTTCTGGATTTTATCTTCTCTGTAATTGTGAAAGTCTAACCTCAGAACAAATATAATTCAGAGTTCCATATTTTAAATGCTTTCCCAGCTGATTACTTATGCAACTTTTGGAAGGAAATCCTCTTGATATCTCTGTTCCACTGGAATAAACATGAATAACTCTAGAGCAGCACACAAGAAGGTAAAATGAGAACGTAAAACATATATTAACTGAAAAGTACAACATACTCGGTGTGCTCACGCCTTGTAAAACATGTAATCAGATCCTTGCACAAGCAAGGCACACCCAAATCATGAAGGAAGGTGTAAAGAGGCCCCATCCCAGAAATGCACCAAGCACCATGAATGTAAATACACAATTAGATCTTAACCAGGAGAGCTGCCAACAGATAGCCAACAATTGACTTGCAAATCCCATTGCAAAAGGCCTGGCTCATATGTGATACCAGTGACTCACATTAATTGAAGTCTGATTTCCAAGAGGCTCCCAGCAGAAAGAAAAAAAGGAAAGGACAGAGCAAACAGACAAAACAGAGGAAAGCAAGACATGGGTTAGTACAGTACCTTCTGAGTGTGATGGCTTGAACTTGGTGAGAATTGCAATGTCATCTTTAAAAGGAAAAAAACACTTCAGTAAGAACCAGAAGTATAATTCACTTTAACATTAACCCATTTAATAATTCTCCTCTATCCTTTACAATACAGCTGCTATATCAAGCAAAAGAATAAGCCCTGGATACCAGAGGCTGCAACCTAGACAGAAAGCAGGGCACAGGCTATTGGAACACCAACATTCACCTTTTTGTCCAGGTACCTTATTCAGCAACACAAACAAGGACGTCACTTTTCCTTATCAGCAGCAGGGAGGACCATAACAGTTTCTCCGAGCCAAGAAAACACTTTAAAAATTCTTCATTTAATTACTGCTTCCTATCTAAAGATGGAGTAAAACAATAATATTCTAATAAAATTCCATATTCAAGGGTATGTCCTTGTTCTCCAACACTACATGCTTTTATGTATATAAACAGATCTGGAAATATCAGCATGCCAAGAACAATAAATAAGGACACTTACTAAATTAAGTGGCCCATTATCATAAAATTTGTTTGCATAAATTGAAGAAACTCTTTGAAATGTTTTTTGTTCAAAATTAACTCCAGTACAACTCTACAACTATTACAGCTCACTAAATTATTTCAGAAATTTATCATTTTAGTATTTGTTCAAATCATTGGCCTTCATTGGAGTGCACATATCCTAGCTGAAAGAAATGCCTCTTTCCCAATGTAACTGATGTCTTCAACAGCCTTACAATTCTTCACACAGCTATTTGCAACTCCTTAAACACGTGTGCCTTGGCAGTGTGCATGTTACTGTAAATAAGCAAGCTTTGTATGGCCTATAATTCTGCAGTATAAGACAACATATGCTCTCCCAAACTACACCCAACCACAGGGCAACCAACTTAGAAACTTTTGGTATGCCACCCCTAAGAATTACAGACTATTTCTACTTCAATTACAGACCTGAATGATGAGACAACAGTAGCCCACAACACAAATTAACATTCAGTACTGAAGAATGAAGAATATAATCAAGATTGATTTAATCTCTTAAAATATAAGTAGTTTACTCACAAAAAAGGTACTTTCATTATTGTAATCTTATGATTTCTGTAGCAAGCATAGAAATGTCTTCTTGTGTAATTAAACAATCAGAAACTCTACAATAGTTCAAATTTGTTCACAGTGCTGGAAACGTTTTGTTTTTCTTCATGGCAAAACTGATGAGTCAGGAAAGTGTAAAAGTATGTGTTCAGTGCTGCTGCAAAAAAGTAACAATGGCACTGTAAATCAAGGCCTCCCATTGACCCCGTTTTCTGATAACAGCTGCAGCAATCCAAGTGGCATCAAAAAAGGAACTGCACATTCTCCAAGAGAAATGCAATTTATCACAGGTCATGTCCTGGCCACAGCAGCAGTGCCTTGACTAGGCAAGTAAAAGCCCAGAACAGACCTAACCACACGACTTCTCACTCAAGTATTGGTGCACTTTGAAGAATGGTTTCAGCTTCCAGCACTCTCGTAGATGGAGAAGTACACTCTGGAGGACACTGGAGTCTGGTATTCAAAACAGTATGGAGAAGTCTGCCTTGCTAGGGAGAGAATGGATTTTAGCCATACAGGTGTGGTTGGACTGTGCTACTCATCTTTGAAAGCCAATGAAAAAATCCTTGGCTTTTTTAACTACTAACATAGTTACAGCTGTGGAAGCTCTAGCCCCTTCAACTGTACCTAATCTGTAATTTCCCTGGAAGATGACAATCCTTTTACTTCAGCACCCTCAGTAAATCCAAATCTGCTGGGAGATAGCAAAGAAAAAGCTTGGCTGATGATACTGCACTTGAGGTACAGGTGGGCATGGTGCAACTGGTGCGCAGATGCTGCAGGCCAGCACAGTTCAGAGCAACTCTGCATCAGAAAACAGAATAAGAGAAGGCTTTTAAGTTTTCTTTTTTCCCAGCTTCTGTAACTCTGATTTATCTGCACCAAGTACAAATTGACACTGTTTATACCACTAAAAACATTTACGTATCAGATGCTTCCAGAATCATGTGGCAGATGAAGTGACATTTTTAGGGATCAAAATTTGTTTTGCTACTAAAACTACAAAATCATCTGCATTTGCACATCTAAGACCTCTGATAGAGCTATTCCAATGGAAAAGCCACAGACAGGATTCTCACGCGGGTGTTGATAAACTGCATTGTTTAGCAGCAGTAAGTCAGTATCACTACTGATTCTGCTATTTCAGTATTGTCTCCAAAATACTGCTTTCAGTTATTTCCATGATTTTCTTAGACACAATAATAGCATCCTTTTCAGCCAACAAAACCAAGCAAGGAGCTTGCAGGCCACTGACACTGTTCTACATATATCTGACACACTGCCATATTGGTTAATACACATGCCTATCCCTAGAACAAAATTTTGATGGTTCAGGTAAAATGTAAACAAACCAAAAAAATCCTAACAAATCCTGAAACTTACACTGCAGTTTGTACCATGAAGCAAATTCCATACCTAAGGGAAGTAGCTTTACAATGACTTATCAACCAAACTCATGCACATACTGAACATATCCTCCAGAGCTGGATGGAGTTGCCACTGGGAACTGGAGACCCACCTAGCTGACTTGCGAGAAAGCAAAACAAGGATAGTACTCCAGCTGGCATTGTCTGAAGAACTGTGCTGCTGAGCCAAAGTTTCAGTCTTAAGATGATGTCTGAAGTGGGGATTCATGCACACACAGAGATGCTTCTAAAAATTTAAAACTATTTAACAATGAAAAAATTCTCAGTGAATCCAAGCAAATCTATTGGAAATATTTTAAAAGATTTTTTTAGTCCCTTAAAAGGAAGAAGATTTCAAGTATAGACTGCTTTACTGACATATTAATTTTCTTCATGTGCTTTATTACTAAAGAAGTACTTCCAGAGAACAGGTGTTTTTCAACATATCAGAAAAACTCTTTTACATAGGCATAAATATTTAAAAATCTGTTCATAACAGTAAGAAAATATCATTTAGCATTTGAAAAGACACGCAGTCCTAGTCCAAATCTCAAGTATAGTAACTGGGTATTTTAAATCAGAACAGGACATTTACCCTCAGCTGCCTCCCTTTTAAAGAACCACAAAACCACCTCTCCTTTTGATTAAAAGCCACCAGGATAGCAAAAAAGGGAATACATTAAATAAAAAGAGAAGTTGTGCAAATCTGGTTTTAGCAAAAAAAAAACCCATAAGCATAGTGTTGTAACACAGAACTTGAATAGCATTTTAAAGCAATTCATGCAACTGCAATCACTCTATTTTAGGTACCAGCACAGGCAAGACTCAAAGTATGCTGTGAGCATTCAGACCTTCCAGGTATCATTGCCCTGCAGAATGATACACACAAACTGATTAATAGGTTCAAATGCAATCAAGAAAGAAAGTTCAGCCTAGGAATAGTTGGATAAAGTCAAGTATTTTTAAACTGTACAGCATTTACATGCATGCAAGTAAGAGAAACTAGAATGACAAATCTCAGCAGAACAGGGTGGTAGAAACACCAGACTGCAGGACTTCTGAAAACTAATGAAGCACTAGTGCTATGCTTGTTTGCCCTTAAGAGTATTTATATATTCAGGGCCAGATTTTATCAGCACTATCTGACTGCAGAGGCAGGCAAACAATTCCAGCAATGGCCTTGCACATACATGAAAGTGCCAGGTGCCCTCGCCTCTCCTTCAAGGCAAGATGAAGAAAGAGGAACTGTGGGAATGTTTTTCATCACAGCCCAATGGAACCATGAGCACTTCAAGAAGTGTGAGGCACAGACCTGCTTTCCTAGTATGCCCAGAGATACACCGAACACCCCAAAGCATCATTCAATAATGTACTTTTCCAACGAACAGTGAAATCACTAATGTAAACCGTCAGGCAACAGAGTTTCCAATTTCTTCTTGTGTTTGCAATACAAAAGTGTCCAAAAGTAGCGGAGGGCTAAATGCACTATTCCTTCTGTGCGCACGCATTACATTCCTACCTTTGTATGAGAGATCTTCTATAGATGCTGTAAATGAAAAAGGATACCTAAACGAAGAAACTAGTGATGCAAATATAGCAATTTTTTTTTTTTTAAATCACCTCAAATTTACTGGTGGTATTCCTCAGTTTCATGTTATCCCAACATTTAATTTCAAATGGCCAATTTAATCTGCAATTTTTTTTTCCTCCTGGTTCTTTATGCTCTACCTTGCTCAATACTTTCTTGGTTATGCTTCCAATGAAATGCATAGTTGGAAATTTTGCTACTGTATTCACCAAGTATTTAATTTTCTCACATTAAACAACATAAAAACATACCAGTATAGGAAGACATTTTATAAACAAATGCAAGATTTACAAGACTTGCAAGAATCAGTGTTTTTGTCCAAATTACTTTAAAAATGATGGGACAACTTTGGAATTCCTATACTGATCCCAAATAGAAACTGCTCCTATCAATCAAGAAAATGATCAGGGCAATGGGCCACGGCTTCCATTACCTAAACTTTTCTATGTAAGCACCAGTCAATTAAAAGAATTGAAGTAGACAAAGTGGTTTGAAGAATCAAGTCTTCTGAAAACCACATCTGCTAGCCATTACTTGTTGGCATGGTATATTTCTAGCACACTATAAACTGTGCAAACATAGACTTTCTGTTTTCCTACCCAACAGTTAAGACAACTCCTCTGAATAACAAACCAGAGGGCCCTTTCTAATTTACAGATCGTACAGAAAATGACAGGACAAGCAGCTGCATCATGAGTCCTACCCACATAATTTGCTGGGGTTTCTGCTATCTTGCCAAAGGCCTCAAATTTCATATTTACCCATGTGAAGCTAGTAAAGAAGACAAGAATCCCTTGGGATTTCCTCTTAGAAGACTGCCCTTCATGCAAAGATATACTCACTTCCTAAAAAAATGGGTTTGGAACTTCACCACATGTACTGGTCCTCAGTGGGTGAACAAAGGCATGAACACCACAGCTTCAATAGCTTGAGGTTTCAATGAAAAACTTACATTTATATGGTAAAATCCAAGTAGACAAATCCCAATAGACTCAGCTCCTCCCCCACACAGTGTTTAATCTAACATAAAATGTTATAGTTGTTACAACAAAATACACAATATTACACAATGTGTAACTACACACACAATGCTTAATCTATAAATAACTCCTGAAATGTTATTCAGCTTTAGCACATATAACTGTAAACAAGTAACTGTATAACTGTAAATCCTTCCACAGTCATGTTATAACTGCAAGAACTATCCCTAGCAATACAACACAAGAACCTTCCTTCCCCTTCCTGCATTTATACACACATACACGTGGAAAGTTATCACCAAATACAATAAAATTACTGCTAGATAAGAAAATACAACCTGGTAATTACACTGCTTTTTGGTTCAACCCCCAGATCACAATAAAAACTAGTGCAAAAGTTCACTGCATTATTACCTTGCCTCTTAACATTTGATCATGTTTTTACATTACCTATACCCTCTTGATGACATGTTGGTTGCTTGGTGTTTTTGTTTGCTCATTTGTTTGGGATTTTTTTTTACAAATTATATTGCAACAGTTCTCAAGCACTATTTAAAAAGGACATTTTCATCAGTGCCCTTTTATCTTATCCTAGTATTTCCTTGTATCACAGCAATTACTAAGTCTGTGTACATAAAGGCTAAAGTGCACTTTCATTTTATAATACAGTTATCTGTTTATTTCTATAGGGAGCACCTCAGAACAGCACAGAACACCAGGCAATGCCTTAGCAACAAACTGATGGAGAGGGAATCACTGAGAAAACATCACTGTGTCACACCAGAAGAGATGCTGGTGGGTTTCTTGGTGTTTCTTTGACAATCACAATCCAGAACCTTTGCCCCTCAGCTGAGACAAACCATTCCCCCAGGAATTGTTGTGAGGGAGAGACAGCTGCAGAGAATTTCATTCGTATTGTGAGTGAGAAGGTGAAACTGTAGGCCCCTTTTTAAAAAGGGACTAAAATGCTTTCACCTGTGATGGCAGGACCATCACCTAGTTCTGTACCTGAAACACCTGAGAGGTCTTTTTCAACCTTAATGATTCTGTGAATCCAGCTGTACTTCCCAGCTTCCCAAAATGTGGCCTGAATATCCCAAGTAATTGCTACTGGATTTAAATGGCATGCAGGGGGGACTTAATCCTTCCTTTGCTACTCACTGAACTGCAGTGAGTTTAATCTCACATGCAGGTTCTCACCTAAAATGAAAATGCTGTCCAAGAGCAATTTTTTTTTTAAACCAACACAGGCTTTGGAGAAAAATCCATATTTAACAGCTGCAGTGGAATGGGCTTGATGTTTACATTTTGCACATTAAAAACACCCCAGCTATACAGTGATATGATACAAGTTGTTGGGATGGGTTCCCAAAAGCAGGGTCCCTACAAACAGGAGTTTTCTGTTACGAAGGGGTTTAACTTCCAATAACCAACCTGTATTTATGCTGTGTCCCTGCAGTAACGCATGCCAGCCATAAAAGAAATTGCAATCAGAAACCAGACACTAGTTGGGCTAAGAGAGTATTTTCTCCCCTGCCTTTTATATTATGAAGTATGTCTAAATTTCACAGAGCTTTTATTTTATTACCTAGGAATAAACCTTCAAACAGCTTTCCTCTTAACAAACCCTTCGGTTTAGCCTGTGGGAACACGATATCCCATTCAATGTTTCCACAAATAGATCAGAAATTACAACATACCCTCCAACAGTAATTAGAGGCAGATGTAGTTTTGAACAGAGGCCTGTATTTTACGTTACTGATATGAATTCTGATCAAATAAGTGCAGTATCATTTTATTAAATGACAGCAGGATTTAGCCCTGAATGCTGAGGTACTGCAAGATGGAAACACACTAGCACAAGCACTGTTTGCAAGTCATGCCATTGGCTTTCCCTGATGTTTTTCTACCTTTCTCACAGGGAAACAAGCAATATAGCAACCAGCCTAAAGTAAGCACTTGAATTTAGATCACTTAGAGCGTTTTGAGACAAACCAGGCTCCCGGAAGTCCTGGAAGAGGAGCCATGTGTATAAAGGCAGCATACTTCAAATCATGGCACGGAGCCAACTGCAAGCTTCCAGAAAACTGGCAGGCTTGGGCTATATCCCACAACACAGCTACCGTAGCATTAACATGCTGGGAACAAGAAAAGTTAATGGAAGTGAATGTATACATAAATAATCCTAGCAACATATTGCAGTCCTCTTCCTCTGATATTTACATTCCAATTTTGCAAGTTCAGTTTTCTTAGGCTTAAATATTTGGGGTGACACACACCTTCCAAGAGAAAGCAGTATCACACACACAAAAATGGAATTTTTTTACCTTCACAGATATAATTCAGCAGAAAAGCTTCCTTCAAGGTGGAAGTTTTGGCACACAGGCTCTCAACAGGCAAGTTAAACTTTCTGCTGCTGGCATACAGTTTTGCCTCCCATAACCTGTTCCCCAGCATCCGAGTTTAATGAAAAGCAGTAGTAAACAATTCAATACTCGCATACTATCCAAATATGAACATGTCTTTAAAGAAAATAAGTAGCAGATTTTTCTCTTCTGTCTTATTCCTATTGACTTACACAGGCCCTGCCTGTACACATTAGACATCTAGAGCCTTAGGAGGCTTTTCCTTAAAACCACAAAGATCTATAAGAAGTCTATAGATCTGTGTTTATAATTAAGATAGTCTATAGAAGTATTTAGATCTATAAGAAGTACTGCTGGCAGTGTATGTATACCATTAACTTTTGTAAACAATAATTTAAGGAAGTTTTTGAGGTTTTTTTAACCTTGAGTGACTTTCAAGTAACAAATTAACATATCCCATATTCAATTTGTTTCTGTTTTAGAAAAGCGGTTAATTAACAAACTTGAACTGAATTAGAACATGATTTTGTATGGAGAGTTATGTGCTACCGTATGGCAAATCCTCCTTAAATCCTTGGACACTGAAACCCCTCAAATCTCCTTATATTCATTATTTATGACTATAAAAACCCCGGAAGGCTCATGGGAAAACTGAATAATGTGGAATGAAGTTTACAAATCTGACTTCATAAAATCATTCCCTAAATGGGAATATTTTGTGTGTTCTGTAAATATTTTTTAGTCTCAAGGTACTTCAGAAGAACAACCCATGGAGAGACCAGCTCAGTCCTAGCATTTTTCATTGCTCCCAGGCAGTGGAATGGGTGATGACTCAGGTCTCTCACATCCACTTTGGAACAGGATTACTGGCCAAGAGGCTGTAATATCCATCTGGTCGGGTTCCTAAGAAGCCTGCCAGCTCCTCTAGGCCATCCCAGAGAAGGCAAACCTTCATCTGACACTTGCAGTGGATGCCTGCATCCCCAAAACTGGACACCCCTCCTCACTGTCACTATATAGAGATTCTTTTTGATAATATCACAGTCAATATTGCCATCATACCCCTCTGAAACAAGACTGCCAAATATTTTAAAAATCATGATTTGCCACTAGTGTTCGAGCTGTTTAAAATGGCACTATATATGTTTTTCTAAGAGACAATGTCATCAAGCTGTGAAGGAGAACAGATAACCCGAGAAGCCAACACAAGGACTTAGTAAATGATTCTTTCCTGCTTTAAGACTTTCACTTCCAGGACTGATGGCAAAGCATTATTCCCAAAAAAGAATGGTTTTTTGGTCAGCATTTTCCTTTTTTTTTTTAAAAAAAAAAACCTATATAGTCTCATTCTGAAAACATAAATGTGCGCTCTTACATTTGACTGTTGATTCACGTTGCCAGGTGAGCTGCTGATAAACACACACTTGCGTCACGCTATTTTACAAAATCCTAATATGACCACATTTATTGTAAGTAATGACATACCATACTGACATGAAGTGGAAACTGTAACACGGCTATAGCAAAAAAGCCAGGCCTTGACACAAATCCCCTGGCCGCACATCCCCTGCCGCAGGGTCTATCCGAAGCTGAGGGGTGGAGGCGCATCTGGGATGGGGCGAGGGGGAAGGCTCACACCTTCCGAAGTGAGGTGACCCGAGTTTGCCCCGAGCCTCCTTGTAAGGGCGACCTGAGCGCCCTCACCGCAAGAGCCAGCGCCCCATCCCAGCTGGTGCTCCGGGGGACGCTCAAAGTTTGCTGTCCGGCAGAGGCGCCTTTGTATCTGCTGTGTCTTTTAAGATAAATATCTAGCGGATTCTCTGGTTTTTGTTCTTGGCAGGACGCTGGTAGGAGAACCTTCATGTTGAAGGTTTACTTGGGGATTATAAAGACTTAATTGTGGTTGGATCACGCTCATGGAAAAGTGGTTTTTGCTTTTCTCAAGTGGAAGCCGAAGGATTAAAAGCTCGATTCAGAAAGGGTCAGGATTCAACCGGGATCTGCCCCATCTCAGACACGCCGGCCTGCAGACCTGGGGAGGAATCACAGCCCCCCATACCTCCCACACTACGCTCACCTCCACTGCCCCCTACCCGCGCCGCTTCCCTGGGGCCCGGAGTCAGCGCTGGGCAGGAAGCGCTACCGTCCCCCGGGGGTAAGGGCAGAACAGAGCCCCGATCGCCCCTTCCCGCCCTCTCCTACCGTCCGCCGACAGAGCCATCTCGATGAGGGTCTCATTTGCTTTCTTCCCCAAGCGGTTCATGGTGGCCGCCTTTCCGCTGCTGCCGGGGAGCGGCTGATGAGCGGCGCGGTGACTCAGGGCTGCGCGGGCGCCTCATGCATGCGCACTGCCCGCGGAGGCGGAGCGGCCCGCGCCGGGCGGGGGAGCCGCGCCCCGGGGGAAGGGCGGCAGATCCGGGGGGCTCCTGGGCTCTACAGCCCCAAGAGCCCCCGGGGGAAGGGCGGCAGATTCGGGGGGGTCCTGGGCTCTACGGGACAGCCCCAAGAGCCCCCGGGGGAAGGGCGGCAGATCCGGGGGGGTCCTGGGCTCTACGGGACAGCCCCAAGAGCCCCCGGGGGAAGGGCGGCAGATCCAGGGGGGTTCTGGGCTCTACGGGACAGCCCCAAGAGCCCCCGGGGGAAGGGCGGCAGGTCCGGGGGGATCCTGGGCTCTACCGGACAGCCCCAAGAGCCCTCGGGGGAAGGGCGGCAGATCCAGGGGGGTACTGGGCTCTACAGCCCCAAGAGCCCTCGGGGGAAGGGCGGCAGATCCAGGGGGGTTCTGGGCTCTACAGCCCCAAGAGCCCCCGGGGGAAGGGCGGCAGATCCGGGGGGGTTCTGGGCTCTACGGGACAGCCCCAAAAATTGGGCAGTGTGCCTGAGAACAGGGTCCGTGATATGTTTGATACGGGCTCAGCTGTCCCAGCTGTGTCCCCTCCCAAGCTGCTTGTGCACCCGCAGAAGCAGAACGGATCTGATGCTGTGCAAGCGCTGCTTGCTCAGCGATATCTAAAACAGCCCTCTGTTATCAACACTGTTCTTATCACTAACCCAAAACTTAGACCCATAAAAGCTGCTGTGAAGAAATTTAACTCTTAACACTTGAGGCTCTGTTCACAGCTGCTGTCCCTGCCCCTGGAGCTGCTACCATTGTCATGTCTCCTAACAGCCCTAGCTTCTTACCACTTTATTCATCTTTTACTACCTGAGTAACCATTTTATGCACCAAACTGACAGGGAATTTTGTTACTTAGGCAACCATAACACAACAGTGATTTCATGACCAATAAGAATTCATTGAATTCTTAAAAATTAATCAAGTCGGTCAGATGAGTTGCTGGGCTTGTTTTCAGATCTATATAAAGTAGTAAGTCTTTATTTGTGCAACACAACTGCTTAAAGAAGTTTATTTTTAGTCAAGAGCAAGACCTAAAAATGTGTCTGGTTGCTCTCCAAAGCCTAAAACGTTTATTCGGGGTTTTAACGTCGCAATGCAGGATGGTGGGAACAAAGAGGATGGGTTTGGCACACCAAAAAGTGCCCTAGACCAGCTTGTGACTGCATACAGTGCACCAGGTCATAAGGCTCCATTTAAGAGCTGTACTTTTAAGCCTTTAATTTCTTCCTAGCACTAGATATCTTGGATAAATAATTTTATGCCTGCAGAAGATGCAATTAGAGTTGCTATTTAACAAGAGCCAGAAACGGCAAAAACTGCCACGGTCATTGCTCAGTTTTTCTCCTAATTGCATATTCACTGTTCCCAGCTCCACCCAGCAGTGAACCCAGCCATACCTAAAGCTGTTTAAGTACCTCAGTCAGAATGCCAAAGTAGATTTTAATGACCCCTGTCATTTCACAGGCTGATAGTGTGTTGAGGTGCTGACTTCGAGTGAATTACATAGTGGGATGGGACAGAAGCATGAGGTATCTGTGGAGGCTCACAGGTCTGTGCAATACCTAGTGTTGAATTTTCTTGAAGCAGCCATTGTCTGAGTTGGTGGTTTCACAGTTTGCCCAAGTGATCTAGGACCACACTTCCTTCCAAGAGCACATGCCTTTTTTCCCTCCCACCATCTGGTTTCACTCTAAATAAGAAATGCTGATAAGGTGATGTATGACTTACGTCAACCTATTAACCCAAATAATCATGTTGTTGGTTTGGGGTTTTTGGGGGCTTTCTACAAATCACTGCAAGCAACAGGTAAGGCCAAAATAAAGGAAGAGATGGTGAACCACACAACAGCAGGACCATTTCATTCCTAAAATATTAATACATTAGCCAGGTACACCATAATATTTCTGCTTGTGGAGTTCAAACGCTATTTCTAATACAGTGCATCCACAAACCAAAAACTAATAAAATACCTAGAAGGCTGTGGGTAAAGCTAGGAAGCATCACTAAAATTGCTGGCAGTGAATATACTTAGTATATTCCGTGGCAAAGGGCAATCCTTTGTTTGTGCTAAAGGAGAGCAGGTGGTTTGTATCTCTTATAAAGTTTTCCTTTCCATTAATTGGCCTTTTCCAAACCATGCAACTGATTTTTAGGCCTTCATATTTTTAAAAAAATAATCATTTAAACACAGAAAATTGATGGGGTTGGAGGACAAGATTTCAAAGTTATGTCAGTGCTTACTGTTGTCTCAGGAAGATATTCCAAGGCTGTTCAAAAGAAATCCTGATGTATAACCAAAGATGCCAACTTTTAAAATTCCACTTAGAGCATTATCTAAAGCTTTTGGCACTGAAGCATCTTTGAAAATGTAACCCCAGTTTTTTGTGAGAGGTAGCAGAATTGATGCCCACATTCTCTGCCAAGAAACTGTTATGGTTTGACGCTGGCCAAATGCCAGGCACCCACAAAAGTTGCTTGCTCACCCTCCCCTGCCACAGCTGGGCAGAGGAGAGAAAAAAATTTAAGGAAGGCTTCATGAGTTGAGATAAGGACCGGGAGAAAACACCCCAAGTGCAACACAGCCTCAACTTAGAGGTACAAAGTGAATTTGTTACTAACAAAAGAGGAGGATAATGAGAAATAAGCCCTTAAAACAACTCTTTTCCCCCCCAACCCCCCTCCTTCCCACCGACAGTGCTGAGAGGCAGGGTGTGGGGGTTTGGGTCAGTTCATCACCATAGCTTTGTTTGCTCTGAGAGTGGGGTCCCTCCCACGGGAGACAGCTCTCTGTGAACTTCTCCAATGTGGCTCCTCTCTCACGAGCTGCAGCCCTCTGCACCTACTGCAGTGTGAATTCACCCATAGACACACAGTCCTCCCAAAACTGCTGCAACATGGATCTCTCTTTCCATGGGGTGCAATCCTCCAAGGACAGGCTGCTCCAGCCTGGAAGCAGGGCCCCCTGTCTCCACCGAGTCTCCCACTGGATCACAGCCCCCTCCAGGCATCCACCCGCTCCGGTATGACCACCTCCCCTATGGGCTGTGGGTGGATCTCTGCATTCCCTATGGATCCCCATGGGCTGTGGGTGGATCTCTGCATCCCCCATGGAATCCCATGGGCTGTGGGTGGATCTCTGCATTCCCATGGATCTCCATGGGCTGTGGGTGGATCTCTGCATCCCCCATGGAATCCCATGGGCTGTGGGTGGATCTCTGCATTCCCATGCATCTCCATGGGCTGTGGGTGGATCTCTGCATCCCCCATGGATCCCCACAGGCTGTGGGTGCATCTCTGCACTCCCATGGAACCCCACGGGCTGTGGGTGGATCTCTGCATCCCCCATGGATCCCCACAGGCTGTGGGTGGATCTCTGCATCCCCCATGGATCCCCACGGGCTGTGGGTGGATTTCTGTATCCCCCATGGATCCCCATGGGCTGTGGGTGGATCTCTGCACTCCCATGGAACCCCATGGGCTGTGGGTGGATCTCCGCATCCCCCATGGAATCCCATGGGCTGTGGGTGGATCTCTGCATTCCCTATGGATCCCCATGGGCTGTGGGTGGATCTCTGCATTCCCTATGGCTCCCCATGGGCTGTGGGTGGATATCTGCACTCCCATGGAAGCCCACAGGCTGTGGGTGGATCTCTGCATTCCCATGGATCTCCATGGGCTGTGGGTGGATCTCTGCATCCCCATGGATCCCCACAGGCTGTGGATGGATATCTGCACTCCCATGGAACCCCATGGGATGTGGGTGGATCTCTGCATCTGCCTTGGATCCCCATGGGCTGTGGGTGGATTTCTGTATCCCCCATGGATCCCCACAGGCTGTGGGTGGATCTCTGCATCCCTGTGGATCCCCATGGGCTGCAGAGGCACAGCTGCTTCACCATGGTCATCACCATGGCTGCAGAGGAATCTCGGCCCTGGCACCTGGAGCACCTCCTGCCCCTCCTTCTCCACTGACCTTGGTATTGCCATATTGTTTTCCCTCACATGTTCTCACCTCCTCCTGTTCTCTGGCTAGAAAAAAAACCTGCGTGCCCTTTATTTTGATTTTCTTCTTAAGTATGTAATCACAGAAGCATTACCAGCTTATCATTGTCCCAGCCTTGGCCAGCAGCATGTCCATCCTCAGAGCCATCAGGGATTGGTTCTCCTGGATGTGGTGGACGATTCGAAGCTTCTAGCAGCTTCTCAAAGGAGCCACCTCTGTGCCCCCCTGCCAAAAGCCAGGCTGCAAACCAACACATCTAGGCAATAACATCTGTTCAAGTTTCAACACGTCTGAAGTGTGGGAGATCACAGGACAGCTACTGTGAGTGGAGGCGATCACCCTGTCCTGATGATCGGACTGCTATAGGTGTGGGGAGGCATCAGTCAGCTAGGCAGGAGGCAGGGAAGGATAAGGTACTGTGTGCTCCCCCGCGGAGCTGGCCACTGCAAATAAAAGAATGTAATAGCCACTGTCGAAAGGGAAAGCCCAAGGGAAATCGCAGCTTGTCAGTGTTTTCTGTGTGTGCTCCACCAACTCTTCCGGCACATTACTCAGTGGCTGTTCGGGATCTGACTCTTGCTTTCCGTTACACCCAGTTCCCCAGGGAAACCCTGCTTGAACACCATGTTCAGGGGCTCAAAAATTCAGCAAGGCTTCCCAATGGGCGTATGAATTTGTGTATCGAAGGA
The DNA here is from genome assembly GCA_030060385.1 of Muscicapa striata striata. NCBI lineage: Eukaryota > Metazoa > Chordata > Aves > Passeriformes > Muscicapidae > Muscicapa > Muscicapa striata. Next base: position 370,479 of record JAREIS010000394.1, read on the forward strand.
CAGCCGATTCTTTGCGCCTGCTGCAGCACAGCCCTAAATCCATCAGGAAACGGAAAGGGAGTGTCATAAAGAGCTGTGGTGAGAGGAGGCAGAGTGCCAACGCTTCTCAAAGGAAGTAAAAGTTTTACAAAGTATGCAGAAAGTTCATCGTTAATCGCTGGATTTTTTTTTTTCTACGTCATCACTTTTCAGTCAGCTGAAATTGCAGAATGCAATGTTCATGGCAGACAGCCATGAACACCTACAATATCTAAACAAACAGATGACTTTACAGATAGGTGCTTTTCTTGGCCAGAGTTACCACACATTGACAATAGCAGAACTAAAACCAAGTACTCGGTTTGCAGTGTCCCCAGGGGAAGGAAAGCTCACAGGCGTGGTCCCAACTGAGCCGTCCCAGCCGTACGGACCGCGGGAGGAGCAAAGGCTGGGACGCGGGCACAGAGTGAGGAGCAGCGGCTCGGGGGAGGCTGCTGGGGATCAAGGAAACCTGAACGGCAGCCTGGATCCCCTTTCAGGAACAGACAGACGTTTCTGTAATCTCGCAGTTACACTCCCTTAACTGGATTGCCGAGTTAACAGCTGCCATCAAAGCCTTCTTAAAGCGATAATTCAAAGAAACCACCCCCAAACCCCCACAGGCCCCCAACAACAAAAAAAACCCCAAACCCAAACCAAACAATCCTCCGAAAAAAACCCCACAACAACAACAACAACAACAACAACAACAAAAAACCACCCCCCCCCAAAAAAACCCCAAAAGCAAAAACCAAACCAACACCCCAACCCCAAAAAACAACCCAAAACAAAAAACCAAAACAAAAACCAAAGCAAAAACCAACAACAATCAAACCAAACAAACAAGAAACAGTCAAGCAAAAACCCAAACCCCAGCCCTATAAGAAAAAATTACTTTTATGTGTTTTGGGGAGTGGAGAGAATTCCCTCTTTCTTGCTGGTAGAGAGATTCTTAAGGATGGTTGAATATGTACAAAATCTGCTTACTAAGTGTGAGGCTTGATACTTCGCTCTCGTCATATCGCCACGGACATAGTTCCACTGATTTAGCTAAACAGCTCCTAAACAACGTGAGTGAAGTTCAGTGTTTAATTGAGATGGGTTGTGCACTGATGTAGGTACACTCACAGAACAGATTACCGAATAGGGTGGGGTTGGGAAAAGGCCACTCCATCAGTTCTAGCTCTTAAATTGCAATGTTAAGATAAGAAATTGCATCATCTTACTAAATTCCTGTGTCGTTCTGGTGAAATCATCAGTATTTTCCCTTTTGTATTGCTTGTTTTCTCAGAGTTTAGTGCCCTCTGGTGGTGATAGTCTCTTCTCCTGTGACAATAAGGGATGCTGGCACCTAATTCTGGTTATCTGCAGTCTGTTGATTATCCCAACGTGGTAATTAGTTTGAATAAAGTCAAATTACATTATTTTTTAGCACAGAGGATTGTAGAGCGAGTCACTGAGTCCGGCATGTGAAAGTTAAAGCACTGAAATTATGCAGGGAGCTCAGTAGCCCTAGCAAAAATACTAACAAAATCAGTTCAATTCAGTTCAGTGTGCGTTAATATCTTAGACAGTAAAGCAGAACTGAATGATAAAGATTCCATAAAAGTACAAGAGAACAAAAAACCTACAGTTACATATGAGATACACACAAAGATTCTGTCATCACAAGTAAATTTTTTAACCACAATTTCTTGTATGCAGCTTTTAATGACTTGTACTTCTCTCATAAATGCCCATTTTAAACTGTCCTTGATTACATACTTCACTACAAAGTGTATTAAATGATATCAGGAGATCAGCTTTTTTGTAAAAAATTCCAGAAAAAGGTGAACTCCTCAGTATGTATACTGGTAAGTTACTTTTTTGAAGTATTCAAGCACAACTTATGTAGCTGGCAGGCTGGTAATAATAATAGAAATAATGGTACAAGTGATTGTCTATTCATAAAGACAGTATTCAGTGACCCTGTTCTTCTCTGCTGTTTATAACATTCTCCATGAGGAGACAACAGTTATAGCAACAGTTATAATATGAGCTTTAAGAAAATATTTCACATTTGCTGTTATAAATTACTGTTAAATTCTGTATATTTGATAGACCTATATTTGGTTTTCAAAGCTTCCATTCATTGCAGTGCACATATATAGCACTCCTATGCTATATAACATACAACATAAAACATTTTATGTTATACAACATAAAAGAAGGAAGCATCCTTGCCATGTTGGCTTCTTGGATATCAAATTATCAAGCTACATATCTCTTTTCAGCTCATCTTCTTGAGTAGACTATGCAGTTTAGCTCCAATGCCTTGGCAGAAAGTTTTCATCCTTTAAAACTTCATCCAGCTTCCAATTTTGACCCTTTTTTGCCATCAGTCCCATTTTCCTTGTCCTGTGCAAAAGCAGAGAGATGAAGCTGCAAGGCCTCTATCTTACAGAGTAGTCTAGGCATAGGTTTACAGGTAGCACTTCTAATCAGAAATAAGTGAAGATAGATGGGGCAGGGGAAAAAAAGATGCAATTTTCTATGGAGATTAGAGACAAGAAGAAAAATAGCATATCTAATAGCAAGCAAGATAAAGGTCTAGGACTGTCTGTCTCAGGGAAGCCCTGTTTAATGGTCATAGGGAAAAAGGAAGGTGACTAAGACGTTTCTACAGTTACCAACCCTACCCAAACATACAGGCTTTCCCAGCTTCTTGGGGCTGTGCAGTGGCTGATACCATCTCTCAACACAGCTGCATGCTTCAAGGGGTTGTTGTCTGGCCTGTACCCTAGTGGATGTTGAAATGCTGGTATATGCTGGAAGGCAGCGTAGGAGGTAAATTAAAGAGTGGATGATGTCAGCCTTGTTCCAGTTCTACTCAATACAGTCTTGTTTCTAGTTCTAATAAAACTGAGGTGTGGAAGCTCTTGGTTGCTGCAGCCCTTCAGTTTCCTTCTCATTTTCACAATTTTTCCACACAACTGTGTGAGCTGCAATGACTGCATGGTTTCCAGCCTTTCCCCAGTCCCTAGCCATAGCTGATCCCTATCCCAGATCCTGTCTGAGTAATGCAGCACTTATTTCCCCATCCAGGGGAACCCTTACTCAGAGCTGTCAGGGCTGTCCCAGCTGGCCTGTCCATCCTGTACAGAGCTCAGCCTGGACATGCAGGCTAGTTGTGTGAGTCTGCAATCATGATAAGAATTCAGGAGTAACAGGAGTCTTTAAATACGCAGGCCACATCAGCCACATCAAACCAAAGTGTAAGTATTGAGCAAAAAAGTGACGTGGCAAATTAAAAAAAAAAATCTAAAAATCAGTACTTTTAGATCAGAAGTATGAATAGTGGGATGAAATCAATATAATCTATTAATTTATGTACAGACTCTAAACAGAAAAAGAGCAGAGTCTGTGAGAAACAGAGTGAAAAAGAATAGAAGCAATAAATAAGAAAATTGTAATATTAAATTAAAATGTTAATTGGCTGGGAAATATATTTAAAATTTCAGGGGAATACCTAAAAGCCCTCAAGATTCAAGGTGATTAATCTCCTTTCTAAGATGCCTACCAGTACCATCAATACAATTTCTTATTTTGCTCTTTACCTCTGATTCAGGTAGGAAAGCCAAAGTGTAGCACAAAGAGGCCAACACGTAATTCTGTAATATTTGTAGAGCCAATTTGCCATTTGAACATTTTTTTCAGTGGCTGCCTCTCAGAATCTTAATTCTCCTTTCCTGTCAATTGTCTGAATACATTACAGGAGCTATGTATCTCTAATAAGAGTCAAATCTCTTTTCTTGAGATCATTGCTACTGTCCATAATACAGTTCTTTTCATGACTTGTAAATTGTATTGTTTAGCAGAAGACAAACTAGTTGGGCCTTCTAACTATTCCCTCTTGGATATCCATTCAATTGCATAATATATGAGGAAGAGTCTCATTTGTCTTTTTTTGTTTCTCTCATTTTAAAAGTTCTACTGTTCCACACCGGTTCGAATGTGAAAAGTGGCAAAAATATACCGTGGTAGTTACTAATTGTATAATTTCTGAAATCTGCAAGTCTTACTGTGTTAACTGTTGAAGATTTTTCCTGATTGCTGAATTCGCTACTTTTCCTATACTTCCGGATGGTTTCCTTTGGGTTATATCTTCAGGTACGTCAGCCTGCTAAAATAGCTGGTATTGGTGTTCCTGTCAAATGCTTGAGGTTACTGGGATTATCCTAACCTTCAAACATATAAAAGATGAACAGATAGGTACTTGTTGATCTCCCAATGTATTGTAAAGGAGAGAAAGGGATATTTGTGTAATCTGGTAAGCAAACCTATGGTACTGCAAGTATATTAGTAGGTCTATTTTGCAAGAACTCCTGTTGGCTTTTTTTCTCTAGTTAGACCTTTAAGTCTAGTCTTCATTTTCTTGGATCAAACCTCAGTTTTCTCATTGTTCTCCAGCACAATTATATACAGAGACATAGTCTGGGCTTCACAATTTTAAACTGTGCATGGATCAAGAAATGAGCTAGTTATCCCAGGGTATATCACACTAGTATATTTATACACGAGTATAAAACAACAGTTTTTGGCTGGGCTTTTCAAACCGGTCAGTTGCACAAGGTGCCAGTGATCATATTTTCTTCCATGCTCTTCTGTGGGTTACTGAAGAAGCTACAGTATCAAGATTTGCTAGTGTTGTGGGCTGATTTTGGCTCTGAATTTTCTCATCCTCTGCCCCATCTGTTCCAAAGGGTGCATTAGAGGAGTCAATGTGACATTACATAGGAGGGGTAACACAGGCTTTCTTGAACCATTACAAAATTAATTAAGGCAAATGATGCTGCTTCATTTTTCAGTTTAAAGCACATCTGCATGTTTTGATAAAAGACTTGAATTATATATATTCAAGGCCATTTCCATTTTGATTGCTAAGTGATCTTTGGAAATAGAACTAAAGCCTTGCATCTCTAAGTACAACAGTTCTGAGCCCATTTTTGCCTGATGTTCCCCTAAAACTTGTCTGACTGAAGTGAATGAAGTACACTTATTTAATCTCTTCACTGAAACTTTTGAGGAAAAGTTTCATAAAAGTTGACCTTTCAGTAATAAGTCTATGTCTTCTGATGTGATTTAATTTTCCTGAGTCTGAGACATTGAGAACTAAAATGGAATGACATTTTTTAGAACTGTCAGTAATTGCTGCTGTTATCAGTCATTAGCCAGTGAGGCACCATCTGCATCAGCTAACTTTGCCTTGGCCTGCCTAATTTTGCCTTTTTTTCTTCATTTCCTTTGCACTTTCACAAAGTAATGACGTTCTTAAGCTTCATCCCTCTGTTTATATTTGTAAAATTGATATCCTCCCCACACATTTCCTGTTATGCTCAAATGAAAGCTGAAACAGGCAGAGCATTTCTCTTTTACCCTGCATTTATGAACATCCATGTTATTTTTAAAATAATATTTCTGGTGGTGTTTTATTATCTTCATACTACAGCCCTTCATAAATGCTAAAGGTCTGAGACCATCATTGTTTTTCAATGCCCCAGAACTTATGTTTAAAATCTTTTTACTTCTTCTGCTGTAATGCTTTTTGCTTTTTACATCTGATAATTTTTGTTCTGAATCAATTTTCAAGATCCTACTTTACTGCTAGATTTAGGCTCATATTCTCTAATACAGTGCAACTGCATATGTTTTCAGGGTTAACAGCAGCTGCAGTATGTGCTTTAATCAATCTTTCTTAACACTGATCCTTTTAGAGGCCTTATCAGATAGTGGAGAATATTGTTTTATTGTGATACATCTTACTAAACCGTACAAGAGAGCTTCCTTCTCCACATGGACACATTTTTACATGGGCACGTTTTTACATTTTGGGAAACCCATTTCACATGTCTCCTGTATTCTTCCACTATTTTTTTTTTCTTGTTAGTGTCATTCATTGTTTTTAGAGCTTGGGATTTTGCAATTCTTTCTATTGCCCTCACACAAGAAACTCTTGACAAACAGTTATGTTCCTCACTGTGATAATGTGGTCCATCAAGTGCAGTGACCATAACTGCATGCTGTATGAGCAGCTGGATTTGAAACTTTACCTGTGTGGATTCTTAAATTGGCTGGTTTTAAAACAGGTAAAAAGCCAGGCCCAGACAGTGATAGGATAAGCATTGTCATCAACTACTCTTCCAGAACATTTCCCCTTGTCAATACTCATAATTAATTGTATTGAAACAGTTCAGTGGTAATCTATCAATTTAAATTTCAATGATAAAATTATTAACAAGAATATTACTCTGTGTTTTTACACTATACACATCAGCAGTTGCTTATCTAGCAGACAAGGACTGTGTCAGGAAGTAGGGTCTGGGCTGAGTTGTATAAAAAATGTGCAGAGACTGTCCTCAATTTTTTTATGTGTTGTGAACTTGGCCAAGTGAGCTTGGCTTTGTGCAACAAATTATTTTCAGTGATATGTTTCAAGATGCTATCAATTTGCCAGTGAAATAAGCTGGTTCAGCAGGATTTAGACATATTTGAGCCAATTCCAAACAAATGGTTTGGCCAGGGCCCTGTTTTGCTGTTTCAAAATGCAAAGTAACCATCAGGAACCATGAAGAAGAAGGGGATCACAATTGCATTAATGTCACAGTCCATAGCAGTGATGTATTTAACTCCAGTCAGAGTAACCTGACCTTAACTTAGTTTTTCTTTCCTACCTACATTTGTACTTTCTTATCTAAAACCTGAACTATCTCATTGCTGTATTGCACTGTTATGGGTTTGTATTGCACTGAAAATGGTTTGCCCCGTATCCCCCCGGGGTTTGTGAAGTTGGTTCAGCCCTCCCTTCGCCCTCCCCACGTGACCCATTGGCTGCGACTCGGTTTCCCCCGTCCCCTCTCCCTGGGTTTAAAATTCCCCACCGTCACTTTGTCCTCTTTTTTTTTTTTTTTTTTTTTTTTTTTTCCCTTCCCCTGGGACGAGTTGGGGAATAAACTGCTGGACAATTATCCCGGGAAAAGGAGCCTCTGTTATTTTTTACCTTTGTCCATACGGGTTCCCGTCCTCCTCCGGTCCGGAGCTAGCTAGAGGACCGGAGAGAGGAGGAAATACCACACCTCATGTACAATTTAATGTCACCAGATATAAAAACCTAACCTGTTCTCCTGCTAATTCTCTATTTTTTCACTCTTGTGAATTCAAAAGGCACTGCTTTGATGAGGACTAGTCAGCCTTGGTCTTTAGCAGCTTTGCTTCTAAACTACCTTCCAACTGTCAACATGACCAGAAGTAAGACTTTTCTGATTGCAAGAGGCTTAAATAAAAATATCTTCCAGTAAAGAACCTGAACGAGACTTAGATATCAGAGCTGGCAGGGTAGTGATTCTTATATGTGATGGGCACACTCAATAGCTAGGACTTGTTAGGCACATATAAAATACACATTTAGATGTTGAAAGTGTACTTGGAACAAGGAAAAGTGGCAGGAAAGACAGACCACAGAACAAGATATTAATTCAAAAGTTTCCTTTAATTGAGATTTTTTTTTTCTTAATTGTTTTTCTTAATATTTCAGAATGAAAATGTTTTCCTCTCTGTATGTAAAAGTATGATCCAAGAAAAACAAGTTATCTCTACTTTTCTTCATACTTTACAGCTTTTATTTTGTTCATTTCCTGTTACAGTCTCACACTTCTACATAGAGTGAAATTATCTATAATCTGAATAATTATTCAGGTGGTTTGCTACAATATCATGTACAGTGTTTTATGTCAGTGAATCACAAACTTTTTTTTTTTTTTCTTACCAAGAATTCCTCTGGCATGTAAGTCAACTTCCCAGAGCCTTCCTTACCTCTGTTCTCTCTTCTCATCCTACTGGTGCTGCTTAGCTCTTCTTACCCACCTCCAGATCTCCAGATCCCTTCTCCTTTCACTGAATTCTGATGTTACCCTTCCCTCTATTCCTCTCTGAACAGGCCTTCCCTCCCTACACTTCTGTTTGTTTATCACTCTTTTCCCAGCCAGCTTAGAATATATTTTCCTCTTCTTGGAATTTCAGTGTTTTTCCCTTAAGAAGGAGATGAGGGCATGGTAAAGGTCAGGGTTTTTTTCTGCTTCTGGCTTTCTGCCTTTCCTGCAGAGCCACATATTCTCCCTTTTCCGTCCTAGCAAAACTAGATTTCCTGCTTTCTGAAACAAAGTTTGATGGTTCACGGGAAAGTCACTGCTGCTGTCACAGCAGTCTCCTGGTGTCCAGCATTTACCCCTGGGGAGGTGGAAGTACTTTATGTCAACTTTGAATGCACCCTTGTCTCTTTGTCTGCAAGTATTTGAAATTTAACATTTGAATATATAAAAAGTTTCACATCATATTGCTGTGGGTTGTTGCTGATCTTGTCATCCTTTAGTCTCAGCACGTTCCCTTTGAAAGTATTACAATACCATTCAGAGGGAAAAAGTATTTATCCATTTGAATCCAATGGTGGTGTAAATTCTATGGTCCCAATCCTAAAATATTCAGTTTGCCCATTTCCAGACAAAATTTGCACCGAAGTTAATGGCTCAAGATTTTTTGTTACTGTTATAGTGCCATTCTTGTCAGAAGCATTTATTTTTAGATAGCAATGCATTTCTTTCTTAGATGAGAAGAATCAACTGGAAAACTAATATAATTGAGAAAATCTTTAGACATTACAGGCATTACACAATGAATTAGGATGCTTTTCTGTGAGGGTTTAATATGACAAGTTAGAAATAATTTTAATTTCTTTTAAATTAACTTCTGACATTTCCAGAGGTTTTGTCTGGGGTTTAAAAAGCACAAAGAGGAACACTGTCCCCAGAAGAAGATGCTATCCTATATATTTTCTTTTTTCTTTGCTTGCAATCAATCATTCAGCAATACTCATCTTCAATGCTGCTCCTCAGCTGCAGGATGCTTCTTGCCATGATGCCCATGGCTTTAGCTCACCATTAAATGATCATCCAATTTGCTCATCATCTGTGGATAGGGTCTGGAACTAGGTATTTTGATTTGATTTAATGTGAAGAAGTGTGTTCTTCCTTTCCTCCATTGTTAAATGTTTTTTGAGAAGTATTTGTGCCTTGTTTTTGGCTCTCCCAATACACAGCAGTATAGAAGAGATGGAGTTGCACAGCAGTACTTCATGGAGATCCCCTGAATTGCTCCTCCTGGACATAGACTGGTTAGAAAGATGCACAAAGCTCTCATTTGGGGAGCACCCAGCAATATTTTTTGTGTGTGTTTTATCCACCATTTAGACATTCACAGTCACTGACTTTTTTGGATTCAGACCTTAAATAAGAGACATATCATTCAAACTGAGACACTATTTTCAAGTGCTAATGTTAATGGTTTGAAGTTGATTCTTTTAGTAAGAAGTTTGCTATTCTTGAGAGTTTTTGGTTCTATAAAAATGATTGCTTATATTCTGACCATAACAAGAGAGAATAGGCATAAGGTTAATTATGTAAGGCAATTACAAGGATATTAACCTGGCAACAGGGAAATGCCAGATCAGCAGAAATTATGCGTTGGAGCTATTGCTTGAGAATATCTCCTATCCCATGGAATCTTTTGCTATTAAACATGCTTTGTTCTGCAGATGTTTTGTTCTGTTACTCTGTTAACAGAGTCAAGATTAAGAAATGTGACTCTAATCCACCAGTTTGGGCATTTATCTGGTATATTCGAAAACCAACTGTGTTTTTGAATATACCAGATGCCCCACAGGCATAAAGGTTTCTGTTAGAATGGCAGAAATGGATGACTAGAACACACTACCAAAAATTACATTAGCATATGTAACAGAAAGAGGGATAGGTATAATTACAGTAGCTGTACACAGCAAAGTGTGAATGAGTCAAAAAACAGTGAAGCAAATGCTATTCCTGCTGAATAACCTTTGTGTGCTTGGAGAAAGAAATTTCAGTCATCCTTTGGTTTGTATAATCTGAATATTTGCCTGGCATATTTTTTTGCCAAAGCCTGCTATATTAGCACAGATGTGGGCTTAATGGTCAATTCACATTAAGCCACAGGTGAAATCTAGGATTCAGCAATTCAGACTTGATATGCCCTGAAATGCTTACAGACTGACTAAAAACTCTTTGTTTCTTTCATATGGTAATACATTGAGTTCTCAGTGATTGCAGATTGGAATAGTAGAGATGATCAATGAGGTTGCCACAACTATATGTTTGGAAGTGGAAAATAAACACATGAGCAGAGGGAATTTTTTGAACGACAGTAGAAAAGTATCTTAGTGCAGCTCTCAGTCTAGAATGTGTATAGCTGCTGCCCTGCAAGCAGAGAGAGTTTCATCTGATTTGAAATAACTCTGACTTTTTGAAGCTTTTATTTAGGACGTATTTAAGTCCTTCTAAAAAAAAAAATCTTCAACTTTTAGTTTAAGCTTCAGGTAAGCTGATTGCAAGCACCTCTGAGTACATAACGACCCTCCATTACCTGTTTCTTAGTGTAAAAGAAATATTCACCAAAACTTTCTTTGGAAAGGGAAAGCCATTTTGTCAGCAGCAATACTGCAAATTATTGAATACTGATTGCATCTAAATGAGAGACTTAGGGGTTATGGCAATTAGCAAATGCTGCTGCTGATGTAATTCTGTAAAACTTAATGCACTTTTGCTTTTCTAAAATTTCTGTGTATCAGCATATTAAAGGAAGCTGGTGTCTGTACATAGCTCTATAAATTCTCTAGTGTGTGGGTCAGTTTATTAAACTTATGGTCTTTCCTGTCTCCATTGTCCTAGCCTCTCTCTCTTTTTCTCAGCAAAAAAATAGATTCAGTCTTTCAGTGCTTAACCTTGTGTTTTGTTACTTGTTAGTTATCCTGGTGTTTTGTATTTTAATACCAAGACTACCTCTTAGATTGCATAACTACCTGACTCTAATTCACCTTGTGTTTATATTTGCCAGAATGCTTCTATTGTTTCTACATCCTACTTATACAAGAATGTCCCCTGGTTTCTTTGAGTTTGAAGAAGGTTATTCATGAGCTTACAGGTGATAGAAATCTTCCTTTTCATCTATCCTTCTCTCCTCACCTCACAGCCACTGTGATATATTAATGAAGTGATTCTGTGAATATTAAGTGTGGAAGTGTGGAGTTCAGCCCTAGTGCTTCCTTCTAAGAGTAATGCAGCTGTACATAGCAATCTTGCTGAAATTAATTGCTTACTGGAGTGAGAGCTGTGTGCGGTGCAGGGCTCTAGGTTGTGTCACAGCACTACAGTTACTATTCATTCCATAAACGAATTTGCTGTATTCTTTTAACAATGGAAACAAAATGCATCATGCTAAAATCAAATCAATGCCATCTGGATCAGTCACTGGGAGTCTCTTGATCTCTTTCTATCAAGGCTTTTGTTATTCAGACATTCCCTACAAGGCTGTCAAATGGTTCTACTCAAAAACATCCAATAAAGTAATCACCCCTTAAAAATTTCTCCCGGAAATCTTTTTAAATTGAACAGGGAATAATATATCTTGCCGTGTCAATAATGCTGCAAATGTTAATTTGGTTGATTTTACTATGTGCCTTCTCAAGTAATATTTCAAATGCTGCTCTGGGAAGGTGACTTTACTTGAATTCACTCTTTTGCTCTCTGCCTGCAGCACCAGTTTCAAATCTGTGGCAAGGGTTATCTAAGATAGGCTGTATAACAAAATAGTGTCCTGGTGATGACTGCTTTCTCAACCTTTGAAATCTAACTACTAATAGTGATGCTCTTAAATTAATATTTGATGACAAAGATGAATGTGCTGATAAGATGTTCTCAGATGGCTGACTGATAGAGTCCTACATGCAGCAGCCATGTGTCCCATCTGCTGAGCATAGCATGAGTCTGATTTACAAGGCAAAGCTGGTTTAACACCGGTATCAATAATGTCATTTTCTTTATCATATAAAGTGGGTAGAAAAAGATTTTACTGTGCAAATTTAGTTTATTAAGGACATTTCTGTGAATAAATTATACTAGATGTTCTTTTAATTCTTGTTAACACCATTTTTTTTTCACAGATGTCATTTTTGGGCATTAGACAATATTTTTTTCTCCTGCTGTTGTGAAAGGAGAACTGCAAGTACTGACATTAAACATTTTGGGAAATCTGTTCTGTTCTTTTTATAATAAGGGAAAGCAGTCCTGCCAGAATTAAAACCTTCCAGTGACTTAAATAATTGCTTTACTGTATTATTTCTTAGGTGCTTGATATCATCCTAAATAAACTAATTTAGGGACTGTTTCTGAAGTTCCAATTGCGTAGTTATATCCTATAATCATGCTTTTATTTGTTAATTTGTTAAAAAATTTCTATCTGCAGTGGACACAAACTGACAGCTCTATGTGTGACTCCTAAAATGTGTTTTCAATATAAATTTGTGGATAAGATACCAAATTCTAAAAACTTCTGATTACAAGATGTTAATTTTTGGCTTTATGTATGTCATGGGTTTAGCATTGGCCAAATGCTTCACCAGAGCAGCCTAGAAATGGTGAATGTTTTACGATGAGGGTGATGAAACACTGGCACAGGTTGTCCAGAGAAGTTATGGATACTCCATCCCTGGAAGTGCTCAAGGTGAGGTTGAATGAGGCTTGGAGCAGCCTGGTCTAGTGGAAGATGACCCTGCCCATGGCAGGGCACTGGAATGAGATGTGTTTTAAGGTCACATCCAACCCAAGGTATTCTATGATTCTGTGTCCCAGGCTGGCCTCAGCCCATCTCCATCTTCATGGAGGTGCCTGATGCCCAAGGCTGGGACTGCCCCAGTGCCCTGCCCTTGGCTGTGGTGGTAGGACTGGGCCAGCTGCCAAGGATCCCCATTGGGCACCCCAGTCATAGCCATGCAGACAGAACAGATGTTACTTAAACCCCTCTCATCACAATCAAAACACTGGAGTGAGGAAACACCATTTGCAGGAGTGTGCATGAGCATGGTGCTGACCCAACTCTTCCACAGCTGGGTGAACACTGTCGTGGTTGGCACAGGCACCTGTGGTCATGCATGTGGTGATGGACACACTGTCCTGGAAGCCACTGGAAAACACAGAGCGGGCACAGACACAGGAAACTGTGCAAAGATGTCATGGTTTAACTCCAGCTGGCAACACAGTGCCACAGAGCTCTCACTCACTCCTTCCCACAAACCTGTTTGGATGAGCAGAATTAGGAAAAAAGCAGTGGAACAGGTGGGTTCACTTTGGTAACTGAAACAAAATAAAATACACTGTATAATGTAATAATAATAATAATAATAATAATACTAGTAAAAATAGTGATTAAAGGGGGATGAGGAAAAGAGAGAGATAAAACCCAAGAAGGGCAAGTGATGCACAATAGCATTACTCACCACCTGCTGATCTATGCCAAACTCATCCCCAAACCACAATCAGCCCCACTCTCAGGTAACTCCGCATTTTATACAGTGGACATGGTGTGAAATATCCCCCTGGCTATTTTGGGTCAGCTGTCCTGGCCAAGCTCCCTCCTGGCTGCTTGTGAAAAGATGAGACACTGAGAAGTCCTTGGCTTACGTTAAGCCCTACTTAGCAACAATCACAACGTCAGTGTGTTATCAGTATTACCCTCATACTGAATCCAAAACACAGACCTCTACAGCTACTAGGAAGAAAATAAGGTCTATCCCAGCCGAAACCAGCCGAATACATAAACCAAAAACACCGAGAGCATCTCGGTGAGTTTACTGCGGTTTGACGGTGGGAGAGCCGCGGTGAACGCCGAGCCGGCAGGGGGCGCTGTCAGCCCGCGCTCCGTGGTGAGGAAAGGCCTGGCGCTGAGGCGGCCGTGAGGGCGGTGTTCCCGTGGGGTACGGTCCCGCCCGGGACACCGGGAGGGGGCGTTCCCGTGGGACCCGGTCCTACCCAGGACACCGTGAGGGCGGTGTTCCCGTGGGACACGGTGCCGCCTGGGACACCGGGAGGGCGGCGTTCCCGTGGGACACGGTCCAGCCTGGGACACCGGGAGGGCGGCGTTCCTTTGGGACGCGGTCCTACCCGGGACACCGGGAGGGCGGCGTTCCCGTGGGACACCGTCCCGCCTGGGACACCGGGAGGGCGGCATTCCTGTGGGACACGGTCCTTCCCGGGACACTGGGAGGGCGGCGTTCCCGTGGGACACGGTCCCGCTCGGGACACCGTGGGCGCTGCCGCTGCCACGGAGTCCTTTAGCTTGGAAAGTGCTCTGAAAGCATCCAGTCCAGCCATTAGCCCGATAAATACCTCCAGATTTGGTGACTCTAGTGCTTCCCTGGGCAGCCTGTGGAGCTTCACAGTGGTTTCTGGAATTTTTTTTTCTTAATTAAATACCCTTTGCAGAGTAAAACTAAATGCTCCGTTTTGGTTTAAAATATTTTAAAGGCCTGAGGTGGCTCAATGATGATTAATAATTCTAATTCTAATTCTAATAGAAACCCTCTAATCTTGTCACATTTCTCAGATGAGAAGGGAGATGGTTCTACCCGAAGAGTGAACACTGACCATCATTTAGGGAGCAGGTGCTGTTTCCAGGAGAGCTGAGGGCAGTGCTGCTGATGGCCATGGTTGTTTATACTTGCACTAAGGAATGCCAGTGCCTTGTCTATCTGGTGAGATTGCCTTGTGCTTAGTGTTATATTAAAGCCCTTCTTGAGAGGGACTTGAGCCTGCTGGTGGATGAGAGGTGGATGACCACCCGTTGCCCTTGCAGCCCCAAAAGCCAGCCATGTCCTGGGCTGCATCCAAAGCAGTGTGGGCAGCAGGGTGAGGGAGGGTATTCTCCTCATCTGCCCAGCTCTTGTGACATCCTGGAGTGCTCATCCAGCTCTGGGATGAGGGTCACAAGGCTTGCAACATCAAGCTTCTTTTGTTTAAATAAATATAAAAATAAGTAAAACATATGAAAGCTTCCTTTTCAGATACTTTATGGTCAGAAATGCAGGACTGCATCATTGGTTTGAGCTATCTGCTGTCACTGCAGGTATGTTTCATCATCTCTTTTCCAAGGTTGTAGTGATTTCTACATGCTGGCAGAAATCTTCTTTTACAGGTGTGTCAAAGCAGAAAGAGGGAAAAAATTCTAGAACACTATCCTTGGCAAGAAAGTTCCATATATAGTGAAGGAGAGGTTTAGGTTTCTGCTCCACTTTTTCCTGTGTTACCTATAAATGAAATTAGCTTTATTTGGGATTGCTTTTTATTACAGGCTTTGTCGTGCAATGCTCCATCTTTTTGCATGAAGGGTATTCACAGAAACGTCATCAATAATAAAATACCAGCAAAACCTTGTGGGAAAAAATGTCTTAATTTTCTGGTAGCATGATGCTACAGAAGACTTCCCATTTGTCTCCTTGCCATGAAATCACCATGAAATCATCATGAATTTCTGTTACCCCAACCTTCAGCCTTTTATCTGAGACAGAAAAACTTTTATGTGCATTTTCACCAAATTATTTTCTGCAAATAAGTTAATGTAATGCCTATATCTCCTAATGGAGACCATGGCAAAGAACTATGGCTAGTTGTCCTGCCATTATATAAGCTAATGTAATTAACTACACATCAGGGGGAATAAAAAAATAAAGGACAATACTTCTTGTTGAGGGAACTATATGTGTGTATGGACTGCCTGTACTTGATAATTTTTTCGCCCTCCATTTTAATCTTAGCACTTCCCAGATGTCAGAATACATTTACCCTTGTAGTGAATGCACAGAGTTTTCTCTTGGTTTTGGTTCTGTAGGAGAGTTCTCTCTAAGTTTTGTTGGTTCATTTTTGAGAAATCCTGCTGTGTATTTCAAAAAAGTATGTCCAGTCTTCCTCAGGCGTTTTCATCAGCAGCCTGAAATATTGCAACAGCAAAGATTACAGACTCTCATTAGGGAAAGCAAGCATAGGTAAGCACTTAATTCTCAAAAAGGGCACAAACATTATCAAATTCCAATACTTCAAGAGCTGATTGATTTAAAATGCACCATTGACAACCATTTCTTTTTTTCCCCTGCACTTGCTGTCAGGAGTATTCTTCAACAACATTTATTTAGAAGCTTAAATTCCCATTTACATTTTCCCCACAGTCGGGGTTTTTTCCCCTTGAGTAACTTAGTGTTTTGAATGATCCTGCTGAGTTTGCAAACATTGTATCCTAAATTTCCATCTTCCAAATTCAGGTCACTAATGACTGTATCAGTAATATAACTACACCAGAATCCTGATATTAGTTTATCACAGTGTATATGTGATAAATGTATGTGCAGTTCTTCTAGACAAGATGTCAGATACTGTCTGGAAAGAAAATGAGAATTCATAGAACCAGATTGGTTTCTGTGAGCCAATGTATTTCTGTCATTGTCTCAAGAAGATCCTTAGAGATCTGCTAGATCCTTAGATGTTGTGCTTTAGGATATTTGTTTTTCTTTTCTTTTAGAATAATAAGTTCTTAGAGGCTTGGCACAGATGGAGATGCCCAAGTCTCTGAAATGAGTTACAGACTTTAGAGGCAGAGGACCATTAATGTAATTAGGCTTCTATTGTGCAAAGCACTGTGCAAAAATTTAGAGAAAGGAAAATCTGTGCTCAAATAAATAATCATTTCCAAACTCAGCAGATTGCTGAATATTAGAAAATGTCTGGGTAATTTTTAAAAAAATACTTATTTGATGGAAAATCCTTTTGACACATGAAGGCACTGAAGGTATTTTTGGATGCAAGGAAAAAGCAAAATTGAAAGGCAAGTCCCCAAGAGGCAGCTCCATGTTTAGGCTGAAGGAGCTTCAAACTGCACCATTTATAAGCCAGGAGAGCAAGGGAAGGAAATATGGGTTTGGGTGCACGGTTTCCCTTGCAGCTCCCTTAGCTGGCAGCAGGGGAATGGGGCTTTTGTGGTAAGATTTTGGCAGGCTACCTAGAATGGGTCTGTAGAAAGAATCTAAAATTTTCTTTCTGTTTCCCAGCTAGCAAGAGGTGCAAACGTGTATTGCCACCTTCTGTCTTTTCTGGTAATCCTTTCTGGTGGAAATAACTATTTAAAATATTTGCCAAAAAATATTTATTAATATAAACATTTCCACTGTAAGCAGTTGTATTTTGCAGTTTGATTCTGGTGCTCTTTGAAAACTCTACTACTAACTGCACTCAGCTATGGGAACCATCTTGCTCAAATTGGAAGATTGACAAAAAATGCCCTTAACCTACTTCAAGGTGGAATAATTTCAGATTCAGACATAAAATATAGATTCTGGAGATGGTATACATGGTCACTTTATTTGCTTGAATATTGGTAGGTAAAAAAGTAGTTGCCATTTGCAATAATTCTGTATGTTAAAAGATAAAAAGCTTAATTCACACTGGATATGTGCATGAGAATTGGGGAATTATGGTGTTGAGTCACATTTTTAGAACAGTAAGCACTTGTCAGTGCCTACTTCATTTTCAAAATGGGAATTTAGGTTCGTAAGTAATCAATGTGCCTATTAAAATTTTATTATGAATGGCTTTTTCAAGCACTCTGCCTTTGAAATGTGAGCACCTCTACACTACATCTATACTTCTGAAATTCCTAGAAAGAGTAAAGATGTTACATAAATGGACCAACTGCCTATATTTTCCTCCAGGAAATCTGATAAGCATTTCTTAAAAGCATTTTGTACAAACAAACCTCAGCTGTTCTTCAAGGTATTTTCTAATGTAGATTTATGATTGTCCTGAAATCTAATCTAAAAATATTCTGGAAAAATATGTCCTCATAAAAAAGTGTCTAATATCACTAAGACACAAGTTTTTCAGTCTTCTCAAAGTCAGATAAAGGAGACAGTAAGTCATGTTTTTAGATGTGAGATCAGTTAGTCACTACCACTCCTCATTACACTGACCTGGGAAGCATACGTGTGTCTGACAAGCTGCAATTAGAGAGTACAATTTGCTTCTTGACTCAGACAGTGGTGATTTATGTGGCAAAAAAAGAAGAGACTGTTTTCCTTATGCTTTGTTCTGTAGAATAACCTGACCCTTGCCCTTCTTCAGGCAACACAGGATTGAGGTATTGAGGGTAGATTATCAAGGGGATTTCTGTTGTGGCAGTACTAACCCACGTAATTCCTAACTTTGCATACCCAGAGGGCTAGATGAGTTCACGACACAGAAAAAGAGTACAAATTCTGTCACGCAATCCTTGCATCTTATATTTTCCTAAAAATGCATTTGTAATTTAGCATGCAGAAATGGCAAAACCTCTAGAAGATGGGGAAAAGCTACCAGAGGGTGCAGCCCTGAGGTCAGTGCCTTTGGGGAGCTCCCTGTCTCTCATGGCCCTCCCTAACTTCTTGCTACTTTTAAGAAACAAATGTTAATTTTCTCTAGGACTTAGATTAATTTTGAATTCCAAGGATCCATCTCAATCTAATGGCAAATAGTTTTTAATTTTTCTATGCAAAGAAGTTCACAAGGGAAGATTGAGAACAACTTGTCCTGTTGTTTCCAGTGGGATACTGTCCTACTGAAAGGTTTGTTAAGTCCAAGTTTTATAATGTGGTTAAGTTTTTTGATCTGCATTTTCCTAAATAAATATTCTGATGACTTTATGGAGATTTCCTATGCTCTCTTTCTTTGGGTTGAAATAGACTGAGTATATTGTTAGCTGCTGTCTTGAGAAATGAAGGGGAATGTAAGTGTTACGTGTAACAGGAGTTTTTAAGTAGGGCGTGTCCACAAACTTGTACTAAAATACGGAGACAGGAACATAGAAAGGAATTCCAACCTCAGGGTAGTCAGTAAAGCTTTTATCCAGCATTCCTTAATGAAGTCTAAATGAAAATACATGCTATATAAATAACACATATTTTTCAGGTTGGGGTTTGAAAGGATAGAAGAGAAAACAAAACATACAGACAAAAAGGCTCTTTCAAACAAGAGGAGAATAGCAAATACCAGCATTTTGAGAAGTTTCTTGCTAACTGCTACTTGAAGCCTTGCTATTTCTAAAATAACTGAAACCTGATATTTTGTTTAGTCAGGGAAATGTCATACCTAAGTTATTTCTTCCTTCTTACTGTGATTGTTTTTACTCCCTTGTAGTTCATATTGTTAATTTGGTGTTATTTAAGTCTGAACTACATCTGAGCTACCCCAGTTAAGGATTTGGCTTAAAAACTTCCATTTAATTTGCACATCCTAATCCATTAAGTATAACTTAATTTCCATATCATTAATGTAAGGGGGGGGAAACCCTACTCCATGCCTGAGGACATTTCTTTCTTCCATGTATACTTAGTACCAGATTTAAGTATTGGTGAGTTCTCAATTTTTTATAGATAAAATGGAAAATATAGATCAGATTGGTATCCCACCCTCATATTTTTAGGATTTGACATCTAGAATAAAATTCAAGTGCTGACCTTTTAAATAATGCCCTGTCTAATTTTGCACTAAATTTGTTGAAGAGAAAGGACTATCTTTTGGATATTGTGGATATTGCTACAGTGAATATATTTTCTGTGCTGTCTGTGGTGATTTCTGTGAAATTCTATTAACAGTGAAAGATTACTCTGTACAGTTTATGATGGTAGCCTTGCTGATAGAAGCAGATACTTTCTTTACATTAATGTTCCATTTAAGTAGCAGATTGCCAGACACAAACTTTATATAATCTCACTCCCCATACGTGCAATATATGTGTCTCTGAGTATGTCTTTGCAGATTCACTTAGCACCTAATGCACTTTTAATGAAAGGTAGTTTTTAGCATTTCTTTGTAAAACTTGGGATGCAATGATTTTTCATAGTGCTTCATAGAAGAGGCATTTGTAATTTTCAACAGAGTTATGCAAGTCTGGTATTCGGTTTACTGGAAGGAGAGGGGAGAAGAAGGAAAAATGGAAGTGAACTAGGTCAGAAATCTCACTACAATCCAGTACAGCCTCATGACATTTCATCCTGCTCTTTCTGTTGAAAAGTATAGGTTAAACTGGTGAGCTGTATTTGCTGAAGAGCTCAGATGCAGAACTAGTAAAATATACATCCATATATCTCATCATAACCTATTTTACAAAATACCTAATCAAGCCCATTGGTTATTCACAATTCCAGAAGAAGAATAAAGTGTGGGAAGAAATTAGTTCTCCCACACAATAACTACTGTTGAACAGGATCCAAAAACCATTTGTGTATCTGCTTGTGTCAGGCCAACCAGTTTGAAGACCTACTGCTTACGTTGCAAATCCATGCTTAATTTCTGGTTTAGGAAATGTAAGGGAGTTTTGCTCATAGAGAAATTTATCTGAGCAGACCAATCAAGAAGAATGGAGGCAGTATAATGGGCTTACATCTGGCTTTAGAAATCTAAACTGAAGTAGACAGAAAGCTGTAAAATGGAAAACTAATTAATGTCTTGCTCTTCAAATACAGACAGTAGTTATGGCAGTTTGGAATATTAGACCAGACTGTGAGCCAAAATAAATTTTACTGGAAAAAATGGTGTTAATAGTTCTCTAGCACTATCTAAAAAAACTTGTCAAAGCTGGGGATCTAATTAATGCATTAGATCACATTTGTTGGTAGCAGATGGAGACCAGACTGTTTCTCAATTGATTTGTATTAGTGAACTAATATAAAGCAGTACAGGAGTGAAATATTGTTTAGAAATATATGAATTGAAATGGTTCTGTATTATCCAATTACCAGAACTAAAATTGCAAAACCTGACAAATATTAATGGGGTAGAATATTTAAATTATTATAAATCATTATATTTCAGGAGGTATTAATCCTGAGCTTAAGCCAGTATTTTCTATTGACACTGATATTCTGAATTTTTAGTCAGAATTGCTTGTACCTCTTCTATCCTCTTCTGTTTCAGGTAACTCACATTGACTACTATCAAGAACAGGACATAAAATTACATGAACCTTTAGTTTGGTTCAGTAAATAATATATTTTCACTCTCTGGCAGCAAATGCTTCCAGATTGTATGGAGTGAAATGGCAAAAAAGACAAGTGGGAAAAAAATCCAGTCAAAAATTTGTAGCAGTTCTTCCTTCAGAGAGATCAATTTATCATGGAAAATTCTCCTGTCTGTTTCTGTAGACCATGAGACAGCAGGTAGGTACTATTAAGATGAAATATTTAATAGCTTTTTCTTCTATTAAGATACTTCATAACCATCTACAATAGTGGACAGCACCTAATTATTGTTCCCAGTGGAATTCTGAGCCAAGAATTTACTTAGTTGTATTCACTAGTGAACCCACACTTGCTCTGGTGGACAACACTTACTTAATAAGAAACCCAAAAAGTTGTACTGCTCATGACATTTTTATTATATCATTTCCTTATTTGAGGGAGGGGTTTTTTTGGTTGGTTGGGGATTTTTTTTTTTGGCAAACTTAAATATGCCATGAACTTATACTTTTCCTTCTACATGTGAGGATCTGGATGCTGGCCCTTTGACTGCTGTTGGCTTTTGGAGAGTAGCTGTAACTGATTATCCCTAGCTTTCTTTTCCCTCTTCATCCAGAGCTCAGACTTACTCATCCTTGTCTAGATACCAAGCTAAAGTAACAGTGAATTTTTAACCTGAGTTTCATGGGCTTCACTTTCTAAATCCACTAATTAGATAATCCTGTAATTAAATCTCAAAAGACATTCCAGCTAGCGAAATGCCTTGTGAACCAGAAAGACTGGACAAAGTGCAGTATGATGTGTCATTTTCCTTTAGAAGGAAGATCATTTCACCCTACCATTTCCTTTATATGTCATAACCTGTAACTGTAAAACAATTATGTTCACCTTTCTTACAGAGTTGAGGCCCATATGCCCCATTCTCTTCCGAAGTTTGGGTGTCTATGATCACCGGGGTATATACATGGGGAGTGCTCACCAGCCATCCTGTTGAATTTAGATTGTTGTGTAGCAATGAACTCAGGATTCACTATGCCAGTAAGAGAATAGAGTAGAACATGGCTTCATGGGTAGGGCACTATGTGATAGATGGATAGCTTCAGTTCAATCATATTTTATTCAATGCTGTTTTATCATGTCCCCTTTCAACTGTGTTTTAAAAGGAAAAGAATAGTTCCTGCTTAGCTATTTCAAAGATGGGTCACAGACCCCTTCTTTCAGGAAAGGGCTAAAAGCTGTGAATCTGCAACAGATAAAAGCATTTTCCTGCAAAATGTGAAGCACAGAGTAGGTCATGGTCACATTTCAAATGCATCCTTGCACTTACTGTTTCCTAAAACAGCTGCTTCCTTGCCCTCCTTCTCCCACTACAGAAAATGAATTCTTGAAATACTTCTCTCAGGAGCAAAGGGAGGCCTAAGGAAAGATTACTGACTCTACCTTTTTCTTTATTCTCTGTCTTTCTCCCTGGTAATAATTTGAAAAGTGTACACTGGTTACTGTAGGGTAAGCATGCTGGAGGAAGGCTCAAGGCTCCAGTGTACTTTATCCTCCTGGCAGCTGCTGGGTGAGGATGTTTAGTTTCTCCTGCCCTTCTCCAGCCTGCCTGGCTCTGGCCTGGCTGTACCACCACCTCTGCAGATCTCTGCTTACCAGGTAGGGTAAGATAGCAGTGAACCCTGACTGTGAGAAAAATGCCATTTCCCAGTGAATGTGTTTGTGAATGGGGAAACAAGTCCTAAAGTTAGTGATGGAAGGCCACACAAATCGTCTTTAGAACAAGTTTGACATGAGCTGATCTCTCTTATCTCTTGCCAATAGGAGTCCCAGATGAGTTCTCTACTGCTGGAGCTTGGGCAATTAAGAATTTTTGTGCAGGATAGAAACAGTCTGGATGTTTAAGCTAGAGGAGCATCAGTGAAATGGAAGATGAGGTGAAATAGCTAGAGCAATCCTCAGAAGGGAAGAGTGTGAATTTGTGAGAGTGAGCACAGAAATCAAGAACCTGGAGAGAGGAAGAAGGCCAGAATTATCTTTAGACCAACAATAATACTGGTGTCAATCTTCACTACTGCATATTAATGTCTCTTTGGATGCCCTTTTAATCCTCCTTTATGGAGCAGTGGTGCCTTGAGCAGGTATCTGGAGACCTTTCAGAGACATGGATGCTGGAAAGTGCAAGTTTGACTCTGGAATGTCTGACTTGCACATGCTTACTCCTTGTTAGCCTTGGCTTTGATACCATAGGAGAGGAGAAAAAAGCCAAAGGTGAAAGAGAAAAAAGTAGCACAATTTAGCAGCAGACATTTTCATTGTTGTGTCCTATCTAGTGCTGGTTGCTGGTTTTTTCCTTCAGGTTTTTGTTTTCTCTAAAACTGCCCAGTGCTTATCCTCCAGTCTTAAAAAATCCAATCATGGTATTTGTGATTTGTGATGGAAAGAAATCCTTTCCTACATTTGTTTGCAAGCCAGCCCTCCCTAAATTAGATATTCTATCAGCTAGCAGCAAAGACTAGACTAATGTGTCATCTTCAACCTGGTAGCTGGCCTTCATCTTATAAGTAAGAAAAGGATATTTGTTTAATTTACTCTTTTGGTGTGGTGGTGGGGAGCTGTGGCTGGACTGTAAAGCAGTCTGAGCAATCTGATAAAATGAGTTGAACGGTCCAGCTGATGTGCATGTGTAATATCCAGGCCATCAGGATATTCAGATGAAAACTGGTTGACTTGAAGTGTGATAAAAGAAAAGGTTTTTTTATTGAGCAAATTCTAACTTCACTGTGCTTTGATTTAGACTTTAAATAGTTACAGTAGGAAAAAGTGCATGGTAAAGGACAAAGGCAAACTGCAGATTTTTTCTAGTTTACTTTGTATTCCAACATTATCACATTAAACATTGCAAGAGGATGTGATGACCCTGCAAAATTTTTATGATACTACGAAAATATTTTCTTATGAATTAAGGTCCTCTGACAAAAGCATAAATATATACATTCAAATTCAAACATTGATATAGCTACAAGTGTAATAATAATGAAAGCTGTCAGGGCTACACTGGTCTTGAAAGGTGATAGAACTGTGGGAAGACATTTTGGTGATGACAAATCCCATCTGTCTGCATAGGGCTGGAGAACAATCTGAAGTGATAAAATTTGTCTAGTTGTATCATTAGAGAAGGGTGTTGGAATATGCTGCATCTTGTTAATCGCTTATTCTTCAGTATTGCTCCCTTGTATGCAAAACTTCCTTTCCCACTGTCCTTCCTCTTTCCTGACCTCCAATATAAGAGGATAGAAGACATTTAAATCTTAGAATCAGTGCATGATAAAAGCAACATACAATATATAGAAACTTCCTAGACTTGATATATTGATTTGTTAAGCTTTAAATAACATCTGAGTTTCTTGTATTCCAGTTTTCACACAGGCATTGTGTCTTTCAACCTTCACTTGATAAAGATTGCTTTATGGGTGTAAGCAAAATAAGGTGAAATAAAATAATATAAAATGCATGGTCCTGTTACTCATAGTGTGTGAATAATGACTTGAATGAGACTGTATCAGCACTGAAATTTGCTGTGCCTGGTTTCAGTATTTCTTTCAGTAGTCAGAGTTTTACTTTTTGGGACAGCTTTTCCTGTACTTCAAGTACTCAGTGAAGTGTCATGCAGTGAATCCTTTTCAGTTTTAGTTTTGCATTTTTATTTACTTAATTTCCTTCTATCTACTTCTATTTGGGTTTTTATCAGAAAAACGAATGCTTGATCTCCTTTCTTACCTTAATTACAAATCAATTTTGATACTAAAATTGTAAAGAAGGATAATTCCTGAATATTTGGCCTGCAGCTTGGATAGCAAGATCAAAATTCAGTTTTAATAAATTTCCAGTATTTTTCAAAATGCCCTTGATCTTGTCATCTGATATTTCAGCTGTCTCCAATGAGCAGAAGCCCATCATGTCATAGTTCAAATAATATATTGCCCATTCCTCTGCTTTGTGTCTTTTCTGTACATGGACAAGGTCTCTGAACACTAAATACTAGTTTAGGCTTTCAGAGGCACTCTAGGGCCTCTAATACCACTGCACCTCAGGTAATAAAATCTTACCTGACTCATGGAACTGGCAGAAGAAAAGATCCCTTAGGGTCTGGGTTATCTCACAGTGAATACATTATTGTCTTCTGCTTTTGAAGAAGTTTTTTTTCTTTCAGTATTTCAACTGCCAAACAAAAATGGCCCTAAGATTGCCTTTCTGAGATTATTCTGTAAATTCATGCAATTTACAATCAGGACTTTTTCTCATATTGGTCCTTACTTTTTTCCATTCCAACTGCATACCTTTATGATGCCAAGTTTTACTTTTTCATTTGAGAAAATATAAATCCACCCATATATATTAATAGTGATTATCCTTTCCCACTTACTCTTTTCCTGAATCTGATGAAATGGCAGCATTTTGAGGTATCTTTCAGGTCTGCCCCTGTACTTATTCCATCCTGATAACTTCCTTGGCCTCTCTTAGGACTTGTGGTTCAATTCAAGCCAGAGAGACACTTGTTTTGCACAGTCATATTTTGTGCTTTTGAAACTGAGTCCAGCCCAGGTCTTAATTAGCAATGACATATTCCCTGAACTCAGGGTTGGTAAGAGAAGATAAACAACTCTAGGTTGGTAAGCAGAAGATAAACAGCAGTTGCAGCATTCTTGGCTGGGAATCATGCCCTCAATGCCTATGCTTGATATGCAGGCGTAGTCCCTAAGCTGCTTATGCTCATGTCCATCTGCTGAGATGGCAGAGTGCCTTGTCACAAGTTGTTTGGACTCCTGCCTTGAGCACAGAGGTGCCAGGCAATGATCAGCAACCTGCATGACAATGTGAGCATCATTTCTTCTAAAAGAACAACTCCTTTAAGCAATTAGTGTACTACAGGCTGCTACCGTGAGCCTCTTTAGAGCATGGCTACACCTGTTGGTAATTGTGTGCCAAGAAGAGAATCCATGAACCGTACCAGAGAGCAGTCCAACCAGTACAGTGTCATTTTTAGCTGCCAAGGAGACAGGTTGCACTGCTGCAGGGATATGAAAACTCATCAGTAGTTCTCAGTGTCAAAAAAAGATCTCAGCAGGCCAGAACTGCCTGGAGGCACATCCAAAACAGTCACTATAATGGCCTCCAAGTAGCAACTTAAACAAAGTAACAGTAACAGAACCTGTGTGACAGCTTTCCTCCTGGAAATGGTAATTAAATCAAGACAAAACAGGATAGATTGGTGCTGAGTTCTTCAAAGAAAAATAGAAAACTCTGACCTTATTCTTTCCACTGAATAAACACCTGTGATATGGAAAAGAAAGTAAAATTCTTTTTTTGTAGGCCTAATTAAATAACTCGACAGGGTAGGGCATTACAACTTTCCAGGTATCAGTGGGACTCATCATAGCAGTACTTAAACCACTTTGCCAGCAGAAAAAACAAAGGACAAGGAGGAAATTCTGAATAATGCTCTATGCAACTGCAATAGATTGGAAAGCCCTGAAGTTCAGGTCCTTTTTCAATATGTGTTTTGTCTCAGGAGTTCTGAACTACCCCTCAGTTTGGGGTATAGTAGCTGCCTGACGACAGGAGCAATTCTGTCATTGGGGTTACTAAAAGTATTTCATCTTGAGATGTTTTTAGATCACCATAAGCCGCTTGTATTGGAGTCCAGAAGCAGCTTTTAACCCATTCTGCCCACCTTGTGCAATCCAGAAATCAAATCTACAGAAAATGAGCTAGGATTTTTTTAAACAAAAACTATTTGAGGAAGTGAAGTTTTAACAGCTTTGATATGCATTGTCCCAGTGAGCTCATTTCAAAAATGAAAAACTAGTGTATATATATATATATATATATATATATATATGATTTTTAATTTAAAAATTTTTGTTTAACTGAAAAAGAATGGTTTTCTTTATTTTTAAACTGCATTGCAAAATGTTTTAAATTGAGCAGGTTTTGGTCATGTTAGTAATTTTTAAAATTTTAGTAGTCTATAAAGTACGTGAAATATTCATCTAAGAGAATCTTGAAACATAATTTCATTTTTATTTTTCTTATACAGCAGAGAACTGAAATCAGTTGTATCTTTACTTCCCAGCATTATCCTTGGGGTCATTTTAAATCTTTGAGTTGCTGGAGTGGACAAAAGGACTTGTGAAAGCCTCTGTGTTTTTCCTAGGGTGTACAATGAGCTGAAAGGCTGTTACCAGTCTGCTCTGGCTTACATGCAGCTGTCATGTGTCTGTGTCAGGTCTCACTGTGATCAGTGGGACTTCTGCCATTAACTTCATTAGGACCAAAATTTGCCCTAAGCTCCAGCTGGTATTTTGTGTACACCATGGGTGTTATGCCATTGGTGTTATGCTATTTTCTGCCAGATGATTATTTTGGGTGCCAGATGAAGGGATTTTGGCAAAGCCTGGTGAACAAAAGCTGTTGATTCCTTATTATGGGAAAGTTTTGGTTCTGACACCCATAATAGCCTTTGAATTTGCACTGTACAGCTGAGTTCACAAACAAGTCTCTTGTGTGCTGAGTCATGATGAATGCCAGAGCCTGGGTCTTCAACACCTGTGGGTAAAATCATAAACAGCAAAAAAGGGCCTGTGAACATGTAGATAATGTAATTTAAACATAGACTGGACTTTGTGTAAACCTTTACCCTCTAATTGGAAAGAAATGCAAAATGAGCTCCATAACAAAAGAATATTGAATACCAAGTAAATAATCCAATGCATTTCTTCTGTGTGCTATCCAAAAGACTCTGGATTGATATTTCAGCATCATGTCACAGATTCATTGACTGCAGAACTAACTTATTAACATAACAGTAGTCATTGTCAGGACTATCCTGTGCAGAATCTTATATTTGAGAGTAGCCAATAGTGGATGGCTAAGGGAAAGTATGAAGGCAGGGCACATGGTGATACTTCATAGGATTTTCTTCAATATTAA
Source organism: Muscicapa striata striata (assembly GCA_030060385.1). Classification (NCBI taxonomy): domain Eukaryota; kingdom Metazoa; phylum Chordata; class Aves; order Passeriformes; family Muscicapidae; genus Muscicapa; species Muscicapa striata. Next base: position 398,416 of record JAREIS010000394.1, read on the forward strand.
ATGAGAGACTCAAACCTCTGTGATACAGAACATACAGAGTTAAAACAGTAACTATTTTCAGTCTCTCTTCTCCTAGTTTGAGTTTGAAATAGCAGAACACATGACAGCTCCACATTCAATTAACTCTAGCAGCTAGCTCAAAGACTGAGCCAGGGTAAAATTATGGGCAAAGCATGCATCACACTCTACATTGTGTGAAAAGACTGCTGAAGAGCTTGAAGATTTAGGAGGAAACTGAATGCAGATTAAAAGGCCTTTTAAAACAACAAATGGAAACATTCACTGGATGCCTGCAATCATTTTCAAATACACCTGACAATTAATTCCTCCTATGTTCATATTTGTGTTTCATAATGAAATGCTGCAGTCCAGCATTTTACCCTAAAGAAAATTTTACTTTCTCATTTTTAAAGCATTTTTGCTAATTAATAAGATCCACTAATAGAAGAGTTTGTTCTTTTAAAATTAAAGCTTATTATTAATTAAAATTAAATTTAAAATTAAAATGTCAAGACCTCTCTTGTTTGCTAGCTTCTCTGCAATTTACTTTTCACTGTTAGGACTCAGAATGAGACAGATATAATAAACCTCCTTGTGATCCACAGAGCCTTTGTGTTGTAATGAAAGCTGAAAGCAAAGAACATGAGAAACTGGTGGCTTCTCAATGTAAGTAAGAAAAACAGGGAGGAGAGAGGAATGTAAAGGATGATGCTTCAGCAGTAGTGATAATAATGACTCCATCTCTATTTCCCTACTGAGCAGAGCAAATTGTTGAATTAAGCAAACAGGAAAAGGTCAGAGGAAAGAAACCAACAATATCTTTTTTTTTTTTGTCTGTTAGGACACAGGTGGAGGTTAGATGCCCAGGGCTAGGAAACACTTCCCAGTACCCTAAAACCCCAGCAACACCTACTTTCAGAAGTAGGATTTTGAACATTTTGCACTAAAAAGTATGCAAAAGCAAAGAGAGAGGTGTATGCTTGGAACAACTGCCTTGCCCTTCTGTGGTCCAAAAGAAAGGTGCAGGGGTTCCCCAGTTTTTTCTAAATCCCCAAGCATGTGTAAGTGTCCCTCAGGTCAAGACTTAGATATTGACTACCTTCTGTCAGATGGAGAACGGTATGCCTTATTTCTATTTGAAGCTAACTCACAGTATGGTTTCTCTTTTCTTTAGCCAGTGACTGGACAATCTGAAATACACAAGCAGTCATAGGGAAAAAAACAAACAAGTCTTTTGATTTTCTTCCTAACCATCTAACTTCCTAACTAATGTCTATTTGTTTAAATTTGCTTTGGTCCTCTGAAGCTTGATTTTATGGCCTCACAGTAGTTCATTGTCTTGGTTTAGTTTAGGTTTGCCAATTTTAATATACTCAATTTCTCTTATGAGATAAGATTAGGAGCAAAAACAAGGCAGACCTAAAACTTAAAAGGATATAAGGAAAAACTTTATTAACAACACAGAGAAAATAAGAAATTCAAGATAAGATTTTCAGACCATTTCCTCCTCCCCCCCACCTCCCACACTTTCTTAACAACACATACAGAGACAATTCAGTCAGTCCTTCACTTAGATAATCGTTTCAGTTCACTTTCAGGGAGAGGAGTTTCTTCTTGTTTGACTCTAGTGATTTTTTCCAAGAGAAAAATAAAGTTCTCTTGTGCCACTTTCACAAAATAGCAGCTGCCCAGGAATCTGCAAAATCCTGAAACTCCTTCTATTTTCACAGCCTTCCCAGAGCTGTGTTTGTGGGTCATGTCAACTCATGGGGTATTACTTTTAAGAGTAAGCTGTTCAAAGGCAAAAGTTTTTTTCATCTCTCTTTCCTCAAATTCCTCTGTTCATACTTCATTCTCAGGAACAGAGGTCCCCCCATTCCCTTGGGGCAATGGATCTTTTTCTCAAACACTTCAACCTCCCCATGTTTTCTCCATGGTTTATAGGAGTCTTCAGTGCAGTACAGTCCACCCCATAGCTTACTAAAAGATTTTTTCAACCAACTTTCATGGCGTCTCCTCAATCTCTTCCCATCTGAAAACTTGGCCCTTACTTCACTAACTTTGGTGTTTACTTTCTGCTTTATTTCCTCTTACTCAAGGGAGGATAGGATGTCTGCAAGTCTTATCTGAGCATTAGAGGGTAAAAATTTCTTACAGAAGCTACAGGGGGCTGGACCAGGCCATGCTGGAGCCATGCCAGGATCTCAGGTTGGACAAAACTGCAAAGTCCAGCAGGCGTATGGAGGGGGCTCGGCAGACACGGAGCCCAGCTGCCTTCCCCCAGGCTGCATGGACGGCTGGGTGGGCTCTGGTCACCCCATGGCTGCTCCGAGCTGGGGCAAGGCCCCGCCAAGCCACGGCTGCACTGGGGGGAGGGAGAGCTAGGTTCTTAGCAATGGGCCTCCCTTCCCCTGGAAATCGGGCCCCTGATTGAGAATGGGCGGCCCACCCAGCCGCTTCCTGAGCCCAGCCCTGCCTGGCCCGGGCTGCGTGGGTTGGGGCTCAGACCGGGCTGATGCTACCTGATGAAAGGCCGGAAATTGAAGAGACTTTTTTTCCCTGGTTTCCTTGTTTCAAACTGTGAGTCAGATTGAACTAACTTCTCCAATTGGTCTTTCGGGCTATCAATAACCAAACCAGCCTCCGAATGGTCCCATCAATTCACAGAGGAAGTTCTCATAGGGAAAACCTCTGAGTGTGCCTTCCTTCCAGATGCCTTCAATGCAAAATCAGCACATTCATCTTCTGTGAAAAGTATCCAGTTGCTTCTCCTTGTTACTGCGTTAGCCAGTCATTATGTGCTACACGTGACAGTAGGATATAATGTACCCAGGTGTCTTGTCTTCCAGATAGATGGCTTATGTTATTATTCAATAACTGAAATCCATCATCCCAAAATGTTGGGGTTTTGATAAAGTTGGATGTATGAAAATTGTAATTTTGGGATTTCAATTACTTTGGATTTGGATTTGGTGACTTCAGGTAGATACACAAGAACAATTTAACTCAGGAGTCTGTTTTTAAAACAAATTCACCAATATGCTCTCATTCTGTCATGCTGTGTTTTGTGTCACAGGGTAATCTCTGAACACAGACTGGTTCCCTGATGAAATTAAAGTGGTAAGCATATCTAATCTTTGCATCTACTGTACTGTAGTCATTAGTGGGCATTCACTTAGAGTTCCTCTGAAATAAAACTTTGAAACTTGTATAGTGTGGATGTTTGTTCTCCAGCAAGGATTGCTTTGCTTTATAAATATGCTCTGGTTGGGCTGCACAACCTCCAAATGCAAGCAAGCTTTATGTTAAGCTTTGACGTTTTATTCCTTTATCTCTACTGAAGAAATCTGGAGAAGAGGGAGGAAACCAATAGAGAGTGTTTCAGTGGACAAAAACTAGCTGCTGACTGACATAGGTAAAGACATAGTTATATAACCCCCTCACACAACATGAAGAAGAGAGAGAAATACAAAGAGAATAGAAAGGAAAATTATTCTCTCTTTCCATTTCTATCAAATGGATTCTAGGTTCTGTAAAATATAAAGTTAAATATAATGTTTTCAGACCACTTCAGAAAGACAAGTGGTTAAAGCTGTCAAAAAATACTTCCTAATGCAGCATTCACAGATGTGATTAGGGAATAAGAAGCATTCAATTCCCAAGGACTTTGATCAATGAAAAAACCTGATTGGATCCTGGATAGGCAGCATCCTCCCTGTGAACCTCATCAGGAACAGCTTGGAGTCAACTGCAATTATTGCAAAAACAGGTTAGAGAATTAGATCTGAGCTCAAGTATGTAAGTGAATAAATACATAAAGTGACCCTCCCCACTATGCACTCTACAATACTAATTAAAGAAAAATATGACAAATGAGTCATGTTTATAAGTAATTATGAATTTATGGCTCTTTTAACTCTAAGATAGTATCATTGTAAAGGCAGAATATTTTTTCCTCCAAAACACCTCTCTTAAGTCTGTAAGGCTGTTTACTTTTGCAATGATTTCTGTAATTTTCCAGGAATACAAGGATATTATCCAAAACCCTCAGTGAAATAGTGTTCTGGCAACACGGTTCCCTATACCACCTCTATCAGAAAGAATAATTAACCAGGATCCCCAAAAAAGGCAAGAAAAGAATACGTATTCTTTTGTGCATGGCCAAATGCACAACTTTGGTGTTACTGGCACTATGATCTAATAAAATGAGTTAATCTCAGGGTTAGGATTCTTTAAATATACTTGGATAAACACTTGCACAAGTAACTATAAATGAAAACATTAGATATATGACCACAGTTGATAATCTCAAGAATTCACAGAATTGCATCATGTATTGGTTTTGCATGGCCTGGTTTTCGGTCAGCAGGGGGGCCACAGAGCTGCTAGAAGCTTCCACCATGTCCAGCAGCCAATCCCTGATGGCTCTGAGAATGGACATGCTGCTGGCCAATTAGACAGGTTGGTAACATCTCTGTGATGACATACTTAAGAAGATCAAAACAAAGTCACAGTTTTTATTCTAATTAGAGAGGAGAAGGAGAAGGTGAGAATGTGAGGGAAAACAATATGGCAACACCAAGGTCAGTGGAGAAGGAGGGGCAGGAGCTGCTCCAGGTGCCAGAGCCGAGATTCCTCTGCAGCCATGGTGGTGACCATGGTGAAACAGCTGTGCCCCTGCAGACCATGGGGATCCATGGAGGATGCAGAGATCCACCCAGAACCCATGGGGATCCATGGGGGATGCAGAGATCCATGCACAGCCTGTGGGGATCCATGGGGGATGCAGAGATCTACCCACAGCCCATGGGGATCCATGGGGGATGCAGAGATCCACCCACAGCCCATGGGGATCCACGGGGGATGCACAGATCCACCCACCGACCATGGGGATCCATAGGGAATGCAGAGATCCACCCACAGCTCATGGGATTCCATGGGGGATGCAGAGATCCACCCACAGCCCATGAGATTCCATGGGAATGCAGAGATCCACCCACAGCTCATGGGATTCCATGGGGGATGCAGAGATCCACCCACAGCCCATGAGATTCCATGGGAATGCAGAGATCCACCCACAGCCCATAGGGGAGGTGCCCATGCTGGAGCAGGTGGATGCCTGGAGGGGGCTGTGATCCAGTGGGAGACCCGGTGGAGAGAGGGGGCCCTGCTTCCAGGCTGGAGCAGCCTGTCTTTAGAGGATGGCCATGCTGGAGAAGTTCACAAAGAACTGTCTCTCATGGGAGGGAACCCCACGGTCTCACAGGGGAAGGACTCCACTCCCAGAGCAGTGGAAGAAAATCTTGGTGATGAGCTGACCCAAAAACCCCCCATGCTGTGTCTCCCTGTGCCTTGGGTATGAAGGAGGGAGGGGCTGGTGGGGAAAAGGTGTTTTAAAGCCTTATTTTATTTCTCCTCCTTTATTTATCTATTATTTTATTATCCTCCTCTGATTCTGTTAGTAATAAAGTCACTTTGCAACCTTAAGTTGAGTCTGTTTTGCCCTTGGAGTATTTCTCTTGATCCTCATGAACCCTTTGTTAATTTTTTTCCTCTCCTGTACCCAGCTGTGGCAGGAGCGGGTAAGCAAGTGACTCTTATGGTATCTCTCATTGGGCCAGTGTCAAACCAGGATATATGAGTACTCTGATTGTTAGAAGGGGACAACATAGTCTTGCAGATCTGTTCCTTTTTTTTCTGGGACAAAGAAAAACATACAGCAGACAATTTCTTGGAGTGATGACAGGGAACAATAGCTTTTAATTTAATTGTGGCAAAAATCCTTTTCCTTAGCCTGTAATCACTGAAGTTTTAGCCTGCTTTTCTTGCACCTTGATGTATGACTTCTCTGTGTTGATAAAGTAACTAGTGAAGTTTGTGTTTTCTCTTTCTGGTAGATTTATTTTCATTATAAAATTTCAGGATTATTTATCTATTTTGCACTTTTAACTTTTGTGTTGATGATAGTTGCACTCCTGAAGTAGTCTTTGGCAGCCTTCTTAAAATTTGGCAGTCTTAAAAAATCCGAAAACTATATGAGTTTGTACATCAAATTTTATATTCCTCTCTCTCCTGGGTGTCGTTCAATTACATTGTTCATCTCAATAAAAGTCATAACAGAAGAGCTCTGATTTTTTAGGAGTAAACAACAACTGAGAGATAAGTGTCTTATGCATGTGCAAAACAATGTATGTGTTAAGCTGTAGATAATTGTTTTATCATTTGGGAGCAGAAATACCTGGAAGTACAGCCATAATGAATATCAAGTGAGGGCAGTTTTCCTCTGCTGGAGAAATCACAGCATATAGAATATATACTAACATTGATCCTTTAAATTGTATTCAGGGAGGATAATGGCATCTCAGAGTTGGGTTAGATACAGCAGTGAAAGAGATAGGATCTTATGACTGCAGCCTGCATACTTTCATTTGAGCGCATTTACCATTCTCATTAAAATCACTGTAATGAGAAAGAAGCTCTGTTCTTATTATAATGTTTCCTGTCATTCTGTAGCATGCAGCCTGTTAGAAAGAAAGCAGCAAAGCAATACTTGCATCTGTTTTCACTATTGCTTGTTTGCTGAAAGGAAGATGGGAGGAGCAATAGGGAGCTGCAGTCAATATGTGTTTTAGATCTGTGTGCAGTGCAGTTCATCTATCCCAAGTGTGTGGCTTTAGAACTTGGAGGATGAAATTGTAGGGCATGGATTGATAACTGACAGAAGAATCATAGAATCATTAGGGTTGGGAAGATCTCTAAGATCATCGTGTCCAATATGACTAATGAATTTGCATTCTATCTTTCCTCTCATTACTTATTTCTAAGAGTGTCATGCTGATGGGAATGGTGTATAGTAGAGAGCACTGGAAGGTAAGGTCTCTCTTTACAGAAAAGGGCTATGGATTCTGAAGACGGAATGTAAAGTTTCAAATTGTTTCCACTGGGAGCCAAGTCACTTTTACAGCATGATCTCCACAGTTTGCTTTTCCATTCAAATATGTCCAACTTCATCACAACCAAATGCAATGCTGTGCATTGAAGAAGAGACAATGTAGGTCACCTTGTCAGACTTGAGGTACTTGTGTGGCATTAGTGAAATTACATTTATTCACATTTTTAAATAAGTTTATAAACTTAAAAAAGCCACTCTAAGACCTTTTTCAAAGATTAGTGATTTTTTTGGAATTTGTGGTCTTCAGTGGATCAGTGATCTATTTGAGAACATACATTTCTTCATTATCACCAAATTAGCATAAAGGACAGTGTATGTTCTTGTTGTGATAAATCATCTGAGACTCCATTTTCTTCATACACGAAAAGCCAATTCTTTATTCACACACTGATTTTGTACAGTTTTTGCAGACCTTGTGTGCAACTCCAGTTGGTTAGTAGTTTTCTTGCCAATTACTCCATAGTTAATAAAAGATATTATACTTGTCTATCAAATTTCTCTATTCTTAGTTAGTTTACATATTTTGTTCACTGATTCCCATGAGACAGATTTCTTGTTTACTGCAGGTGCAAACGGTTCTCTTACCAGAATAGCTTGTTGTGTTTTCATGCTTAAGATTGTTTTCACATGGGAGCAAGCAAGCCACTTAGCTGCACATAGAAGAAGTAGACACATAGAAGTAGCTGCACATAGACAAGCTAGCTATTAATTTAGCAGACAGAAAAGCCTGATTTTATGAGACCTTTCTTTTATAATTTATCTATTTGACTGCAACATGTTCTGTCATCCAAGAACACATTATTGGAGTGCTAGTAGTAGGTAATCCCTCTTGTCTTCAAAATGCCTACCATTAAATTTACTCTGCAATGACCAGTTGTAGGTGTAAGGTGGTGTAATGTTATATAAAATCAGTGTTTGTACTGACATTAAGGAAATCTTTTTGTGACTGGTGTGAAATCTGTGCAGTAAACAGACGCCCACCTTTTTAAAGTGCAATGAAAATGGAGCAGTACCTTTTGGTCCTCAGCACAGATGATGGACCAAGGAGATCTCAGTGCCCTGAGCTGGAGAACCATGACTTTGTGAATGATCAGCTCCCAGCTGACCCTGAAATTGTGCAGGATCTGCTGCTGCAGCTGGATCCTTACAAATCTATGGGCCCAATAGGATTCATCCAACAATCCCTCAAGAAGCTGGCTGATGTAATCACAAAACCTGTCTAAATGATTTTTGAGCAGTCTTAGGAATCCAGAAAGGTCCCAACTGACTTGAAACTGGTGAAAATTGTTCTGATTTTCAAGAAGGACAAAAAGGAGGACCCTGGAAACTATAGGCCTGGGAGTTTTACTTCAGTCACTGGTAAAGTTATGGAGATTATTCCGGAAGGTATTGAAAAATACCGGAAAGGCAATGGAATGATTAGTCACAGCCAGCATAGCTTCAAGAGATAAAAGTCCTGCTTATCAAAACTAATTTCCTTTTATTACAAGGTATCTCACCTGGTTGATCAAGGGAAACCAGCTGATGCAATCTTTTTGGATTTCAGTAAAGCTTTCAATACTGAGTGACCCTCTGGACATAATGTCCAGCACACAGCTGGATAAACTCATCATGTGATGGGTGAGCAACTGGCTCACAGGTTGGGTGCAAGGTGTGACAATGAACAGGGTGGCATCAGACTTTCACTAATGGGGTTCTGCAGGGCCCCATTTTAGGCTCTGTGCTCTTCAATATCTTCATTAATGACTTGGATAACAGGACTCAAAAGAATACTAAGCAAGTTTGCAATGATACAAAACTGGAAGGAGCCTGCAGGGAGGCCCTGCAGAGAGATCTGGACAGATTAAGAGGACTGGGCAATCACTAACCACATGGAGTTCAACAAGGGAAAGTGCCGGATTCTGTACCTGGGATGGGGCAGCCCTGAATGTACAGAGAGACTGGAGAATGAGACCCTGGAAAACAATGCCACAGAAAGGGACCTGGGGGTCCTGGTGGTCCTGCTGCTCTGCTCTGAGCTGGAGTGGCGTCACCTCAAGTGCTGGGGCAGTTTTGGGCACCACAACATAAAAAGACATTAAGCTGTTAGAGAGCATCCAAAGGAGGCCAGGAGGATTGTGAAGGGTCTGGAGGGGAAGCTGTGTGAGCAGCAGCTGAGGGCCTGTTCAGCCTGGAGGAGAGGAGACTGAGGCAGACCTCATCACAGTCCACAACTTCCTCATGAGGGGAACAGGAGGGGCAGGCACTGATCTCTGCTCTGTGGTGACAGCGACAGGACCTGAGGGAATGGCCTGAAGTTGTGTCAGGGGAGGTTTAGGTTGGATATTGGGAAAAGGCTCTTCACCCAGAGGGTGGCTGGGCACTGGAACAGGCTCCCCAGGGAAGTGGTCATTGCAAGCCTGGCAGAGCTCAAGAAGGGTTTGGACAGTGCTCTCAGGCACTTGGTGTGATTTTTGGGAATACCCTGCGCAGGGCCAGGAGTTGCACTTGATGATCCTGGCACATCCCTTCCAACTCAGCTTGTTCTGCGATTCTGTGATACACCCTTCTTTCTATGTGCTTTGAGTGCCTTTGGAGGATATGCATTTCAGTGCCAATACAGTGTTTGTTGCTTTGCTTTGGAAAAGATCTGCAAGAGATGATCACCAGTCTGATTTCATCTAAATAACATGCAAATATTTATTTAAAATATTGTGAGGAAGTATAATAGAAAATATTTTTCCTTGCACATTTATAAGTTTATTCTGTCAAGAAGGATTCATGTGTGTGCATAAAAAGGAAGGAGAAATTTTGCTGGTACCATGGCAACGGTCCCTTTATTTCATAGAGTAAAATCTTGTAGCTTTCTTCATTTTAATTGAGTAATTTTGTCTCTCTTTTTTTCCCCTCCTCCCATGAGAACAGCAGATTCTTTACCTGCTTCCTACCCTCTTAGTGAATGTGTCAGTTTTCTTCATGTACATCATGTAAACCTGAACACTTTGAAACTCTTATTTAAAAGACAGACTTAATTGAAAAGTATTTAGAAACTACAGCATTGAATTTCGTCTGCCAAATATACCCAAGTCATGCTTCATTGAATTTCTAGATAAGAAAATTAATATATCAAACTATACAGAACAAAAGCAGAAGAGAGATAAAAGCTAAACTTAGCTCTAAGTTGCTGAAAGTCAATGGTCAAGTGCAAAGAGGACAACTTAATAGCGTATGATGTTCCTGTCACATAAAATATTCTGGTTTTAAATTGTTTATCTAGAAATAGAGTTATTACTATAGAAAAAGCTCAAGTTTCAGCTGTAAACAACCTGGGATAGGCATAAAATCTGGCAATAGTACCAATAATTTCAAAGATTTGTTGAATAAAAATCCTTATACAAAATAATCAGTGGTTATTTGCTATTCCAGCTTTCTAAAAATTTTCCTAGAATTCACCCTTGTCAAAGAGTACATATCTGAATTTCACAACATTAAAGAAATTCAGTAATGACTGAAAATTTTCTAGTAAGAATATATTCTTCCCTTCAATTATAGGCATATATGTAATGCCATTATAATTTTTCCTATTTGTACACTATTGCCTGTTCTTCAACTGGAGAAACTACTCTTCTAATTTATAATTATTCATACACTTGGTCTTTTCTGAATTTGAGTCAGAAAGGCAAGATGTGACTGTGTTCCTTTTGATATGACTTCAGCTGCTGTATGCATGGTACATACATGATTATATAATTTCTTGATTGAATTCCGGAATATATTACTGGCTTAAATTTCCAGTATAATTAACTTCTCCACTATATTTGAAGCACTTGGTGGTTTGATAGTGTGGATAGGCTGGGATGGTGGAAAATGATGTAGTTTTTCTAGGAGAGATTTATACAGAATTCAACTGTGTAAGTGAAAGGCTAGTCTGACTCCATAAAGTTTAAAATTTCTGAAAATATCCCCTTATGCTGACAGTAGATTTGGAGCGGGAGGGAATGTATGTAATATAGAAATCAGCCTGAAAAGTAAATATGGGGAGAAAGCCATTAAGAATGAATGATTCACAAAAAACAGATGCTGAGAAATCAGCCAGCCTCATAAAAATTTCCACAGTTTAAAATGAATCCTGCCTGTCAAAAGAAAAAGAAGAAAGCCCCAAACATTTCCTTCATATTATGAATGACAGGCATATCTAAACTATATGCATTTCTTTAAGTGGGAATTCTAAAATTTGCTGAGGATTATAATACAATCCATCTGTACATTACGGCTAAAGCAGACATACATGTTTCAGGGCCACTGCAGTCCTGGGCAGAGAAAAGGATACACTGCTGAGACAAAGTGGAGCTCTCCACTTGGAGAGTGTTTCATAGTTGGAGCAGAGTACCTTGCTCCAGAATGGTCATTATTTGTGATAGAAATCAACCATATGCAAAGGGCTGATGCACCACTGCATAAAAAGTTATTTAAGAACAATTTTTGCATGTTTTCTGTTGCTGGATACTGAAAAAGAGACTTCTAGGGTTAACACATTTTTGGAGTTAGGAATAGCCGCTTGCTTATTGTGGCTACATCTATGTCAGCAAGTGATGCAGACTGCAGTCAATAGCAGCTCTGTGGAATGGAGGAGCTAAGGTCCATGTATAGATTTCAGGAGGTTTCATCTCCCCACAGTCTAGTTCTGGTTCCTGTGGGAGGAATGCATGTGGGTGCTTTGGTGTTGCTAGGTGTCCTCCTTGGGGTACACCTCTGAATTTATTTCCCCTTGAAGAAGAACTGATTCATGCAGTCCAAAACTACACTGCTGTGAGAAGGAAAGTGCAGTGAATGGGAATGTTTCACAGATTGACATAAAATCTACTCCCTGGTGCCCTCTGCATTACATGTTTCTCACCAAAGGAAGGAGTATGTGTGCAGATAGTATACAGTTAGGGCAGAAAAAACTGCTCTCTCTAGGTTTAGTAGTGCAGGCATTTATTTTGGTGCTCAAGGTCTCTTTTGTGTAAGGTTATCATCTGAGGGAACATAAGCTGATTAGAATGGCAAAATATTTAAAAGTGGGTATCATTTTCAGCAGACTAATTGGTAGAGTTTATATCCTATTCTCAACTCTATTTATATATTTTATATATTTTATATATTTTATATATTTTATATATTTTATGTTTATATTTTTTGACATATAGTCCTTTATCAGGTCATATTTGGTGATGTAAGTATTCAATTGTAGGGACCAATGTTTTTAGTAAGTACTGTACATTGGTGGTTTTCATTGTTTTCAAGTGATGCTGTTGGTGTCAATTGTTGCTAAACAGTACTGAAAAAGCTCTTCGGATTGTACCCAAGGCATGAGGGAAGCAATTTGAAGATTTGGGTCTAAAAACCTTGAGACAGAAATGCTGCCTAAAAAAAAGAATTTTGATGAACAAAATACTGTAATGGTGAGCAACACCTTTCTGTCTTCAGAAAGATGAGTAGTCCAAAATATTCTGTATTTTTTATTGTTAGTAATAAATTTTTGCATCATGTATTTACTATAATTTACCAAATCACCTTAATTTAAATGAATGATGAATTTATTTTAATGCATCCTTCACCTCAGAGTAAACCTAGAGCCTTCTTAATTAGCAAAATATTATGTTTACTCCAGGGATATTTTGAATAGATGTTTATGGTATGTCAATGCACTGTACTAACCAATCAGTGAAAAAAAATGTAGTGGTGTATACATCTATATATCTATATCTATTTATCTACATCTACATCTACATCTACATCTGTTTCTATATCTATCTATATCTATATCTATATCTATATCTATATCTATATCTATATCTATATCTATATCTATATCTATATCTATATCTATATCTATATCTATATCTATCTATATCTATGTATATTAAAAAAACCCCACATGATTAGTATTTGCAAGCAATCCCACTCAAAAAATCACAACTCTCAGTTTTCCTATGTTTCATTTAGCGCAGTCATGGCAGATCTATAAAGCTGAATTGTGGCTCAGAGTAGCCAGAATTTTAGGGAATATAAAAGGACGGATTAGGTTGAAACAGTATAAGTAATTAAAAGGGGAAAATAAGGAATAAAAAAATAATAGATTTCAGGGAACTATGTATGACAATGAGTTAAAATGTAGCCAATCTTAATAATGAAATAGGAGGCTATTGAGAAACTTGACTTGCTCTTTTCCACTACACTTAAATTAGCATATGAATTAGAACTGAAAGGGGAAAAAAACCATGCATAAAATAATCCGGTAAAATGGGTAGATTAATTAAAGAATTACCTTGTGTTAATTCTGGAAAACATTGTGTAGAGGTATAAGATGAGCACACTAGGGTTAAGATGAAACACGATTAATGGGTTTGAAATCTATGTGGTGAATGGAAGACTACTCAAGTACAAAATGCAGTTCAGATTAAATGTGTGACAAAATTACAAATCAGATAGGAAAATCTTGTCAGCTGAAAATCTATAGTGCTAATTGACCCAAAGACATGATCTCCCTATAAATATTGGTTCTCTTGGTGGTGTTTTACATTTTTTGATCAATAACTAAACATTGTCTATACAGATAGCAAGTTTTAGATATTTTTTAATTTAAATAATTCTAGTTATAATTATTGTATCTTGTGCTTCATTCAGGTTGCCTTAAATTGACAGGTCTGATTTGAATGTATTTCTATTTCAGTAATCTATGAAAACATCAAAATAGTTAAATCTACAATCCACAGTATTTCAGTGAAACACTTCCATAGTCCAAATTGTATTTTTAGGTAAAAATTCTAGAATTTTTATTGCCTGCCTCAAGATATAATTCTTAATTCAGAGAAATGCAAACAGCATAGGCATTTATGCTGATTTTATCAGTCTCAGATTTTTTAATTTTGGACATCTGTAGTAGATATTTAATTAATAGACAAGATGTTGCAAAAAAGGGTTTTCCTTTCTTCTCTATATTAATTATTATTTAAATTACAGCATAAAATTTTGTATTATTCCATATAGAGTGTGGAAGGACAGGGAAGCGTGCGGAAGATCTCGGGCTGTAACGGGCAGTTAGAAACCCAGCCCCCTCTCCCTGTCTGACCTCTGCTCTGTATCTGGACCACCCACCCGGACATGAGCCGCAGGAAATGACCACAGACCACCCTAATCTATATAAACCCTTGTAACCTTTCAATAAATGCCATTTTGCTGTCCACCACATTAGTGTCCTGGAGCTGGTGGCCCGAGTGGCCCTGAGGTTGGGCTGCCGTGCTGGGTAATTGAACCAGGTCGCCCTGCAACAATAGAGACATGTGAAATATACAACACTTTAATTGAGATCTCGTATTGGTATTTATTTCTGGGTTCAGTAAATGGTACTACATTATTAACTTCATGCATGCTATTTCCCAAGAGAAAATATATATTGCTGTGAGACACTCAGAGTGCTCCAAAAAAAGATGTGCCAATGTGTAGTATTTTTATTATTTAAGGCATAGGAAAATTTATATTGAAACTAAATCTAAACTGTTTCTTTGATGTTACTTCATACTGATATTCACAAATAGTACACAATCTTGTTTACCTAAAGCAGAATAAAGTTTAAATAAAGCGACAACAAGGCTTGAAAACATCAGCAATGAGACCTGTAATTATTGTTTTTTCTTTTAATTATATTCTCCATTAAATGCATTTGTTGATGTATTAACAATGTACCAAGAGGAAAATGCAGAGAAAGACCAAGACAGCTTTGTATATCTTCAACGACCATAGGCTCTGTTAAATTAAATAAGAGCATTCAATGGAGCTAGGGGTAGATAAAAATCTAATTACTTTTGGTAATATGCTCATATCAGGGAAAGGAAATATGAACACAAAGATGAGATATAAAATACTGAAGTTGATAGAATGTTGTGATCCTTTTGGGTAGCCCTGATGTTATCTTTATTTATGGTGGCTCTCTTATCCTTAATAGAGATAGTATCTTCAAAGTAAAGAAGTACTTTACTACGTCTGGTTTCTATGGCAGTTCTGCTGCCTTACTGAGTACTAGAAATCCTTATTTCCCTCTCTTCCTTGTACTTTCTCAGTAAGAAAAAGAGTAACTGAAGTTTAGTATTTCAAAGATTATTGCCCAAATTGCTACCAAATAATGATAAAAGAAGCAACGGAAGCCAATTTTGTCCTTTGAGCCCTTGTAAACTTTCGACGCTTACAGTTGTTTGGCTGCAACTGTGTAGGAATTATGTGAACAGAAGCAGGTCAGATTGAATCTGAGAAAATGAAAGAAAGGATAGCACTTGTGCTTCCCTGGAACACTTATTTCATGTCCAGATCTTGCAGGATTTATCCTAGGGAAAAGGTCCAAATGTGAAAAACAGAAAAGACTCTGTGTGTGTCCCTTTTATTATATTGTTTTCATTAATTATTATAGTGAGTGAGCCCAGTGGTATCAATAATCATGAAAATAGTTTTGCAATTAGACAGAACGCATCAAAAGCTTGCTTAAAGCTGTTTCTTTCAACAGAAATTTTTTTTTTAAATTCTGCTCACAGAACAGAAGCCTGTGCATAAGTTATGTGAATTACACAGTTAGAGCCAAGAATTTTTCATAAAATGTTGATAAATCATAAGCAAAATGGAGAAAATAGCAGTCTTCATATAGACACATACTGGTAATTTTTGTACCATTAAAGTCCTGTATGTCCCGACATTTTGTCTACATCTCACTGGTCTGGATTCAGTGAAAGTACCTTATGTTGTACCAGAGAACTATTTCTTGTGGGAGTTTCACCTTCTCATATCAGATCTGATCTTATTCCAATATCTTCTTAAACTTGATCTTGCAATCTTGGGATTTTCTTTGAAACAGTCTCACAATGCCAAGAGTAGTTACTTTTATCTGCCACTGTGCTACATTCTACTCATGCTCTAACTTTTACATTTCTCTTTAAGAGGAAATTTCCCATCCATATTTTTTCCCAAACAGTTCACTGCCTTCTACTTCCAATGCTGAAATACTTAGTGTTCCCATGCTTCAAGTCAATTTAAGCCATTCCAAATTTGTTTATCCTACTGCTTTGTATTGACTGTTCCTAATTCTTACACAAGTGCATTTAAAGTTCAGTTTAAGAGTTTCTCAATTCCATGTTATATATCAGATAACTGTAGAACACTTAAACGTATAAAGCTTGTATTTTAGAAGTGTTCTTTTATTGCTTTAGTTTCAATGGATTACAGTGACTTTTACTCCAGTCCTTTGAATAACTAAATTGAACTTTGATAGCTAAACTGAAAGCTGTCCTTTAAACTGTGATTTCTCTTGGTGGGGAATAATATGATAAACTCAAGAATCTGGGAGTTGCATACTAAGTTAACCTATGTGATACAGAAATTGCCATTAAAATGTATGTTTTTACTTATACAGGAACTGTGATTGGTATGGAGAAATTATTTATTGACATATAAAATTCACGTACATAAAAGATTAGTCTGCTTGACTGAGGAAAGATGGGGGAAAAAAAGGAAGAAGGAAAGGAAGATGACTTCTGGGAGTTCCATATCTTGTGTTTGCATTGCTAGAAGCAGCAGCTGTAACAGGAGCCCTCATTGTGCAGATGTAGGCTTAAGCCTGTTTTGCCTCACCTACTCATGCTTTGCCAGTCTAGCCTTCTTGGCAGCATGCATCATGTTTAACTGCCATGCCTGAGCTGGTGCAATTTGGATGAGTGCCCCAAAAATCATAATAACTGCATGCTTGGTTTATGTGCTTGTTCAGAATATTCCCTATGGAACTAGAAGATACCACAACTCATAGTAATGGTACAACTCAATATTGCAGAGATCAAGAAAACTATTTGCTTAGCATTTCTAAAAATTGCATTTATTATTACATTGTATGGTATGTGTAATCCAAATATGGATTCAAGTATGTCCTAAGGAATGGAAACAAGCTAGCAAAGGAGACATTATTACAAATGTCAAAATGCTTTCAAAACCGTCTTCAATGGATGGAAAATCTCCAAAAGGCTGTTAGGTTGGGTTTTTTTCCTCTCTCCTAGTCATTTTCCCTTGTGTAATGGACTTGAATTGATATTGGGGAAATAAAAGATGAAACAAATGCATTTTCTCTCTTTTCATCAAAGCAGTCCTTTTTGCAGGTCTTCCTTCACCTATTTCCACTTGCAAATTACATCTTCAGGTAATTAATGCATGCTAGTAGTATTTCAATTAATGCCAAGCTGAGCATAAGTGTTATTCTAGAATGCGATTAAGGACTTTCTTTGATTTCCTTTGTCTTTAACTCACTGGAATACTGGAAAAAGTACCAAACTGAAGAGCTGATATGGAGCTGACAAAGTAATGAATCACCATTTCCAAGTCTATTAAATTTTAAGAATTAAGAATAACTGCTTGATTCTCTCTTCTAGAGAAAATGCAGCATCAGAGTGACATTAAGTCAAGATGGAAATTTGGAGAAGATAATTATGTTTAAATAAATCTGTTCTGTAGGAGGGGGACATGAGGACATGGGTAATATTCCTTCTGTGTAACAGGCTGAAAAATGTCATGGTGCTTCATGTTAGCTTGCAGACGAGAGCTGTTTCATCCTGTTTACCTGTGATAGTGCAAGCAGCAGCACAGAACATTTGAGTACATCTCATAGAATATGACTTGAATATTGACTTGATTTGAGAAGACTGGTAACAAATAGCTATGTGGATTACATCCATTTGGAATGCGGGAATGATATATAAAACTCATTTAACTCAGGTTCCTTTAGTGGAATACCACTAAATAGTAGGTGCTTGCTTTTATTTGGTTGCGTCTGTGAATGTTTCACAAACCTGGATTTTATTTCTTCTATATACTGGAATGCTTCTGTAAATCTTAAAAGTTGTGGTTTATTGACATACTAAGGTTTGAGTACTGATTGGAAATAAAAATACAAATTCATGATTAGTAATATTTTCAATCCCTGAAGTAAGTCTCTTCTAGGAGTTCCATACTCTGATGCCTGAAAGGTCTCGTGACCCTTTGATCATATATACTTGATTTTATATATGCATATATATGTTAATTAAATACATGGAAAGACCTGAGTTAGGTTTTGTTTACTTTAAAGTCATAGATCAGCAACATCATGATTTCCCTAATAATGCTAGAATTTTTTATTTAATTCTAACAGTCTCTCTCACCTTTATCTGGATCAATTTTACGTGCATATATAATTTGAGGAAGGACAGACCTGACAATATTCCAACATAACTTCAGAACAGAGGAACATACAAGCAAACATAACTAACAGCTTCAATGAGTATGCCAAGATTTTTGGGTCTTTCAGAAATGAATCATGCTTTGATATTACCTGTTATGTAAGGGTTTTTTAAAAATCTCCAATTTATTTCAAAAGCTACATTAACCTTTGGAATGGCAATGCAATATCTCAAACCCTTCTTTGTGTAACTTTCACTTTTTAATTGAGACTCCAGGCCTACTTCACACCTTGACTGTGCTTTTAGAAGGCTCGCCAGAGATCCTTTACAAGTTTTATGTTGATGTAGAATGCCATAATCATATTTTTAAAGTGAGGTAGCTCAAAGACATTTGCAAAATCAGGCTTCCCACTAGGTGGCAAAGAGAGACAGTGATTTGCACTGCACATGGGAAAATGAGGATGAAAAGCAGCCAGCCACAGAGCCAGGTTTACAAAAATGCATTGTGTTTTACTGGTCTAGCTTTTTGGAGTGAGGTTGAGTTTGAATAAGTGTGATTCTGGGAGACTGGAAGGAGCAGGCTGATTAAGGCAGCCAAGACTAGGAAACTGCATGTAATAAAAATGTTCTAATTTCAGTTCGTCCATTTTAATAACCCACTTGAAAGGTGTGTGCTTCTCCTATCAACTTCTTACAAATTCCAATATTCGCTGTGGAGGACCATGATGATGTGGTCAGCTAAATTGCTGAAGTAGTAAGCTTATAAAAAAATAATATAGTTAATGAAGAAATTCCACTAGCCACACTACAGAATGTTAGAAGTATGGACTACCTCTACTGCAGTTACTAGAATTATCAAGGAAATTCATTGCTGTGGGTAATCCTATATATAATCTGTGCATTTACAGCCCACAATTGCACAGTGCTTCCTTGATCTTGCAAGGTCATACCACAAGAATGGGAGTGGAAGCTTTCATAATGAGACGAATCAAAAATTTTGGGAACGTTTTTCCCCCCTTTCTTGTGTTTTTCTCTACCAACTTAAGGATCCAATGAGGTTTCCATAGGTTGGATATGAGGTGACAATGACATCATAATTATATAAAACAACAGTTATGCTGAGCAGTTGAGATTTGTTACCAGCATTTGTTGTTGCATTGTTAAAATATATTTTATCCAGATTCATAAAGAATTTTAACTCTCCCTTGGAAGGAAATGAATGCAAGTTTCATTTGGAATGTATATTCATGTAGAATGTAAACTAAGCACTACAATTGGTATTATTAAAATTGTATGATTTTTGGCAAAATTCAGCTCGTGTTTCAGGTATTTTTCCTGCTGGAAAGGTAATGAAGTTCAAGAAACTCCATTTCAAGAATATATATATAGTTTCTCTGTACTTTCTATTATAATATTTTTTGCTTATTTTTAAGAGCTCTAATATCTCAATGAATAATAAGAACTTGAAATTTGAAATAGACAAATAATCCTGACACACAGGTTGTCTTGTTCAGGAAAAAAAAATCATACTTCTCAGGACAGATTTTGAGGTAATAATAAAGTAATTTGCACTTCATATATTTAATAAAATTAGACTCACATTTATAAACTTATTACATAAAGAATGGAATAGAACATGGTGAGAATGCATCATAGAAAAAGAGAAAACTAGTCTTTAGAGGACATAATATTTCCAGTGAACAGTGACCATGTGGTTTGCTTTATGTCTTATAGTGAGGCACAGGAATAGATAGGTACTTTTTGCAAGAAGGCTTATTAATTAATTATTGACAGAATTGCTGTGCTAGAAAGTCTAAAAAGATGCATTTCATTAGGATCTTGGGGAATAAAACTCAAAGTACTTTTTTTCCTAGGAAAAAGTTACAGTTCAAGTGTAAAGAAGTTAGTAACAAGAATGGGGATGGTGGAAAGAATGGTGGAGATAAAGAATATGGAGGATGGCAGGGAGACATGAAAGCTAAGATGTTTAAGTCACTAGACCTACATATATGAATATATATAATATTTCAGAGAAATATGAGGAGTTAATATTGGTATTGGGAGTGTCAGAAAGCCTTGAAGACACTCAGACAGGTCAGGCTGAAAGGATGATGGGAAAGCCTACAGTTTGTAAAAAATAGGGAAAGTAAGTAGGAAAAGCAAGAGGCTCCAGCATTTGAGTACGAGGGTGCAGCTCCATTGTGCTGCTCCATGGAAGAAGAGAAACTCCTTTTAGAACCGTCAAGTTAAAATTCGAAATGTTTATTTGATAGAAACATTGTCTGTGTGGGAAGTAACATTCAAGGACAAAATTTCACTGTGCCTGAAGAAGAAACTGCCGGCTGAAAAACTTCCCCATATATTATATGGAATTAACACAATAGCTTTAATCCTGTTGTGACATCAATGACATGGTTTATTATAAAGAGGATTGTTTTGGAAAGGCAGTCTCAATTTTCTTTCTAGATAAGAGAGAAAATGTTCTCTTGGCTTCCACTGCTATCTGAGCATCCAACAGAAGTGCCCTAAGAGAAACCCTAAAATAACAAGAATAAGGCTTGTGTGAAAACTCACTATTCTGTATAAAGTAGAAGGTTTGGTGGGTTTTGTTTATTTGGTTGTTTGTTTTTTGTTTTTTTTTTTGGTTTATTTTTGTTTTTTTTTTTTTTTGAGAAATAACTGCATAAAAATTACTGTCATCCAACTGGATTCAATAGTATTGGATTCAGTAATTTTTTTCTGCTGTAAGGGTACCTTGAGGGGTACCAGCTCTTTCATCTGCTTTCATTTGGTTTGGCCATTTCATTAATAACCATTTTCTTCAAATGCCAGTAAAGTTCCAGAGAAAAAAAAAATTCTCTGCAATGTGTTTCTTCATAGATAAATTTAAAATGCACAATCTATTTTCTAAACTCCTCTAATGAAGGGATAATCTGAGAAGTCCAGAAGGTTATTTGGAAGCATGGTTCTGGAATTTCAGATATGCTTTGGATGCTAATTTCTCAGGGTGCAACAACTCTTTGGAGAACTAAATATTCAACATAGCAAACATAACAATGTGTTTTATACTTCTTCATGGAACACATCCGAAGGGTAAAGAAGGTCCAAATTCTTGCCTGTCTGAATATGTACCAGAAACCCCTGGAAATTACATTAGAATTCTACCTTACATTTCACTTAGTCTAAGTAAATTGAACTCTGTTTCAAGTAGGTGGGCAAAGAGAACTTATCCAGATTTCCATAGGCTACTCCAGAAAACGATGCATATGCCAGCATTTGTGAGCTTGAGCAAGAAATTACCTATAGACAACTGATGGCACTGTCTACCTCAGATTTATATTTGTCATATGACCAGAACCATAACTTACAGAGCCTCTTAAAAGTTACTAGAGTGATCTAAAACTGTTCTCTGAAAATGTTCAGTTGACAGAATTCACTGCTATAGCTCCAGGTAATATACAATATTTGAAGACATACTGATAAGTGCTAAAAAACACTGAATAGGAAGTTCTTGAAAAACAATAAAGTAATGAAGAATTTACCCAAAATTTTTGTTTTTAGGTAATATCTGTGTGTTCCTTACACATCTACACTCAGCTTATGCTAGAACTGTGGCTGTAAAAATCCCATTGATCTTCATGGTACAAATTCTAAATAGGTGCAGGGTTCTATATACATACATATCCATATAGATATATTTACATTTTAAAATAGGGATTACATGCTTTCCCTTATAAAAATATCTACATAAATTAAATATCTTAAAACCTAACCTTAATCAAATGAGTTTTAGAGTAGCTAACAAAACAACTTTCTGGATAGTTAGCACTGATTTTTTTAATGTATTCTGGAAAAACACAGACATTCCAGGGGCTGAAACCAAGGTAGTACCATGACAGTGAGGCTGTACCCTTTCCTTTCTCTGGTCCCTTGGCTAGCTCTAATGAGATGGAAAGTGAATCCTCATGAACAAAGGTAAAAAACCAAAAGTAAGCTCTCAGTCCTGGGAAAATATCTAGCACTTTACTCCCGAAGCATGTCCAGAGTGAGAGAGTGAAACGAAGGAACTGCGGGGAATTTTAAACACAGGGTGAGGGGCGGGGAAACCGAGCTGCAGCCAATGGGGTCATGTAGCGTTCGGGGGCCAGGGTTAAGCTAGCCCCCCAAGGTGCTACGAGAACCCAGATAGCTCAGGGGGGTTCAAGTAGCCCTTTGGCTACCTGCCAGCGAGGAAAAAGACTGAGACTTGTAGCTGAATTCCAGAGACAGTTTATTCTCCGAAGGGAGTTCAGGCTACAAATCCGTTAGATACAGGTAGAACAGAAGTATTTATAGATTTCAGAGGGATTCAAAAAGGAACCAATTAAAACACTAGTTAAACTGAATATCCAATTATATTTCACTTAACACTCTAAAAGAAACCAATCACTGCACTAACTTGAGCAACAATGAGACTCTAAAGTGACAAAAAGTTTTCAGGCACAAATTGTCTCATGTGAGAGGAGTTTTTCTTTGTTTCTCAGGAGAGAACTTCCCAGGGATATTTTCCTGGGGGTTTTGTGTCACCCACAGGGTCAGGTGGGGCGGGGCTAAAGTAGGGCTGAACCAACTTCCCAAAACTCTGGGGGGATACTGTGCGTATCATTTTCTCAGTGCAATATAAAACAACAACAGTGTATAACAATGCAATACAACATGACAGTTTTGTTTTGTTGTTTTGTTTAGATTAATGGCCAATCATCTCACAGCGGGATCTCTGGCAAAATAAGAGGTTGATTCGTGCAGGACTCTATTTATAAAGACTTAAAGGACGGTAATATAATTAAAGCTTTAAATTTGCTAAGAAAAGGTTTTTTAGTCAGGCAGAAAAGTCCAGGAAAATCAAAAGGCTAAAATTCAAGAGAAAAAAATGTTGACGATGTTATTATGTTATTCTGTTTATATTTTAAATGTTGAGGATAATGAAAAAGGAAGCAGTTTACAAAGAGTTTTATATTTTTTTCATCACTAGAAAACAGTAAAATCAAGACTGGATATATTTCTGAAAGAAAAAATTTTGCCTGCACCCAAATGTGAAGCTGGAACTAGTACATGAACATCAGCTAGTGCAAAATAGGAGGTTAGAGTACACAGTTAAAATGGGCTTTTCTAGACTTAAAAGGCTGTAATCTGGGAAAGAGAAGCATTATCATACCTAGCTGTGAACTCAGTAAATCAATTCCCTTTGTACTCTTTATATAGTAACCAACAGTTCTGGCTTCAGTCTCAAATTATTTTCATGACAATTCTTTTATGTTGGAGTAAGTTAAATGGTGAAAGTCTGTGTTTGAAGAGGGTACTCAAAATGTATGTATGTTTAAAAAAAAAAGTAGCCCTAAGGTTTCTGACTTTTTATGTTTGATTTGCATTGGGAATCCAGCTTTTTATTATAGTTGGTACTAAACCAGTGACTTTCTTGTGAGCTGAGCTGAATTTCATTACATCAAAAATTGAAATTTCAGATTTGAACTGCAAATTATTATTTGTAATGGTGCAAGAAGTACAATGAACACAGGATGTCTTTCAGATCTTGGGTATACTGTGTGCTAGAGATGACATTTTGAAATTTTTTTTAAAGCCCATTGGGTTTGATGTTGAGTCATTGGGGGAGAAAAAAACACAGAGCTCTATGAAGTATTTTCCGACACAGTGCTTTTCTTAGTTGAAACACACTTTAAAGCTAATACTTGGCTTCCTTGTGCTGTTGAAGTACCACTGCTGTTCAAATGATGTTAAGATATTTACTGTCAGAGCAATAGTCAAAGGCAAAAAGCTGCCAGCATCTCCAGCATGTGCTTAGATGTTCTTTAGCCTTGGCAGTGCTGAGCAGCTCAGTGTCTTCCTCATCCCTAAGCCTTGCTGCGTCTCACAAAAAAGGCACCTCAGTAGCTACCTCAGCCACAGAAAGCTCTTGATGGAATCCATTGGAAAAGCTCTGCTGAAAGCATGCCTAGAAGGCACAAGGGCAAGAGGGCTCCTGCTGCATGTTGGAGACACAGTTTGACTCCCCTTTGACAAAGTGGATTGTAGCCCTCATCTCTATCCATGCGAGTGCCCTCCCTCTTGCTACACAGGATGTTCTGTTTTTCAGTCTCAGATGGCTCTTCATTGCTTACCTATTGCTGACTGGGAGTCTCTATTTACTTATGGTGTAATACAAAGCAATTGCCCTTCCTGGATTTAAGAAAAAGAAAGCAAACTCACATGAATGTATGTCCTTAAGTCCTAAAGCTGATTTATGTCCAGCATTCATTAACAGCATGAACAGGGCTGCTGGGCATCCTTGCACAGCTGCTCAGGTATGCTGTGCATTACCACACTGAGCTCAAGCCCCTAATTTTGAAATCCTTGCTGTTTCTGTGCATGGTGTAAAGAGGACTAAATGCTTTATTCTTTGCTGTGGCTTCCAGTTACTGTAATGGCAATCCTAGCAGATGAATCCTGCTGTGAACCCAGTCCTTTAACCCATGTGTGTTTTCATCTGATCATCTGTTACAGGTCATAAAAATTCACTGTGCACCATTTGGGAATAAATATCATAAGATACACATCATAATCCAGCAGACCATAGCAATTGCATATAAAACATTATATCATATCATATCATATCATTAAAACATTTACAACTAATTAGTTCAAAGCAATAGACTACCATAATTATCATCCACTAAATAATTAGTATTAATTACTTAGAGGATTAATTAGTTTGCTTCTGAAGCACTTTGAAGACGTAAAGCAAGGAATAACTGCCAGGTATCATGACCTGTGTTCCCTTACAACTGAATATAACATATGGTTTAAAATGCGTCTTTTTGTTTATACAAAATTGTATTTCATTAGGCTGGTATGTGGCAACGTTATTGACTGGATTTGACAGGATTTTGTTGCTATGAAACCCATTCAGACAAGTGGTCCTTTCTCCAATCTAAATGAGTGATTGCAGCTTTCCTATAGGGAGATACAAGACTTGGAGGAGAATGCAATTAAGATTCATCATGCATAGGGAGTGAAATTCTTCCCCGTACATTGATCTGCAATATATTTTTATATGCATGCTAGCATTAAGAGTCTAATTACCAAATACTGAGAGCAAAATTTGCCCCTGAAAAAATTAATTGTAACTAGTTCAAAGGTGCTGTTCAGGAATCCCTGTAGTTCTTGTGCCTCAAAAAGCCCCATATTACACTTCCTGATTTTGTAAAGTACCAAATGCCAAGATGTTCTAATGATCTTAGTGGGAGCAATGGCTGCTTTTCAAACCTCTGAATCCAGCACCCTTTGCATAGACTGTGAATTTATCTAGTATGAAACAGAAATGTCTGTGTGTGAGAGATCTCTTGGCTCATCAGTGCTTCTTAGCAGGTATGCAAGACAGTGCAGAACTAAAATAACAGTTTAATTGTGGGGTTGTTTTGTATTCCATAGAGAATTCTGAATGTTAGATATCTGTAAAGGTTTGTATGTTGGTCTCTAAATGCTGTAGTTTTCTGAAAACTGAAAATAATCTGAATTATCCCTTCCACAAAAGGAGAAAAGATCTAGTAATTAAACCTCATTTTACATGATGGTAAATTTACTGCATGAATATGAAAGGATGATTAATGGAGTTATAAATCTCTAAAACCAAGGAATGATAAGGAAAATCATGTGATAAATCCCTAACTTCACAGCACTGGCAGACATTTTTATCTAGATATTGCAACAGCAGCACAGTCTTAGACATGAAGAGTCAGCAAGTGACCTTCAGCTCCTTTAAATATTTTTAGAGCAATTATGTTAATACTTGTTCTGAAGTACCAAAAGCCTTTATGAGTTTCATTTATCCTTTCTAGAATTATGTTAAAGTGCACCAAAAGTACATTCAGTACAGACAAGTGAGGAGCTATTCAGCAGGATCTTAAACCTTAGTGAAGAAGTATAATAAGCTGATTATGATGTTGATATTATAATGCTTACAATCCTTAAATATTTCTTTCAATTTCCTTAAGTTTTGGGGTGAAGGAGATTAAAAGAACAAAGCCCCAGTGTTGGCATAGCATGTTTCTGACTTATTTAGCAGTTGCAACTGTATTTATTTTTTCAAGTGAAAGCATACTGCTCATTTAGTGGGAGTTCTGATTTTACTTATGCACTTTTTATAACTCTGAGGAATTAATTAAAAAATGTTTATAATACTTTGAAATCCTACATGTTCTACCATCTATGAGGACTAAACCATTAATGTATTCTTTACTCTTTCCTAGTTCCAAGAAAAGTTGGTTATTTGTTCTAGAAGTTTATAGAAACCATAGACTTGGATGGTGATGGATAGAGACAGGAGTTGGACTCGATGATCATGTTGGCTCCCTTCCAACTCAGCATATTCTCTGATTCTTTAATAACATAGTTATCAGAAAATACATACTGAATATCTGTCTAGAGAGTATGTAAGCCATCACAGTCTAAGTTCAATGTATTTAAACCATCTACCACATACTTTAAAAGTAATTAATACTTCTGGGTTGGAAGTGACTTTTAAAGGTGAGCTATTTCCAACTCACCTGCAATGAGCAGGGGCATTTCACCTAGGTCAGGTTTCTCAAATTAGCTGACATCTGTTTTGGTTTGACGTTTTCTCCTCAGTATAAGCATTTGCAGTGTCTTTGTTTGAAGCAGATGCCAGAAGCATAGCTGGTTGTGAAAAATAAGCAATTCTGCTGCATTTTCCCAGCTCGGCCCAGCTTGGCAAGAGTTTACGTCACCTTCTATTTAAACAGCCTTAAGTCTGAAAATATTGGTCTCCCAGGTGAGGAGAAATAGGAAAAAAAATCTCAGCCAACAACTTATTCTGAGATCTGCCTCATTTTCCTGTATCTCTGCAATCCTCACAGTTAGACTTGGGAATTTACCACTCTGACCCAGAGGATGTAGAACTGTCCTCTTCGTCTTTCTTCCTTCCACCCTTTCCCTATTCTGAGTTGAACCTGGAAGCTGCTAGATTATTTTTAAAGAGCAGCAGATCTCCACTCTAAATGGCAGAGGCACCCTAGATGGAGAGGGCACAGCTGAAAGTCCTTAAACATCTATTATAGGTTCTCACATGTGGCTTTTGGAGCATTTTCCACTTTCTTTCAAATGATAGACACTGGTCAAGTTTTCTGCCTTTGTTCCAAAGGCAACAGCATCTACAGAAATAGTCTCTCTCTAATTAACATTTGGTGACAGTTTCAGTAGTGAGATCCAGAACTGAATAGGGCTGAAGATGAATACATGCCAACTTTTTCAGAAGAGCTGTTTCTGGCCAAGCCTTATTTGCTGTAGTGGAAAAGAAAGTTGGACAAGGTTCTGCCTCTGGTGTGACAATCCCCTGAGTAAAATAAATATGTCTTCAAGATTCTGAGTTTGATGTTATCAATAAGCACTTCACTGGCTTTTATAACAGGTCAGAAAGAAGGAAACTACTTCTCATATTAGCAAGTTTCCTGCTATGGGAAGCATTACAGGTGTTTCAGGGAGAGTGATAACAAACCTGGTGGACAGTGATTTTTTGGAGACTGCAGCTTCTGCTGAGGAGGCAAAGATAGTGTGTATCATATCTCTGAGTCACACAACTGCTGAATGTAAATCTGCTACCTCATTCTTCAGCATGATGCCTCTAATTGTGAAGCCGGAAGATTAATTTACATTTGGAAAACAGCCCAATTTTGAGGAGAAGCATTTGTATTAAATGATCAATGTAATACTGAAAAAGTGAGTGTGCATAACCCATGAATCGTTGAGCCAAGGAAAAAAGCAAATGCCATAGCCATGGACAGCAACAAATTTTGTTCCTTACACTCCTGGATATATTGGGATTATGATGTTATTTGTTACATCATTGTACTTGATGTCAAGTTCATTGATATTAATTTTTGTTGACTCAACAAACAAAAAGGGCAGTGGTTTAAATGTTAAGCTGTGTTAAGAGCTGGACAGTATTATTTTATTTCTTGCCTTGAGCCTTGCAAGCACACAAGTTTTATTCTTATTTACTTAAATGTTATTAAAATGTTTCTTTTCCTTTCATGAATCCCCAACAGGATAAAGCCAAGATAGATCAACAATTACACGGGTTTTTTTTGAAAATTAGTTTCAGTAGTCTTTCTGTCCAGTCCTGTTCGTGACTGCATTTCCTAGATGTAGTTCTTACACGATTAAAACACATAAAAATAACACCTGTGTCCACATATGTTAAACATGAGGATGGAAATAGGGAATATAAATAATTAAAACAAGGAAAATATTTTCTTTTTTTCCCCCTTTTAGAAATCAGAACAAATATCAGGATTCACCTGAAAGGCTCTTTCATATCACTGTTTCATTAGTCAGCCAAGCCAATATTGTATCCTAAGTGTGTTGTTTCAGGAGATCTGGAATATAAACAAACAGCAGCTGAAGAGCAGTAGCTGTTCACGAGACCATCCTTCTAATTATCTGCTGGGTATCTAGTTGGTAATATGGTGTGATATAATTCCCTTGGCACATTAGTATAGCAGTATTTTGACATATATTCTTCACTTTTAGGCATTCCACTGATAGGAAAGTCCCAACTACAGTTTGGAAGATATTTTTTAGTAGTTTCAGAAACACTTTCATCATATCTGAATAAATGGCACCAAACAAAGATTCCACTTGTGTTGCCACCTTCAGGTTGTCATTTAAATGAGTGGAGGATGTTAACAGTGAGAATAACATGATCCTAATGTATGGAAGGACAACATCTGTCTTTTTTTCCATAATGCTTTCCCAATACTGTAAGATCAAAGGGCTTTTGGTGTTGTTCATTATGGCTGTGGAACTTACAAAAAAAGGGGTTCCAAAAAGTTTTAACTTCCAGATTAGGCATGTATTTGAATTGACTTGCTTCTTCAGGTTGACTCAGATTTTTCCATTTTTTGGGCACCAGAAAATGAGCTTTATCAATATTTGCAAGGAATCAGTAATAGATATTTGACATTGCTGAATAATTGTTCAAAGCGTTTTATTGTTATTTTTGGAATGGAGGTAAATAGTACAAGTCACACTGCATTGCTGCCTGGGAATTCTAGTTTCAGCTCGAAAGAAAACAACTTTTTAAACATTAATGTATGTTTAGATCGTAACATAAGACTGTTTATAAGAAGAAAAAAGCACAAAAAGATTTGGCAATCTGGATTACCTTCTATTTTGTGCTGACATTTTTCTTGATTATTGTTGGGGATTGGGGTTTTGTTCCTTTAATGTATGAGTTTGGAGAATTTTTTCCCATTGTAATGCTAACAGAACCCGCCGGCTGTGCCCAGGGTTTGTGATGGCCCTGGACAGGCGGGTGGGTGGGACCGGAGCTGCTCAGAGGACTGCGGGGGCTTCTGGGCGGAGCTACCCAGAAGAGCGCGCGGGCTTGTGCAGGGGCACTGCGGCTTCCGGCGAGAGAGGAGTGGGGAGGCACCCGCTTGGCCCGCACCGCACGTGGGGGAGAAGCAGACAGCCAGACCCTGCTGCCATCAGCTGTCCTGCTACCTCGGAGGCACTGCTGACCACCAGAGACCAAACGCCTCTTGCCTTTTGGGAATACAGCTGATCTCCGGACACTACAGTGAGTGAGGAGCTGCTCCCACCTGAGCCCAGCCCGGCCGCGGCTGCTCCCCCCCACCTCCCTCGCTCCCGTCTGCACTGCAGCACATGTTACAGCCCCGGGGACGGACACAGACCGAGTGTGTCCGCGTCTAAAGAAAGGACTACAACTGGGTTATTTTCTTCTGTTATTTTTGTCGGTAATTTTTTAATAACTGTTGTTGTTTTCTACTTGTGCTGTGAGTTAGAGTAGTAAAGAGCTGTTACTTTTACCTCCTTATCTCTGCCTTGAGTCCTTGATTTGAAACAATTATAACACTCGGAGGGGGGTGAAATTGATTTCTCTATTTCAAAGGGAAACTTCTGCCATTTATTGGCAGAACTCTGTCCTAAAACCAGGACAGATTTTGGCGCCCAACGTGGGGCTGAGGGCATTAAAAGGCGAGTTAAGAGAGGAGTAGCAGCTCTTAAGCAGCAACATGTTGTCTAGTTTAATCTGGTTTGGGCTCCACGTGGTCACAGATATTTCTCTCCCATTTGCAAGCCCTTTTTTGAATATGGGCCCCCTCACCAAATTTATTGTAGCTATGATCCGATTTGTGTTTTGGATTGATTATGTCAGGAATTCATGGGTCTTTAATTTTTTCTGGAAATTTGCCACATGGATCCAGAGCTATCATACTCTAACTGCGTGTTTCTGGGATTATTTCAATAATGGTACTTACTGTGAGGCAATGAATGCAAGGGAAATTTTCTCCCAACCTGTCACCCAGTTCTTTGAGGCTACCCCACCAGTTTTCAAGGATTTCAGATTTGCTTTAATTGCTAGTATTATTATTCCGTGCCTGGTGTTGCTGATGGGCCTGCTTTACTTAGCATTCAGAAACAAGGGAATACTGGCTTGGATAACAACCCTGAAACATGCTGCCCCAGAGCCTGGTGTTGCCCCACAGCCCACTGCAGAAATGAACCAGCCAGAGTGGGTGGGGGTTCTAGTGAAGGAGATACGGGACATGGGCCAGGTGTTGAAGGAGCACCTTTCCCCAGCTAGTGAGAAACCCTCCACCTGCCCTAAAGAGGGAGATTATAAGGGAGGAGATAAGGAAGATCAATGCAGCACCAGTACGAGTCACAGGCCCCAAATCTCACACCCAACGCCCCCCAGCTAGGGACAGAGGATACCCCTCACGAACTGACCTGTGGTTCTTCCTGTGAGACCATGGGGAAGACATGGAAAAACGGGATGGGAAGCCCACTTCTGTCCTGGCAGCACGGGTGCGTCAGCTCAGGGAGGGAAATGCCAACCGAGGGAACCGTGCTAAAATGAAGGTAGCCTCGACCTACAGAAGGGAGGATGATCTGTCAGATCCCCTGGAAGGGACCTCCACTATGTATGCCCAGGAAGGAAATAATAACCAGGGCTAGAGGGGCCCTGCCTCTAGCCAGGGAGAGGCATGGGATAACAGGATCTACTGGGGAGTGTGGGTGCGATGGCCTGGCACATCAAAGCCACAGAAACATAGAATGTTAGTTGATACTGGTTCAGAATGCACCCTGATACCATCAGAACATGTGGGGAAGGTACCTGTTTCCATTGTTGGGGTGACAGGGGGATCACAGGAATTTACTTTGCTGGAAGCTGAGATTAGCCTGACAGGGAAGGGGTGGCAGAAACATCCGATTGTGACTGGCCCAGGGGCACCGTGCATTCTAGGCATAGACTTCCTCAGGAATGGTTACTACAAAGATCCAAAGGGACTCAGGTGGGCTTTTGGAATAGCTGCTGTATCGGCAGAGAGTATTAAGCAGTTGAACACCTTGCCTGGACTGTCAGAAAATCCATCTGCAGTGGGACTCCTGAAAGTGACAGAGCAACAGGTACCAATTGCCACCATGACAGTGCACCGCCGGCAGCACCGGACAAATCGAGATGCTGTGATCCCCATCCACAAGATGATCCGTGAGCTGGAGAGCCAAGGGGTGGTGAGCAAAACCCACTCACCCTTCAACAGCCCCATCTGGCCTGTGCGCAAGTCTGAGGGGGAATGGAGATTGACTGTGGACTATCGTGCATTGAATGAAGTGACTCCACCACTGAGCGCAGCCGTGCCAGACATGCTGGAACTGCAGTACGAGCTGGAGTCCAAGGCAGCGAAGTGGTATGCTACCATTGACATTGTCAATGCATTTTTCTCCATTCCTTTGGCAGCAGAGTGCAGGCCTCAGTTTGCTTTCACCTGGAGGGGTGTGCAGTACACCTGGAACCGACTGCCCCAGGGGTGGAAACACAGCCCTACCATCTGCCACGGGCTGATCCAGGCTGCACTGGAAAAGGGTGAGGCCCCAGAACATTTGCAATGCATTGATGACATCATTGTGTGGGGGAACACGGCAACAGAGGTCCTTGAGAAGGGAGAGAAAATGATCCAGATTTTGCTGGAAGCTGGCTTCGCCATCAAGAAAAGCAAAGTCAAAGGACCTGCCCGAGAGATCCAGTTCCTGGGAGTGAAGTGGCAAGACGGACAGCACCAGGTCCCCACTGAGGTCATTAATAAGATCACTGCAATGTCAGCACCAACAAGCAAGAAGGAAACACAAGCTTTCCTAGGTGCCACAGGCTTTTGGAGAATGCATATCCCTGAGTACAGCCAGATTGTGAGCCCTCTCTACCTGGTCACGCTCAAGAAGAACAATTTCCACTGGGGCCCTGAACAGCAGCAAGCCTTCGCCCAGATCAAGCAGGAGATCGCTCATGCTGTAGCCCTTGGCCCAGTCAGGACAGGACCAGAGGTAAAGAATGTTCTCTACTCTGCAGCCGGGAACCATGGTCTGTCCTGGAGCCTTTGGCAGAAGGTGCCTGGTGAAACTCGAGGCCGACCCCTGGGATTCTGGAGCAGAGGTTACAGAGGTTCTGAAGCCAATTACACTCCGACGGAGAAGGAAATCTTGGCTGCCTATAAAGGAGTTCAAGCTGCCTCAGAGGTAATTGGCACAGAAGCACAACTTCTCCTGGCACCCCGACTGCCAGTGCTGGGGTGGATGTTCAAAGGAAAGGTTCCTTCTATCCACCATGCCACCGACGCCACATGGAGCAAGTGGATTGCCCTCATCACGCAGTGCGCCCGTATTGGTAACCCAAATCGCCCTGGGATTTTGGAGATAATTACAAACTGGCCAGAAGGTGAAGATTTTGGTCTCGCCGAGGAGGAGGAGCAGAAGCAAGTGACCCGAGCTGAAGAAGCCCCACCGTACAACCAACTGTCAACAGATGAAACGTGCTACGCTCGTTTCACCGGCGGTTCCTGTCGCATCGTGGGAATGAATCGGAAATAGAAAGCAGCCGTATGGAGCCCCACACGACAGGTTGCACAAGCTACCGAAGGAGAAGGTGGATCAAGTCAACTTGCTGAACTCAAAGCTGTTCAGCTGGCCTTGGACATTGCAGAGAGAAATGGCCAAAGCTCTACCTTTACACTGATTCATGGATGGTAGCCAATGCTCTGTGGGGTTGGCTGGAAAGGTGGAAAAAGGCTGACTGGCAACGTAGAGGAAAGCCAATCTGAGCTGCTGATGAGTGGAAAGACATTGCCACTCGGATAGAGAAGGTACCCGTGAAAGTCCGTCATGTGGATGCCCATGTTCCCAAGAGTCGGGCTAGTGAAGAGCACCGGCACAACGAGCAGGTAGATCAGGCTGCACAGATAGAGGTGTCAAAGATAGGCTTAGATTGGGAACACAAGGGAGAATTGTTCCTGGCTCGATGGGCCCATGATGCCTCAGGTCATCAGGGCAGAGACGCCACCTATAAGTGGGCACGAGACCGAGGGGTGGATCTAACCATGGACAGTATTTCCCAGGTTATCCATGACTGTGAGACGTGTGCTGCCATCAAGCAAGCCAAGCGGGTGAAGCCCCTCTGGTATGGTGGGCGATGGTCCAAATATAAGTACGGAGAGGCCTGGCAGATTGACTACATCACACTGCCTCAGACCCGCCAAGGCAAGCGCTACGTGCTGACCATGGTGGAAGCCACCACCGGCTGGTTGGAGACATACCCTGTGCCCCATGCTACTGCTAGGAACACCATCCTGGGCCTGGAAAAACAAGTCCTTTGGAGACATGGTACCCCTGAGAGAATTGAGTCAGACAATGGGACTCATTTCAAAAATAGCCTTGTTAGCACCTGGGCTAGAGAACACGGCATTGAGTGGGTGTACCATATTCCCTACCATGCACCAGCGGCTGGGAAAGTCGAACGGTGCAATGGCCTGCTTAAAACCACCTTAAAGGCACTTGGTGGGGGGACTTTTAAGAACTGGGAGATTAATTTACCAAAGGCCACATGGTTAGTGAATACCCGAGGTTCCACTAACTGAGCAGGCCCTGCTCAGTCTGAGCTCTTGGGAACACCAGATGGAGATAAGGTCCCAGTGGTACACCTCAGAGGCATGTTAGGGAAAACTGTTTGGGTGAACTCTGCCTCCAGCAAAGACAATCCTGTTCGTGGGGTGGTTTTCGCTCAAGGACCAGGTTGCACTTGGTGGGTGATGCAAAAGGATGGAGAGACCCGATGCATCCCCCAAGGAGACCTTGTTCTAGGGTGAATTATCTATGATACTGTGCCTGTAACTGCCTGTATGTATATGATTTAAAGGTTTTTTAATTTGCTGTAGCATGTTGGCATGGGAAAAAATTCGGGGTAGATAATGTTGGGGGTTGGGGTTTTGTTCCTTTAATGTATGAGTTTGGAGAATTTTTTCCCATTGTAATGCTAACAGAACCTGCCGGCTGTGCCCAGGGTTTGTGATGGCCCTGGACAGGCGGGTGGGTGGGACCGGAGCTGCTCGGAGGACTGCGGGGGCTTCTGGGCGGAGCTACCCAGAAGAGCGTGCGGGCCGGGGCAGGGGCACTGCGGCTTCCGGCGAGAGAGGAGTGGGGAGGCACCCGCTTGGCCTGCACCGCACGTGGGGGAGAAGCAGACAGCCAGACCCTGCTGCCATCAGCTGTCCTGCTACCTCGGAGGCACTGCTGACCACCAAAGACCAAACGCCTCTTGCCTTTTGGGAATACAGCTGATCTCCGGACACTACAGTGAGTGAGGAGCTGCTCCCACCTGAGCCCAGCCCGGCCGCGGCTGCTCCCCCCCACCTCCCTCGCTCCCGTCTGCACTGCAGCACATGTTACAGCCCCGGGGACGGACACAGACCGAGTGTGTCCGCGTCTAAAGAAAGGACTACAACTGGGTTATTTTCTTCTGTTATTTTTGTCGGTAATTTTTTAATAACTGTTGTTGTTTTCT
Source organism: Muscicapa striata striata (assembly GCA_030060385.1). Classification (NCBI taxonomy): domain Eukaryota; kingdom Metazoa; phylum Chordata; class Aves; order Passeriformes; family Muscicapidae; genus Muscicapa; species Muscicapa striata. The sequence continues at coordinate 433,484 of JAREIS010000394.1, forward strand.
ACTTGTGCTGTGAGTTAGAGTAGTAAAGAGCTGTTACTTTTACCTCCTTATCTCTGCCTTGAGTCCTTGATTTGAAACAATTATAACACTCGGAGGGGGGTGAAATTGATTTCTCTATTTCAAAGGGAAACTTCTGCCATTTATTGGCAGAACCCTGTCCTAAAACCAGGACAATTATTTTTTGCTTTAGACATTAAGTGCACATATAATTTTCCCAGTAGCACCTGTGTTTTCTCTTTGTTTGGTCCTTGAAGGCTGCTGGATCAGAGAAAACTCAAGTTTTCTCAGCATTCCAATTGCAAAACATGAGGAAAGCAAATTGGTTTGAATTATTAGCTGGTGAGGCCCAGACCTGCACTTCCACTTCAGTTATAGACATGCCATCCCACTAATACTGCTGCAGTCATGTCAGACATATTAAATGGCATAAGAAGTCATTTGGAAAAAAAGAATTTGAGTGACTTGTTCCCTGTCCTGTGATGTTCATACAGGAAAAAAGTCCGTAGCGCACTCTATCAGTCAATATGCAACACTGTCTTTTTCTGCAAAAACCACAGTATTAGACATGTCAGACTATGTTCTGAAACCCATCCCTATTTCTCAAGTGCTTTTATTAGTTTTAGAATAACTAGCTGATATCGTAGTGTTACAGACTCCTTTTGCGCTTTGTTTTTCTGTTCAATGTTAATACTTTTTTTTTCCTTTACAAGTTCAGGATTTTATAGGTCAGTGGTCTGCTCTAATCAATCCTTACCTTATTTTCTCATGCCTTTCAGTTACTCTTCAGTCATGCTTTGCACTCTACTCCCTCCCAGTTCCCCTTTGCAATTCAGTCCTCTTAGCTGTAAGAATTCTTGTTATGCTAACATTCTTCGGTGTTTTCATGTATTGAGAAAGAACACTGCAATGTGACACGCTCTAAAACAATTTATTTTTAACTTATTAAAAATTCTGTTTATTTGCTTCAGTTTTGTCTTCCATGACTATAGTCGACCTCTGTGAAATTTCTTGAATTACTACATAAGCAAGGCCCATTTACTACATTGTCAAAAATCCGAAACCATACAGGCCCCATTTAATTTTTTTCTTAATATTTCCCTAATTTTAGGTATCCCAAATAACAGCTGACATGTGCTTCATTGTATAAGCATTTTTGCAGCCATCTGGTTTGCAGTGTATTCTTGATAAGTGCTTTATTTTTCTCATTTATCTATGCATGTACTACATGTCTTGTCATTTTCAGACTATGAATGTTTGTGCTGTTTGACTTGCCCCCAGAAAGTGTTTTATGGGATTTTTATTTTATGTAGGATGTGTAGGGATTAATAATTTTTACAATATAAAGATTATTTTCTGTGTGTCCTCAAATATATTTTTATCTGTAGTTGACTGTTAAGTATATTCTTATGTATCTGTATATAAAACCACTAAAATGATGTCCTAGATTACATTATTGCTGCAACTGACAAGAGAGTTACCTGAAAAATTTTAAGAGAATTAATCCTTCACTATTCTTAACCCTAAAATAATATTAAATATTTCTATAATAATGTGAGTGATGTCCCTATGAGTTGGGCCTATATGCCTTGCAAGTAATTCCAGCCAGTGACAGCCCTATCAAATGGTGTAATGAGGAGTCCTCATTCACATTCTTCTAGGAATGAGTCAGATGTCTGACATCAGATGTCCAATTGCTTTTCCTAAGCTTTGCTAGAAAAAGACAATGCACATACTGCAAGCCAAACAATTATCACCAGATAATCCCATTTCTTTAAGGTTCCATATTTTTGTTTGAAGTTTTCATTAGATATGTATCCAATTTTTTCATGATTATGATTAAACTATCTCCAAGTTTTGGACATAGTCACTGTGTATTTTTAATAGTTACAAATTTTCTACAGAACAAGATTTTATTACTTGAATAGTAATAGAATTTTACTTAGAAACAAAAGAAGTATTAGAGATAATATGTCTCAAATGCACAGGAGTGAGACTAACCTTTCCAAATTATTTTACTATTTACTGTAATAAAATAAATTATTATAGCCTTTGACAATTGGAGTGGATTTCCTAAAATTCTAAAAATTCTGCTATCATTTGTTATAAAAACCCTCTTGTACCACTGCAAGATGTAAATGCAGTTTCCACAGGGTCACTGGGAGTTACTGTGGGCTGCCATGGGAGGACAAGACCTGGTATAACCAAGTTAGGGAATTTTATTTTGCTGAAAGAGTTGCATAACTCTGATGCACAACAATGACTGCACTAAAATTTTGAGGAAAATAGTTAGTTAAAGCCCTGTATGCAAAAAAAAAGCTGTAAAGTCTGTCTGTCTGTTGCCTGAAATTCACTTGCTTGGAAAAAAGTTTACTTTTGCCCTTTTGGACTTTTTATAGTGTGTGGTACACATTGGTGTAGGCTTAAACCAAACTGGGCTCTAAGGTGTCATCCTTGCCTCTAGGGACACTGCCCCAAATCATCCATAACATCAAAGTGTGTTTCCTAGCAGAAGTGGCTTATACCAAGCAGCACTGTCTCAAAAAATTCTCAGCCATCACCCAAGGCCATTTCACAGTCCACAGTTCAGGTATGATTACCCTGATTTGGGTAGCGAAGCTGTTCATCTACATGGACATGAGCCAGAGCTAGAACAAAAACCCTCACCTCTTTTCCTAAGCTAGACCAGGCACAACCTGGATGTAATCATCTAACATCAAATGGTGAATATGTTGTTTTAAAAATTTGAGAAGGTGTGAGTGGCACACCTAGCAAGCTTTTTATCTTTGCACGCTAAAAATACTTGTAGCTTAAATTCATGTTCTTGAGTGCTTACATATTTTCTGGATTTGCAATTTTACATTGATAAAATCTATCACTTAGAATTGGCAAACATTTGTTCTGCTTTTCATTGTCTATAAACTCCATTGATCTATTATAACTGTTCTCCACTGTAGCTGGTGCAATTTTACATGCCATAAGTTAGTGTAGAACTTGTCTTGATGTCTGTTTACAGGCATATTTCTTACCTGATTATTACCTATGGTACAATTATTTAATCCAGGGACTCTCAAGATTTACATCTGTTAGACATACAAACATGGATGCTGTGTAGTGGAAGGTATATTAGCTGTATGGTGTATATGAATCTTTTCACCAAACCATTCAGAAAAGCACTGGTTTCTGAGTGATATTGTTTTATGTTGTTCAGGTCATATGCTAATAAATAACAGCAACCAATTTCTGATTATGTCAATAAAATTAGAGTAACAGAATGAATATAATTTCTAATAAATTGATTTTTTAAAAATTATTTTGTCATATTAGTATATATCATCCAGAGTCCTTTTATTTCCATGGTGTATCTCTGCCATTCTGTTTACTTTTTGAATTTCAGCTACTCTGCCCCACATTTATATGTTTTTTTCACTTCTACCAGCAAATGAAAAAGTGGACCAAGGATAACTTGTGAAACTATGTAAAAATCTTGTATATATGTTTAAGGAAAATTAATTCCTGTGTCCCATTTGGAATCTTTGCAAAAAAACCCACAAAAACTAAAAGAAACCAAATCCCCTGCATGTTTTATGGAAGCACTTTAGCTGTCAGGTATGCAACTGTATGTTGTAGGTCCATTCATAGTAATGTTAAATTGAAATAATCCTTTAATCATGTGAGTGGGTGTTGTAATTTGATAACCTGAGGTAAAAGGAAGGATTCACATACCCTGTCATCTTCCGGTTTATCCCAGAATTCCTACTATCCCCTGACCTTTCCTAAGTGACCTTGAAGCAACTTACGGGCTTCAGTATTCTGATCCCAAAGCCCCCGTGTCCCTATCCCATTGGCTGGCAGCCAAAACCACTCCCCATCCCCCGTTCCCTGAATACCTGATTCCTGGAGGGGCTCTGCCTCTTTCCAGCCACATCACCGCCAAGAATAAACTACCTGAAAGAGCCTCTATTGTATCCTTTTCTCATCCATGCAAAGATACTTTGTCTGATCTTATATTAATTAGGAAAGGACACAGTAGCATTTGCAGTTGGCGCCTGCCGTTTGGAGCTGTTTTGAACCCCGAATTAGCCTGAAGTTCGCAGTTTTAGGACTTCCACAGAGGCCGGCCAGGTGATACAACTTCCTCCGTGCTTGCAGCTGTTTTCACGGCTTTAAACACAGGAGGGTGAAGTGGGGAACTTCTTCGCATCTTCGGAGAAGCCGCTTCTGGATTGGAACTTTTGCAGAGTTACAGCGAAACCGCGCTCCGTTTGGTAAGGTAACATATCCCTTCGGGGAGGTGGGAACCCCAGAATTAGCCCCGAGGTACAGGGGAGGGGGGTTTTTTAAACGGATAGCCCGAAACTCCTGGGGGGTTTTTACCCGCGGGTGGGGAAGCGGCAGCAGCTCAGGCTTGTAGCCGGCGACACGTGTCCGGTGTTGCGCAATCCTGGCCGGCACACACGCGTTCTGCCGGCGCTGCCTGGCGTGCGTTACGCTGTGACCCTAAGCACAGACGCCGGTGTGTTCTCTGTGGAGGAATACTCGGGAACGCCTGTGTAGTCACAGCTAAGCCACGTGGCGAATAACAAAAGCCCAGCACCCCCATAACACACCTGGGTCTTGCAGCCAGCTGTTATATTGTAACATTTCTGCAAAAGATAGGGAATAGTGCTGTTTGTGTTTATTACATCAGAATGGGGGGGAATATTTCAGCACAGCAAAAGAGTATTGTTAACCAGCTTAAAGAAATGCTAGATTTACAGGATTTTGTAACTTCTAAGAAACAGATTGGAAAGTTTGTTATTTGGTTGTCTCGAGAAATTACAGAATTTGATAAGCAAAATATCAAATCGGTTTTATTTTGGGACAGTGTTGGAGATTTATTAACTTCTAAAATACAGAAAGGTGATACCAATGCTGCGTTATTTTTGCCTATATTTTTAAATGTTCACAAACACTTATCACAATTGGAAAACCAAGATAGACCACAGGAAAATTCTTTAAACTCCTCTTTACCTAATTCGAACCTCCTGTCCCTGATTTAAAAAGAAATCAGAATTACCTCAAGAAACTACTAAAACAATTGATCCTCCAAAATACACTGAATTAGAATCCTCTGGACAACCTGATACAAACTTTTGTATCCTCTCTATCACAACTGCCATCTGAACACACTAATTTGGAAACTCATCTTTCCTCGGTGCAAAGGGAAAAACCTTTACTAAATCCTAACTGTAACATGTCTTTTTCTCCCAATAATCCTTTCCTGCATCCAATTCCCGTTTCTGCTCAATATTTTCCAGGTTTTAATCCATTCTATTTCAGACGCATTGTAACTCTTTCACAAATACCGGGAGGGATGAAAGCTCGGAGAATGCAGAGCCTGAGGGGGGGGGGGAAGGGGAAGCACAGCTACAGCCCAGCACAGGCACAGAACCTATTAACCCCTACCTTACCGCCACAGCAGAGGCACAGAACCAGTTAACCCCTACCAGCCTGCAGAGGCACAGAACCAGTTAACCCCTACCTTACCGCCAGCCTGCACAGGCACAGAACCAGTTAACCCCTAACTTACCGATTAACCCTGAATCTAATATACTTTTTGATGCATTACCGATTCAATACGTTGGGAAGAAGAATGGTAAAAGAATATATCAACCATTATCATACCAAGATAAAAAAGAAATTTGTAAGGTACAAAGGGAATTTGGGAGGCAAAGTGAAATATTTAAGGGAATTATGAGAGCAACTTTTACATCAAATGAATTGGTTCCACATGATGTAAAAGACCTTTTCAGGTGTTTGCTTACCCCAGCTGAATATGAATTATGGTTTAATATTTGGAAACGTTCTTTGGGCAGTTTTTTAACAGAAATTCATACAAATCCTGAACACGCTAAGGATGCTGATGATAATGAAATTACATTACAGCATTTATGTGGGGAGGGTGACATACATAGCCCTGAAAAGCAAACTCGGTTATTGTCTAAATTTATTTTAGATAAAATTTGTGAAATAGCTGAACAGGCCTTTATTAAATTGCCAACAGTTGAAGTAACTACTAGTTATGTTAATATTAAACAATATCCTTCTGAGAATTTTTTAAGCTTTATAGATCGATTAAAGACGCAGGTGGAGCGTCAGGTCCTTAATCCAGCTATGCAGGCTGAATTAATCAAAGAATTAGCAGAAAAGAACGCCAACCAAGCCTGCCGGAGAGTCATCCTAAGCCTGCCACTGTATCCAGAACCAACCTTAGCACAGATGATAGAAGCATGTACCCGCAAAGCAGAGCTATTCAGTACTCCTGAGAGGACTCCGAGTCCAGCACCTCCTAAGCTTCCAGCACCTGAACCACAGATGAAGAAGCAGCAGTTATCATCGGAGCAGCTAAAGAAAATCACCTGTTTCCAGTGCCAGCAGCAAGGACATTTGGCTAAGGACTGTCCTCATAACATGAAACAGAAAAAGATCAACAAACAAAAAAACTAGAACTGAGGCGCAGGCCTGCTATAAACACCATAGAGCGCCAGGATATAAGTTCTGCAGGCTATACTGTAGCAAAAGCCTCTCTCTTAAAAGCAAAGGGGGAGGGTGGGATGGACAATGTGGGTGTAATGGATAATGTAAATGTTGAATGTTCTCTTAACAAAGACAGGCAGTTCTGTGGCCGTATTAGACTACAGACTACCAAAGGCTTTCATTTCAGGTCGGCTGAGTGGACGGTTATTACAGTGGATATCTCGAGCTCCCTAATTGATATGTCGATTTGCCACATGGAGAGTGAGTATTTTGTTGTGGGAGACACTGCACACACACCTTTAGAAATTGAAATAGCTCCTATGACCAGGAAGGGAAAAATATCTGGTGTTATCATAATAGCTCGTTGTTCACAAGCACCTTTCTATTTAAGTGAGGGACAAATTCTAGCCCAAGCTCTTCCTATTCCAGCAAATATCACAGCAAAAGATAAATCACCAGAGGTTTACTGGGCAGAGACAGTGAAAGAGGAAAAGCCTTCTCTGGCATGCAACATGACACATGGTTCAGACCATCTACATGTGAAGGGTGTTTTGGATACAGGCTCAGATGTAACCATAATACCTGAAAATATGTGGCCTTCACATTGGGAACTGCAACCTGTAGCTGGGCATATTCAGGGTATAGGAGGAGTTCGATTAGCACAAATATCAAAACGCATTGTACAAATTGAGGGACCGGACGGCAGATTGGCCAGTGTACGTCCATTTGTAATAGATTACAAGTGTCCCTTGTGGGGAAGAGATGCCATGTCACAATGGGGAGTTAAAATGATAATTCCAAAAACTCCTAAGGATTTTTAGAGGCGGCCACCGTGCAGTGCCGGGTTCAGAAACTAACATGGCTAAGTGACACACCTGTCTGGACCACACAGTGGCCGCTAAGGAAAGAAAAGTTACAGGCACTTGAAAAACTTGTAGAGGACCAATTGGCCAAAAATCATATAGAGGAAACAACAAGCCCCTGGAATTCCCCAATTTTTGTAATAAAAAAACCAGGGACAGACAAATGGAGATTATTACATGATCTTAGAGAAATTAATAAAGTAATTCAGGACATGGGATCTCCTCAACCTGGGATGCCTTCTCCAACTATGTTACCTAGAGATTGGCAATTGGCAGTAATAGATATCAAAGATTGTTTCTTCCAAATACCACTTCACCCTGAAGATGCTCCTAGGTTTGCATTCTCAGTGCCATCACTGAACAGAGAGGCTCCAATGAAGAGATACCACTGGAAAGTGCTTCCACAGGGCATGAAGTGTAGTCCTGCTATCTGTCAGTGGTATGTAGCTTCATTGTTGTCTCCTGTCCGTGCACAGAGAAGAGATGCCATAATACTACACTACATGGATGATGTGTTGGTGTGTGCTCCTGACAATTTCCATACTTCAACACACGCTTGACCTAGTAGTTAAAGTTTTAACCTCTGCTGGATTTCAATTACAGGATGACAAAGTTCAAAGGATGCCACCTTGGAAGTATCTGGGACTAGAGATCACTGCCAGGACCATAGTTCCACAGAAATTAGACATTAATTGTAATCCTAAAACTCTTGCAGATCTCCATTCCCTGTGTGGGTCGCTGAATTGGGTAAGACCTTGGTTAGGCCTCACTAATGAAGACTTACAACCCCTTTTCAAATTATTGAAAGGGGAGAGAGAGCTGGTTTCTCCTAGGGAACTGACACCAGAAGCAAAGGCTGCAATTGGAAAGGTACAGAAAGCTTTGTCTGAAAGGCAAGCTCACCGCTATCAACCTGAACTGCCTTTCAAATTCATTGTTTTGGGGAAATTGCCACACTTACATGGTTTAATATTTCAGTGGATAGAGGGGCAGAGAGACTCACTCTTAATCATAGAATGGGTCTTCCTCTCCCACCAGAGATCCAAAACTATTACACAGCCACAGGAACTTATGGCTCAGTTGATTCAAAAAGCAAGGATGAGGCTGAGTGAACTGTCTGGATGCGATTTCACATGCATACATTTGCCAATTAAACTTTCTGGGGAGGGAAAGAATTCTCCTGAAAAGCTAACAAAAGATATGTTTGAGCATTTGTTGCAGAGCAATGCCAGCCTCCAGATATCTCTGGACAGCTACACGGGACAGATATCTGTTCACAGCCCAGCTCATAAGTTGTTCAATGAGGAATTCCACCTCATACCTCGTGAGAAGAGGAGCAGAACACCACTCAGGGCACTCACAGTGTTCACAGATGCATCAGGGAACTCCCACAAGTCGGTGATGACTTGGAGAAATCCACAGACACAGCATTGGGAAGCTGATGTTGAATTTGTGGAAGGGTCACCCCAGATTGCAGAACTAGCTGCTGTGGTAAGAGCCTTTGAGAAATTCTCTGAACCTCTTAATCTGGTAACAGATTCTTCGTATGTCGCTGGGGTGGTGTCCAGAGCAGAGCAGGCAGTGCTCAAAGACATTGATAATGAGCAGCTCTTTAGGCTGTTATCAAAACTAATCTATTTGGTTTCTCACAGAGAACATCCCTTCTATGTGATGCATGTGAGGTCGCATACAGATTTGCCAGGTGAGATTGCAGAAGGAAATCAGATGGCAGACACCTTGGCAGCTCCAGCAGAAAAGGCATGCCTTCCTGACATCTTCCAACAGGCAAAGCTGAGCCATCAGCAATACCACCAGAATGTACCAGGTTTGGTCCGTCAATTCCAGATAACACGGAGTCAGGCCAGGGCCATCGTCGCCACCTGTCCCAGCTGTCAGCTCCAGGCCATGCCATCGCTGGGTATGGGGGTTAACCCCAGGGGCCTAGGCAGCTGTGAAGTGTGGCAGACAGATGTCACACACATTCCTAGTTTTGGACGCCTAAAATATGTTCATGTGAGCATAGACACATATTCAGGTGCAGTTTATGCGTCAGCTCATGCAGGGGAAAAGGCAGTACATGCAAAACAACACCTAGTACAAGCCTTCTCAGTTTTGGGGATCCCTAGAGAAATAAAAACAGATAATGGCCCAGCTTATACTTCCAAGGAGTTCCTGGAATTCATCCAGCAGTGGGGACTTATGCATAAAACAGGCATTCCACACTCCCCTACAGGCCAAGCTGTGATTGAACGCACACATCAAACACTGAAACAGGTTCTAGCTAGACAAAGCAGTTCTACTGTGTGGATGTCTCCCCAGCAAAAGCTCTGTAAAGCATTGTTTACAATCAATTTCTTGAACTGTTCATTTGAAAACATGAGTCCTCCTGTGGTTCGTCATTTTAACAGCAGTAAACAGTTTAAATTGTCTCAACATCCACCAGTTTTGATTAGGGACCCAGAAACCTGGGAAACCAAAGGTCCCTATGAACTTGTAACCTGGGGAAGGGGTTATGCATGTGTTTCAACTCCCTCAGGACCTAGATGGATTCCACAGAAATGGGTAAAGCCTTTTGTCCCTAAAACTCCAGCTACAGCAGAAGGAGATGAGAAGCAAGTAACATTTGCTTCCAAAAGAAGACGCCGCAGAGGAAAAGGAAACAAAAGCTTCATAAAGGAATACCCTCAAGCAGATAAGGACTCATAACATGTTTTAAAAATGTTTGTTTTTCTTTTTAGAAAAAAGCTACCCTCGAGTTAATCCTGTGAAGAACCCCATTCAAGTTGTCCTCTTGTTAGCTTTGAACAGTTTCGCAGCTGCGTGGATCGTCCCTCAGCCACGTCAGAACATCTGGGTAACCCTGGCACAGACACTCAAACAGGAAAACATATGTCTGTCCACTGCAGCAGCCACAGATCCTATGTCCACCTGCCTGGTAGGAGTCCCACTTAAAGCTAGTGAGTATTTAGGTAGCTTTGACATACACTTGCCTAATAAAACACCTGAACCATTCACTATTTCACCTAGGCACTCAGCACAGATCATAGGTAATCCTGTAAAGGACTTGCTGCCAAAATTACCCAAGGCAGACCAGGAACCCCAAGAGTTAGAACTGCTTGGTTCCTATCCAGCAACATACTGCATTCATTTCAAAGATTATCCAACACTCACTGACACAAAAGGCTTTCATCTCATCCGACAATTTCGTAAGGAATTTATGGCCACGAAGTGGTGTACTTTCACAAACCATATTCCAGCTAAAGATCCAGTTCATACAAGTCCCAAAATCCTACCAAAGGGATTGTTTTTAATTTGTGGGGACCGGGCATGGGCAGGGATTCCTTCTAATCTTCTAGGGGGACCATGTACTATAGGGCGGTTGTCCTTGTTAGCACCCAACAAAACCTTAATCAGTGATTGGACACACAAAAGCAAATCTGGTAATAAAATACAAAAAAGAAGTGCAGATAATCTGGACCCAAATTGTGATGCAGAAATTTTCCATTGGGCAAAATCAAAAAGAATCGCTGTATCTGTATTCCTTCCTTGGGTTGCAGCAGCAAAAGCTCTAGGTGAATTAGGTCACCTGGAATGTTGGGTGGTTAAACAAGCAAATTTAACTTCAACTGCCATCAGTTCCCTCCTAGAAGATGAAGAAGTAACCAGGCAGGCAACATTACAAAACCGTGCTGCAATAGATTTTCTCCTATTACTACATGGACATGAATGCCAGGAATTTGAAGGGCTTTGCTGCATGAATCTGACTTCAAAGGCTCCTAATGTCCACGCTGCTCTGCGAGATATGAAGCACCTGATTGGACAAGTGAAACAAGAATCAGAAGACTGGATTAATGAACTGTTTAAAGGCTGGGGGTTTTCTGGGTGGTGGACTTCCATAGTCAAAACTATTATGTTACTTGTTGTTATTCTTTTCCTTGTAGCTATGGCATTTGGGATCATACGTCATTTAATATTTAAGGCCATTAATGGAATCATTTCTTCTACCTCAGGGGACAATCATATAGAATTGGCAAATATAAAACAGTCTAACTCTCCCACTCATCTCAAATGGTGGTCAAAATAAAATTTGGACTAGAATTAGTTTAAAGTCATCCCCCTACTTAAAATCCCTCTTTCCAGCCACATCACCGCCAAGAATAAACTACCTGAAAGAGCCTCTCTTGTATTCCCTTTCTCATCCATGCAAAGATACTTTGTCTGATCTTATATTAATTAGGAAAGGACACAGTAGCATTTACCTGGGTTTGGAGGTATCAATTGATCCAAGTCTCAGCTACTGTAGGGAAAAGGGAGTGGAGGAAGCAGCAGAATTGGACTGCAATCAGAAAAGCATAAATCAGTTTCTTTTAATGGCTCTGAAGCTGGCCTTTAAGCTGTTCTGAAGCAGAACAGCCAGACTGTTCTGTGCATTAAAGATGTTCCTCAAGTTTAGCGTTTGGTTCATGTGTGATTTCATGCAGGCAGCCAGAACAACCAGAGACCCACAGCTAAAACACAAAGAGTAAATTTATTTCATTACCTTGCTAACTGGAGGATCCTGAAGCACACCTGGGCAGGGATACACAAGTGGGAATGTTGTTATCACCAAGCTCAGTCCATCCTGACAGGCAGCAGGGCTGCTGTTTGCACCCGTTTGTCAGGGACACATGCTGTGATCTCCCCTAAACTTTTTGCGATCTCTGAGCTTTGATTTCTCTTCCAAAACAAGGAGCTCAAGTGAGAACACCTCCAGGTCTCTCCAAACTCCTGCATTTTCACTGCATAGAGATTCTACTCAAAACAGAGGATAAACAGCAGTGGACATAATATATGGGGTTTGATATATAATTTAATAATGATATATAATTTAAAAGTTGTCTTTGAAAATCAAAAAACCTACCCAATGTAACTGGCTTTTTGAAAGTAAAATTTAGCTTTTGTTTTATAATGGTCTGTGAGGGTTTTTTCCTCCTCACCTTGCAATAAGCATCCAGTAATACATTGATGTGACCTTGTAACTGTGGACTTTGGATTAGTTATAGAATAGCTACCAGTTTTGTAATAATTTGCATATAGGATACAGAAAGAAAGAAGAGTATTATACAAAAAAATTGTCCACAGCAGTGTTTTAATTATCTGTTTAAGAAATACTTGCCTTTGATAGAACACTTTCCCCTGCAGAGAATGAATGTCCTACTCCACTTAAGCCCTGTTTGCACTGCTTTTCTACAAAGAAGAGTAGGTTTCATTATTCTGATAAAAAAAACTCTCTTTTGTTTCAGAATTCTGAAATCTAAAGCATATAATGTGCATTATGTTCTTTTTTTTAAAACATTTGCTTCACCTAGTTAGTCGGGTTGCAATTGTGGAAGGTAAGCAAAAATCACTAGATTTTTTTAACCCAGTCTCATCATTTACTATCACGTAACTGTTGTTAAATTCCGAAGTATCACTGTATCACAGAATGCTTTGGGTTCAAGGGTGTTGCAATTTGATAAACTGAGGTAAAAGAAAGATTAACATACCCTGACATCTTCCGGTTCCTCCCAGAATTCCTATCCCTCTTCCTACTGTCCCCTGACCTTCCCTAGTGACCTTGGAGCACCTTAGGAGCTCCTGTATTCTGATCCCTAAGCCCCCGTGTCCCTATCCCATTGGCTGGCAGCCAAAACCACTCCCCATTCCCCGTCCCCTTGAAGACCTGATTCCCAGAGAGTCTCTGTCTCTTTCCAGCCGTATCATCGCCACGGAATAAACTGAAAGAGCCTCTTTTGTATCCCTTTTTCATCCATTCTAAATGTACTTTGTCCGATTTTAGGTTAATTAGGAAAAGGACACAGTATCTTTTAGCAGTTGGCGCCTGTCTGTTTGGGCTGTTTTGAACCCAAATTAGCCTGAAGTTCGCAGTTTTAGGACTTTAAAAAAGGCCAGTCGGGTGATACAACTTCCTCCGTGCTTGCAGCTGTTTTTTAACGGCTTTAAACACAGGAGGGTGAAGCGGATAACTTCTTCGCATCTTCGGAGCGGCCGTTTCTGGATCGAAACTTTTGCAGAGTTACAGCGAAACCGCGCTCCGTTTGGTAAGGTAACATATCCCTTCGGGGAGGTGGGAACCCCAAAGTTAGCCCCAAGGTACAGGGGAGGGGGGTTTTTTAAACGGATAGCCCGAGACTCGTGGGGGGTTTGTACCCGGGGGTGGGGAAGCGGCAGCAGTTCAGGCGTGCAGCGGGCAACACGTGGCCGGTGTTGCGCAATCCCGGCCCCAGTACACGTGTTCTGCCAGCGCTGCCTGGCGTGCGTACGCTGTGACCCTAAGCACAGGCGCCGGTGTGTTCCCTGCACAGGGATCCCCGGGACCGTCTGTGTAGTCACAGCTAAGCCACGTGGTGAATAACAAAGGCCCAGCACCCCCATACTAACACACCTGGGTTTTGCAACCAGCTGTTATTTTGTAACTTTTCTGCGAAAGACAGGGAATTGTGCTGTTTGTGTTTTATAACATCGGAATGGGGGGGAATATTTCAGCACACCAAAAGAGTATTGTTACCCAGCTTAAAGAAATGCTAGATGTACAGGATATTGTATTTTCTAAGAAACAGATTGGAAAGTTTGTTATTTGGTTGTCTCGAGAAATTACAGAATTTGATAAGCAAAATATCAAATCGGTTTTATTTTGGGACAGTGTTGGAGAATTATTAACTTCTAAAATACAGAAAGGTGATACCAATGCTGCTTTATTTTTGCCTATATTTTTAAATATTCACAAACACTTATCACAATTAGAGAACACAGATAAACCACAAGAAAATTCTTTAAACTCCTCTTTACCTAATTCGGAACCTCCTGTCCCTGAATTAAAAGATAAATCAGAATTACCTCAAGAAACTACTAAAACCAATGATCCTCCAAAATACACTGAATTAGAATCCCGTGGACAACCTGATACAAACGTTCTGTATCCATGTCTCTCACAACTTCCATCTGAGCACACTAATTTGGAATCTCAGCATTCCTCAGTGCAAAGGGAAAAACCTATACTAAATCCTAACTGTAACGTGCCTTTTTCTCCCAATAATCCTTTCCTGCATCCAATTCCCGTTTCTGCTCAATATTTTCCAGGTTGCTTTAATCCATTTTATCAGACTTCTGTTTCCAGGCCGCATTGTAACTCTTTCACTAACGCCGGGAGGGAGGAGAGCTCCAGGAATGCAGAGCCTGAGGGTGGGGGAGGGGAAGCACGTGTAGCAGCTACACAGCCACAGCCAGCAGAGGCACAGAACCAATTAACCCCTAACTTACCGCTACAGCCTGCAGAGGCACAGAACCAATTAACCCCTAACTTACCGATTAACCCTGAATCTAATACGCTTTTTGATGCATTACCAATTCAATACATTGGGAAAAAGAATGGTAAAAGAACATATCAACCATTATCATATCAAGATAAAAAAGAAATTTGTAAGGTACAAAGGGAATTTGGGAGGCAAAGTGAAATATTTAAGGGAATTATGAGAGCAACTTTTACATCAAATGAATTGGTTCCGCATGATGTAAAGGACCTTTTCAGGTGTTTGCTTACCCCAGCTGAATATGAATTATGGTTTAATATTTGAAAACGTTCTTCGGCCAGTCTTTTGACAGAAATTCACAAAAATCCTGAACATGCTAAGGATGCTGATGATAATGAAATTACATTACAGCATTTATGTGGGGAGGGTGACATACATAGCCCTGAAAAGCAAACTCGGTTATTGTCTAAATTTATTTTGGATAAAGTTTGTGAGATAGCTGAACAGGCCTTTATAAAATTGCCAACAGTTGAAGTAACTACTAGTTATGTTAATATTAAACAATATCCTTCTGAGAATTTTTTAAGCTTCATAGATCGGTTAAAGACGCAGGTGGAGCGTCAGGTGCATAATCCAGCCATGCAGGCAGAACTGATCAAAGAGTTAGCAGAGAAGAACGCCAGTCAAGCCTGCTGGAGGGTCATCCCAAGCCTGCCACTATACCCAGAACCAACCCTAGCACAGATGATTGAAGCCTGCACTCGCAAAGCAGAGCTACTCAGTGCTCCTGAGAGGACTCCGAGTCCAGCACCTCCTAAGCCTACAGCACCTGAACCAGCACAGAAGAAGAAGCAGCAGTTATCATCGGAGCAGCTAAAGAAAATCACCTGTTTCCAGTGTCAGCAACAAGGACATTTTGCTAGGGACTGTCCTCAAAACATGAAACAGAAAAAGATCAACAAACTAAAAAACTAGAACTGAGGCGCAGGCCTGCTATAAACACCATAGAGCGCCAGGATATAAGTTCTGCAGGCTATACTGTAGCAAAAGCCTCTCTCTTAAAAGCAAAGGGGGAGGGTGGGATGGACAATGTGGGTGTAATGGATAATATAAATGTTGAATGTTCTCTTAACAAAGACAGGCAGTTCTGTGGCCATATTAGACTACAGACTACCAAAGGTTTTCATTTCAGGTCTGCTGAGTGGACGGTCATTACATTGGACATCTCAAGCTCCTTAATTGATATGTCGATTTGCCACATGGAGAGTGAGTATTTTGTTGTGGGAGACACTGCACACACACCTTTAGAAATTGAAATAGCTCCTATGACCATGAAGGGAAAAATATCTGGTGTTATCATAATAGCTCGTTGTCCACAAGCACCTTTCTATTTAAGTGAGGGACAAATTATAGCCCAAGCTCTTCCCATTCCAGCAAATATCACAGCAAAAGATAAATCACCAGAGGTTTACTGGGCAGAGACAGTGAAGGAGAACAAGCCTTCTCTGGCATGCAACATGACACATGGTTCAGACCATCTACATGTGAAGGGTGTTTTGGATACAGGCTCAGATGTAACCATAATACCTGAAAAGATGTGGCCTTCACATTGGGAACTGCAACCTGTAGCTGGGCAAATTCAGGGTATTGGAGGGGTTACATTGGCACAAATATCAAAACGCATTGTACAAATTGAGGGACCGGACGGCAGATTGGCCAGTGTACGTCCATTTGTAATAGATTACAAGTGTCCCTTATGGGGAAGAGATGCCATGTCACAATGGGGAGTTAAAATGATAATTCCAAAAACTCCTAAGGATTTTTAGAAGCGGCCACCGTGCAGTGCCGGGTTCAGAAACTAACATGGCTAAGTGACACACCTGTCTGGACAACACAGTGGCCGCTAAGGAAAGAAAAGTTACAGGCACTTGAAAAACTTGTAGAGGAACAATTGGCCAAAAACCATATCGAAGAAACAACAAGTCCCTGGAATTCCCCAATTTTTGTAATAAAAAAACCAGGGACAGACAAATGGAGATTATTACATGATCTTAGAGAAATTAATAAAGTAATTCAGGACATGGGATCTCCTCAGCCTGGGATGCCTTCTCCAACTATGTTACCTAGAGATTGGCAATTGGCAGTAATAGATATCAAAGATTGTTTTTTCCAAATACCACTTCACGCTGAAGATGCTCCTAGGTTTGCATTCTCAGTGCCATCATTGAACAGAGAGGCTCCAATGAAGAGATACCACTGGAAAGTGCTTCCACAGGGCATGAAGTGTAGTCCTGCTATCTGTCAGTGGTATGTAGCTTCATTGTTGTCTCCTGTCCGTGCACAGAGAAGAGATGCCATTATACTACATTACATGGATGATGTGTTGGTGTGTGCTCCTGACAATTCCATACTTCAACACACGCTTGACCTAGTAGTTAAAGTTTTAACCTCTGCTGGATTTCAATTACAGGATGACAAAGTTCAAAGGATGCCACCTTGGAAGTATCTGGGACTAGAGATCACTGCCAGGACCATAGTTCCACAGAAATTAGAAATTAATTGTAATCCTAAAGCTCTTGCAGATCTCCATTCCCTGTGTGGGTCGCTGAATTGGGTAAGACCTGGGTTAGGCCTCACTAATGAGGACTTACAACCCCTTTTCAATTTATTGAAAGGGGACAGAGAGCTGGTTTCTCCTAGGGAACTGACACCAGAGGCAAAGGCTGCAATTGAAAAGGTACAGAAAGCTCTGTCTGAAAGGCAAGCTCACCGCTATCAACCTGAACTGCCTTTCAAAT
This sequence comes from Muscicapa striata striata, assembly GCA_030060385.1. NCBI lineage: Eukaryota > Metazoa > Chordata > Aves > Passeriformes > Muscicapidae > Muscicapa > Muscicapa striata. Next base: position 450,950 of record JAREIS010000394.1, read on the forward strand.
TCATTGTTTTGGGGAAATTGCCACACTTACATGGTTTAATATTTCAGTGGATAGAGGGGCAGAGAGACTCACTCTTAATCATAGAATGGGTCTTCCTCTCCCACCAAAGATCCAAAACTATTACACAGCCACAGGAACTTATGGCTCAGTTGATTCAAAAAGCAAGGATGAGGCTGCGTGAACTGTCTGGATGTGATTTCACATGCATACACCTGCCAATTAAACTTTCTGGGGAGGGAAAGAATTCTCCTGAAAGGCTAACAAAAGATATGTTTGAGCATTTGTTGCAGAGCAATGCCAGCCTCCAGATATCTCTGGACAGCTACACGGGACAGATATCTGTTCACAGCCCAGCTCATAAGTTGTTCAATGAGGAATTCCACCTCATACCTCGTGAGAAGAGAAGCAGAACACCACTCAAGGCACTCACAGTGTTCACAGATGCATCAGGGAACTCCCACAAGTCGGTGATGGCTTGGAGAAATCCACAGACACAGCATTGGGAAGCTGATGTTGAATTTGTGGAGGAGTCACCCCAGATTGCAGAGCTGGCTGCAGTGGTGAGAGCCTTTGAGAAATTCTCCGAACCTCTTAATCTGGTAACAGACTCTTCGTATGTCGCTGGGGTGGTGTCCAGAGCGGGGCAGGCAGTGCTCAAAGACATTGACAATGAGCAGCTCTTTAGGCTGTTATCAAAACTAATCTATTTGGTTTCTCACAGAGAACATCCCTTCTATGTGATGCATGTGAGGTCGCATACAGATTTGCCAGGTGAGATTGCAGAAGGAAACCAAATGGCAGACACCTTAGCAGCTCCAGCAGAAAAGGCATGCCTTCCTGACATCTTCCAACAGGCAAAGCTGAGCCATCAGCAATACCACCAGAATGTACCAGGTTTGGTCCGTCAATTCCAGATAACACGGAGTCAGGCCAGGGCTATTGTCGCTACCTGTCCCAGCTGTCAGCTCCAGGCCATGCCATCACTGGGTATGGGGGTTAATCCCAGGGGCCTAGGCAGCTGTGAAGTATGGCAGACAGACGTCACACACATTCCTAGTTTTGGACGCCTAAAATATGTTCATGTGAGCATAGACACATATTCAGGTGCAGTTTATGCGTCAGCTCATGCAGGGGAAAAGGCAGTACATGCAAAACAACACCTAGTACAAGCCTTCTCAGTTTTGGGGATCCCTAGAGAAATAAAAACAGATAATGGCCCAGCTTATACTTCCAAGGAGTTCCTGGAATTCATCCAGCATTGGGGAGTTATACATAAGACAGGCATTCCACACTCCCCTACAGGCCAAGCTGTGATTGAACGCACACATCAGACACTAAAACAGGTTCTAGCTAGACAAAGCAGTTCAACTGTGTGGATGTCTCCCCAGCAAAAGCTCTGTAAAGCATTGTTTACAATCAATTTCTTAAACTGTTCATTTGAAAATATGAGTCCTCCTGTGGTTCGTCATTTTAACAGCAGTAAACAGTTTAAATTGTCTCAACATCCACCAGTTTTGATTAGGGACCCAGAAACATGGGAAACCAAAGGTCCCTATGAACTCGTAACCTGGGGAAGGGGTTATGCATGTGTTTCAACTCCCTCAGGACCTAGATGGATTCCTCAGAAATGGGTAAAGCCTTTTGTCTCCAAAACTCCAGCTATAGCCGAAGGAGATGAGAAGCAAGTAACCTTTGCTTCCAAAAGAAGATGCCGCAGAGGAAAAGGAAACAAAAACTTCATAAAGGAATACCCTCAAGCAGACAAGGACTCATAACATGTTTTAAAATGTTTGTTTTTCTTGTTAGAAAAAGGCTACCCTCGAGTTAACCCTGTGAAGAACCCCATCCAAGTTGTCTTCTTGTTAGCTTTGAACAATGTCGTAGCTGCGTGGATCGTCCCTCAGCCACGTCAGAACATCTGGGTAACCCTGGCACAGACACTCAAACAGGAAAACATATGTCTGTCCACTGCAGCAGCAACAGATCCTATGTCCACCTGCCTGGTAGAAGTCCCACTTAAAGTTAGTGAGTATTTAGGCAGCTTTGACATACACTTGCCTAATAAATCACCTGAACCATTCACTATTTCACCTAGGCACTCAGCACAGATCATAGGTAATCCTGTAAAGGACTTGCTGCCAAAATTACCCAAGGCAGACCAGGAACCCCAAGAGTTAGAACTGCTTGGTTCCTACCCAGCAACATACTGCATTCATTTCAAAGATTATCCAACACTCACTGACACAAAAGGCTTTCATCTCATCCGACAATTTCGTAAGGAATTTATGGCCATGAAGTGGTGTACTTACACAAACCATATTCCAGCTAAAGATCCAGTTCATACAAGTCCCAAAATTCTACCAAAGGGATTGTTTTTAATTTGTGGGGACCGGGCGTGGGCAGGGATTCCTTCTCATCTGCTAGGGGGACCATGTACTATAGGGCGGTTGTCCTTGTTAGCACCCAACAAAACCTTAATTAGTGATTGGACACACAAAAGCAAATCTGGTAATAAAATACAAAAAAGAAGTGCAGATAATCTGGACCCAAATTGTGATGCAGAAATTTTCCATTGGGCAAAATCGAAAAGAATTGCTGTGTCTGTATTCCTTCCATGGGTTGCAGCAGCAAAAGCTCTGGGGGAATTAGGTCACCTGGAGTGTTGGGTAGTTAAACAAGCAAATTTAACTTCACCTGCCATCAGCTCCCTCCTAGAAGATGAAGAAGTAACCAGGCAGGCAACACTACAAAACCGTGCTGCAATAGATTTTCTCCTATTACTACATGGACATGAATGCCAGGAATTTGAAGGGCTTTGCTGCATGAATCTGACTTCAAAGGCTCCTAATGTCCACGCTGCTCTGCGAGATATGAAGCACCTGATTGGACAAGTGAAACAAGAATCAGAAGACTGGATTAATGAACTGTTTAAGGGCTGGGGGTTTTCTGGGTGGTGGACTTCCATAGTCAAAACTATTATGTTGCTTGTCGTTATTCTTTTCCTTGTAGCTATGGCATTTGGGATCATACGTCATTTAATATTTAAGGCCATTAATGGAATCATTTCTTCTACCTCAGGAGACAGTCATATAGAATTGACTAATATAAGACAGTCTAACTCTCCCACTTATCTCAAATGGTGGTCAAAATAAAATTCAGACTAGAATTAGTTTAAAGTCTTCCCCCTACTTAAAAAACAAAAAACGGGGAGATGTTGCAATTTGATAAACTGAGGTAAAAGAAAGATTAACATACCCTGACATCTTCCGGTTCCTCCCAGAAATCCTATCCCTCTTCCTACTGTCCCCTGACCTTCCCTAGTGACCTTGGAGCACCTTAGGAGCTCCTGTATTCTGATCCCTAAGCCCCCGTGTCCCTATCCCACTGGCTGGCAGCCAAAACCACTCCCCATTCCCCATCCCCTTGAAGACCTGATTCCCAGAGAGTCTCTGTCTCTTTCCAGCCATATCATCGCCACGGAATAAACTGAAAGAGCCTCTTTTGTATCCCTTTTTCATCCATGCTAAATGTACTTTGTCCGATTTTAGGTTAATTAGGAAAAGGACACAGTATCTTTTAGCACAAGGGGACCTTTAAGACCATGTAGTTCCAAATTCTCTGCCATAGGGAGGGACACCTTCCACTGGAACGTTTCCGCTAGGTTTCTCAGGGCCCATCCAACCTGGCCTTGCCAGGGATGGAGAATCCACTGCTTTTCTGGAAAACCTGTGCCAGTGCCTCACAGTAAATAATTTCTTCCTAGTATCTGATATAATCCAACACTCTTGCATTTTGAAGTCAGCGCCCTGTGTTCTGTTACTCAATGCTGCTGGAAAAAGTCCCTCTCCAGCTCTCTTATAGCCCCTTTAGGTACTTGAAGGAGCTGTCAGGTCCTTGAGGATGATGAAAAAAAAAGTCTCTGCTTGTGTTTTCCTTTTGCTGATGCTGATTCCACTGTGACTTGATCTCAGATAAGTGGTTCTTTGCACTTAATGGTTATAGAGTCTTTGAGCTTTAAAGTTATTCTGCTTTTTTCTCAAACGTACACTTTTCATCTTAACCCTCTCAGCTTGGTGACTGGAGAAGGAAATTCCCTTTCAGAGTTGGAAAACAGTTGGAAACGTGTTGGAAAACATGAGCAAGCAAGGCCCCAAACTTGAAAGTGAAAATGATAGTTTGCATTTAAATCCTGGAGACCCCAAACCTTATTTCCTCCCAAACCAGAGAAAGTTAAAAGGAATCAGACTCTAGGTAAACATCTGTTCTGCTGAGAAAGTGTGTTGACAAATGCTTCCTAAAACGTGATTTTGCAAATATCATAATGTAGAAATACAACACAACTATGTAAAGCAATTATTTTGCTAAAAATTGGTATTTATACCACTGTGAGATATATGCAATAGCTGTGGTTTGTATCCACGCCTAGAGACACAATTTATGCACTGCAGATTAGGGGACAAGAAAGAAAAATTGTCATTCAGACAATCTTAAAAATTTTCTTACTCCTTTGGAAGTCTTCAGCCTGTGGGAGCTATGTCAGAAATCCCCTGAATACAGCATTTTGAAATGCATGACAGATTGTAAAGCCATGCAAAGGTTTTTTATCCATTCAATAAAACCTGAGGATTAATTCCTTTCATGTTTCCTACATGAGCATGTATTATAGAATTAATATCATCAGAGGCAGATACGTGTTTCCTTTCATCCTGCTGCCAGCCAGCTTTTCAAACCGCCTAGCTCTGTCTTCTTGAGGACCTCTTCAAAAAGGTATTCAAAAACTCCTGTTCAGTTCTCCAGAAGCTGGCTCTTCTCCAGACTTTTTCTCTAAGTCCTTCTGAATGGCAGCACTGCCCACGCTGCCATTGACAGCTTCAGCTGGTCCCTCATTTGCAGTCATCTGCTAATTTGCTGAGCTCCATAATGTCTTCCTGATTGTTGGAGGAGGTGAGTGAACATTGATGAAGATAGTAAACAGGCAAGGTCTCACTACAGTTCCTAAGGCACCCCTTTGACACACAGACCCCTGCCAGGTACTGAACTCCGTCCAGGTGAAGAATGACCATAAACTGCTACTCCCTGGACCCCTCCATCCAAGCAGATTTTTTACTCATCCAGCTGCTCACCCATACAGACCATAATGGGCTACAAGTGTCAAACTCTTGCTAAAGCCAAGGTAGATTACATCCACTACTCTACCCTTATCCACAGATCTTGATATTTTATCATAGAGGGTAACCAGGTTGTTCATCATATTTACCTGTGATAGATCCATGCTGACTGTCCCTGATCACCTTCCTCCTCTTGATGTGCCCAGAACCGTGCTTCAAAGGGCTTGCAAATGACATCCTGCCAGTGTTCAACACCATCCAGTAAGACATTCTTTATTACAAGCAAAAATGAGTAAGATGCTTAAAAGATCTAGGTGTCATGCCATGTGTTTTATAGCATTTTACTGAAAATATATGTATAATTTTTCCCTTTTTTTGATGCTTCAATATTGCAGGTGCTTCACGTATGATATTTTCTGGACCAGTAGCAGTAATGAAAGGTAGGTAATCAATGCTGGTATAATATGCCACTTGTCACTATGAAAGCTTTGTAATTTTGATGTCTGGTAATCTCATATATGGGCTCTCATAACAAACAAGCAGATGCCTTCCTGCTGGAGACAGGGTCAGAATTTGCACTGCAATCCTGCGGGTGGATATGGGTGCCCTACTTAGTGCCAGCTGGCTTCAGAATGGTATTTACCTAAGATCTCTTTTTTATTGATATTTTCCAGACAGCAAACATTACTGGAAGTTCTATCCCTGTGACTCCAAGATACTGTGGATGAATGTCAGCCCGATTCAGAAATTCTCTGTGCCTCACAGCTTAACAGTTTTTGAAGAACAAGAGAGTTCTGTGGTCTTTGGGGCATGTAACTCCTTCCTCCCCTTTTTTAAAATTAATTTTTGCCATTGGAAGACAAAGCAGTAATTTTCCTATTGTCTTTCCCAGTAAGTATTAAAACACTGTTTGTGCAATTAAGGTTGTGACCAAGAATCCTTAAAAGCCCAAATAATAAAATTTAATAATCTTTCTTGTGGTAAGTCAATGGAGGATAAATCCAGATGGCAATTAAGCACAGTTCCGGGGATCCTGTAAACTACACTGGCTGGAATAGTTCCTTGATGCAAGTTTCATGGCATGTTCCTTCACTGCAGCCTCCTTTTCCAAATATGATCGTTCCTCCCCACGTGGGAGATAGTGAGCTCTAGCATATGGGTTTCATAGTGTTTTCCTTTGTCCAAAGGGCAACTGTGAGTCACCACAATGCTCCATAAAGAATGCAGCTTCAGTGGCAGAGATTTAGTCTTTGGTATTTGCTTTTGCAGTAATATTGATGGTGAATGAGCGGTCTAAAATGTACTTCTGAAGCAAGGCAGTCTCTCATTTGGGAGGACTTCTTTACTTAATTATATACAGATATTTGTGCCTTTTTTCTATGCATATGCTGTCTAAAATGAGGTGAGGAAAGATGCTAGGTGTGGGTACTTTGGCAGTTTTTCTTTGTGGAGAAAACACTTTATAGAGCTATCGCTAACTCAGTTGCCTTTTTTAAATTTTTTTTTTAATGTAAGTTAAAAATAAAACCCATGTTTCAGATGTACATGTTTTCTGTAGAATATGATCTAATGATATGTCCTGCCAGGATACTTAAGATACACCACTTTTACAATGGCCTAAATTAATGTCTGTCATATATCCCTTACAAATATTAATAGTTTTTACTGCAAGGATGATTTTGGCTACTCAGTACTGAAACTAGACAGTTCTTCAACTGAATGGATATGCTTCCTTGAATGCTGGCCAATGTCTGATGGCTGAGAGGCAAATGAAACTTTCCCTCATAAACCTGTTCAGCAATATCATAGGTTGACAGGGAAAAATAATGTATTTTCCTATGATGATTTTTTTTAGATTAAAAATAGAAGCATAAATTTTCAAAGCAAAATACAAGGTGAGAATACTGATTCTGTGTTAAGTCCTTCCTGAGAGAAGGTTGGGAGGAATTGGAGTCACTGATCATGGAGGCAATTGTGAGAGGCAGCCACATGGCCAGGCCCATTTATATCAGTTGGACTTGGGGAAAAAAGACTTGAGAAGCCAAAGTACAGCCTTGGAAGGTCTCTAGGACTCACTGAGCATAATCTGCATAGAAAAGTAATTTTGTTTATTGTGTCAAACTCAGGAAACCACTGTTGTATATCTCCAAACAAAAAACTACCTCCAAATCTATGGATGCACAGCAATCCAGCTAGGAAGAGGTGAGACTGTGATTCTTGAACTCTAGCTCTAACCCCAGCTTCAACACTAACCACAGCTGTAGCTTGATACTGGCACTGGCCAATGTTGATGTCATTCTTCCTAACTCTGTAAGCATATAGCAGCTAACCAAAGTTTTACTGTTAAGATCTGCTCAGTTTTCCAAACCTTAATCCTGACCACAATTACAACTCAGTGCAATTCCCTGAGGAAGAAGGAAAACCCAAGCATTATTATAATCCCTAAAAGTTTGTATTTTGAAGTACCCAAACATGAACTTCACTCTTGAGCATTTATGTTCCTATAATTCATTATATTCACAGGAAACAATAACATTAGGAATGGATTACTGCTGATATCACCCTCTTCATAGCTGTGTGAACTAAACTGATTCCAGTCAAGTACAGAACTTCTGACATTTTACTTTTTAAAATTCTAATTCCCGACCTCAATTTTCACCTGAAATATCATCAGACTATCCTTTTGAGGCTAAAATAGAAAACAAGATATTGAAGCCTTTTGACTTCAGTAGTCTAACTCTGTTGAGTTTTCAGGATCCATCTATTACTTAGTTTGACTTTCAGTTTCCATTGTCCATAACAGATCCACTATTCATTATTTTAACTTCAGACAAGGAACCAATACTTAGACAAAAACAGATGTTTTAACACATACAGAAAAAAAGAGTCAAATGTATTAACACCAGACCTCTTCCTAAGTTATTAACTGTGTACAGGACAAAATTTTTATCTTTTCCAAAGTCCTTCACACATCTTCCATCCCATGCTTTATCCTTTATCCTTAACAAACTGAAATTCCAATATTAAAATGGCCAGGGAAGTACAGGGGGAAAACAATTCAATCTATTAACATAATCCACTTTCCTTATTTTGTGGCATATGTAGAAGATAAACATTATCTCAGCTACTGAAGTTGTAGTTTTCCAAATCCTGGCAAACTCTAACCTCAATAATACAAGTTGCTAGTGTGCCTCTATGCAAAAGAAAACACAGTTCAATTAAGCTGCCAGTACATGGGAGTTTATAGATAGAATAAAAGTATTAGTTTTTAGTTTTGTGGATTTTAATTATAATGTCTTGCTTCTGGCAGTTTATATGATCACTACTGGATTGACGCCAAGCAAGGACCATCCTAGGACAAAAGTGATTCAATACTTGACTTTCTGGATCATATATGCCTGAGGATAGAGCACCTTTGTTCTAGTGAGTGTGACCCCTAGCCATACTCAGTGGCTTGAGGATATATTCACACTGACCAAACCCCAGTGTGAGCTCAGGACCATGCCTCAGGTATCTTCCTCCCATATAGAATTTTTCTCTGTTCAGAATTATGATGCAATCAAAGGCACATCACACATGTAGATAATAATATTTTTTCTATAATACGAGACCGGTGATTGTTTCTAAAATAAAAATTATTCAAGAATACTCCTCTTTCCAGAACAGTGACAAAATTAGATTTTCAGCAAAGCAAAAAACATGTGGGGAGCTAACTAGTACCCTGAGTTCCCAGCTGATTCCAGTGCTGCCTTCTGTCTAGTCACAGCCTCTGATAACAGCCTGCTCTTCCATTTCAGCAGAAATTCAAACAGCTGAAGTGAGCTGAAATCACTGCCAGGCAACCACTGGATGCTGCACGCTGGGCGCAGCTCATCAGCCTGCTATATATAGAAACAAGCTCTAGGAGAGTTATTTTGTTTCTAGGGTGTGTTCAGCTGTGCTTAGGGCTGCTGATGTTGAGGTGAATCAGTCTGTTTAGATAGGTCAGCGAAGCATCATGCAGTAATACTCTTGAAGTGCATTGTTACCATATGCTTACATGCTTAAGGAAAATTCAGTGGTGTTTTGAGTGCTATGAACATGGAGGTATATGGAGGAATGGATTTCTTCAGGCTCTCTGGTTTCCCAATATGTTTTTCATGGCAACTGTTTCACAGAAAGGACCAGAAGCAAGTATGATATTCTGTGGAAGAAGCTGTGAAGAAAAGCTTTATTAGTTTTGTTGGTCTCTGAATATATTTCTGCTGGTGTAACAGCTGCTATTATTCTGTTTTACTTAGTAATTGGACGGGTCATCTCTGAAAATTAGAAATGGGAGTTGCTACAACTACTCTAAGTGAGGTTATAGCACATTTCATCTATCTTTGGTATAGAAAGAAGTCAATATAATGTTATTTAATGGAGGCTGAAAAGTGTTTGTGTTCCTAAAATATTTGAGACTGGAAAGAAACTAACAATAGTGATAGACATAAAGGACAGAGATCCTGCCCTTTATGTCTATCAGTGCCGACTTACTGTTTGTTACTTGCATCATAGCATTGCCTGTGTAGCTCTTAAGACCCCCTTAGGCATCCAAAAGCAGTCTGTCTCAAACAGCCTAAAAATTCTATGATGGGATGAATCCTTTTTCTCATGTTTTTCTCTTATTAGGTTCCTATCTCAAGTGAGCTAACTGCTACAATACTATTGTTTAAGAAGCTCTCTTCTTTAGTTGAAGATTCATGTAAATGCTACCATGCAGCAAATAAAAAAAAGTCTCCAGTTCAAACTGCAATTTGACTATTTCTGCTGTGTAGAGCCTATTACCAGACCCTTGATGAGGCACAGAACAAATTTGGATGAAAATGATGAAATGGCCTTCCATCAGGGCATACTATAACAATCCTCCTCTTTGAGGTATTGGCCTCTTTGATGCATAAAATGCATGCAAATTTGCTTGAAAGTGCAAGTTGATTAGTAAAAGGAAATTCACAGTAATTGTAGTGAAATGAAAAAAGAAAACAAGGCAAAAGCATTGGAAAGAATATGTTTAATTGCATGTAATTACTTGATGTGGGTTTCAATCAGGGAAAGAAGGAGAAAGGAACATGTTAAATAGTGTTGGTGTGGAAATTACTCGATGATGATTTTCTCAAATGAGTGAACTTTGTGTATTTTTTTTTTAAATTACAACAACAACAAAAATAAAAAAAAAAAAACCAGGAAAAACACACACACACTACTTTTCTATATCATGAGAACTTTGCTGTATCAGTCAAAATGCTCTGCCATGTCTTTCATGTCATATTTTTGCATGTGAAGACAAAATGAATTTTCTTTTCTGGTAATGCTAGGTAGGATACAAGTTTAATAATAATTTTAATTATCAGTGTGTAAGTAAAATATTGTGTGTTTTATATGATAGTTTAAGCACTTCAAGATTGAGCTTCTCAGTTGAGCAATTTTTTAATGTATCAGGTTTGCTGACAAACAAATTTGAACAAATTGTAAAATAGTGAAATAAAAATATGGCAGAAGGAGAAATAGAAGTGAGGAAAGGTTCCTAGCAGTAAATAAAATGTAAAATTTTTTTGTCTCTAAATAAGTATTAAGACTGTGCTAAATAACAAATAAATTTATGATCACCTCCCATCTGCGAGTTTTAATCCATATTCTGCATAGGTGAAAAAGTTCAGAGATAGAATACTTTATTCCATTACCATGTTTTATACTGGAAAAACTCATATGAACACTTTCTATTCTGGATTTAGGGCACATGATTTTTGATGATCTCAAGAGTTTCCTCCAAACTAAAGAATTCTATTGTTAGGAGGGCATAGAATTGCACATTCTGAACTAGGGGTTTGGGTTTTTTCCTTCTGATACTATTCAATAAGAACATTAGATGTTTTTACGATGGTCTCGTAGTAAAGACAGATGGCGGAGAGAAATGCACAGTACCACTGCTTGGAGGAAATGGAATCTAAATGTAGGTAGGTGGACAGATTCCTAGGTATGGGTATCAGCTACTGTACAATCAGGAGACTTTGCTGGGGACCACTCCAGGGGAGCAGAACACCTTCCTTGGAAGGCAGCATCTCCCAGGGATGCCCACAGAGAATATAAACCCAGCCCCCAAGAGGAGGCACCAGGTGAGGGACAGGGCAGGAAGGAGAGGCTGGTGGTGGGACAGGGCTCGCCAGCATTATGCCAAAGCAGCTGCCTCCATCCCAGGGTGCCTCTTCTTCCTGCCTGCAGGTGACTACTGGCAGTCTCAGGGCAGCCAGGGCCAGGCCTTGTCCCTAAATGGGAACACACTGACTTTGTCCTCCTGCTCACAGAGCTTGAGGAGCACTGGGAGCATTCCAGCTTGGACAAGGGGTGCGGGGACAAGAGCCAAAGTTCTGCACATCTGTCCTGGTCATCCCGGCCAGCAGCACTGCAGCCTGCAGCTAGCACTTGAGACTTCAGAATATATTTCATTGCCTTAGCTGAAATAGTCCACTTTTAGGAAAAGGAAAAATATTACCTAATTTTTTTTCACTGGTAATATACAATATTTCTTTTTCTTCAGTTGCTGTCATTTTTTTCTTGGGAAGCCTTATCTCATCTGATTATGACAGGGAGATGGAATAGTTAAATCTGGTCTTGTGAAGCACCTGCTGTGCATGTGAGTTTTGAAAATGGTCCTCTTTTTATTCCTTCTAGCCTATGAGGAGATTCAGATCTGGAAGAAAACTGAGAATAGCAAAACTGTCACAGTGTCATGAAGTATCTTCTTCATCTCTAAAAGGATGAAATATTTCAGAGCAATACAACTCAAAAACAGTTGGTAAATGTGCTGGCTTTGCACGCGAACTGTATGGACAAGTATGTCAATGTGATACATTTGCTCATATGGTGCCAATGTGGGTTTTTCCTGTAGCAGGATGTGTGTAGTTCATACATACTTCAGAGAGCCAGTGTCACCACCTGCTGATCCAGGTCACCTCTTTGGCTGCAGTTAAACATCTGAGAGCGCATCACAAGTGAGGGGACTGCAACAGCATCCTGTAACCCTGAGGAAGAACATGCTCACTGATGGAATCCTGCACTGTCGGGCTGTGCTCCTTCTCTTGTATGGCAGGATAGGTTTCACATGGGGATTTCAGTGTAACCATTATGTGTAAAACCCATTCATCAGCCTTCAGTAATAACTATGAATTTGAAATGGACACTGGCCAAGGCGATTTTTCACCCTCTAGTCCTGTAATTTTCATAAAAATTGGTCTATTTGCACTGTTATGGACAAAGGCTTGACTTCAGAAACTGAGCCACATTTCTCAAACTCCTGAGTGAAAGTGCCTTTTACAGGCAACAGGTAACTGGCTCAAGCTTCAAGATTTTAAAAGATCAGTTTTTTCTTAACTATTTTGTATAAAGATGTGGAAGGAATAGTTGTTTTCCTTTTAATCAGGACTCATATTGAGAATCCACCAAAAAGTGGGACATCAGCCCTGCTGGGTAAATAAATGAATGAGTCATTATCAGAAATTGATGGTTAACTTAGCTATCTAATGGTATATAGGAATTAAACTATGATTTTAAATTTGCCAGATAATATTTTCTTCTTACATATTCCTACTGTTAATGGCTATTGTTTACATTTATCTTTTAGTATATAGCAGTGTCAAGATTACAAAGATTTAGGAGATCAGTGATTCCAACATTATAACATTGTAGAAAAGGGTCTGGTGGAGGTGGACAGGGGAGTGGCGTCACTTGCATATGTAGAGAGAATCAGCCTCTGACCCTGGCAAGCACCTAGCTAGGTGAGCGGGCATCCTTACATTAGGGCAAGAGAATAGAAGAGTTGTCACATGGGAGCTAATATGTTAATCAGTATGTTACAAATAAGGTTATGTTCTTAGTTTTGATACATGGTTGATACATGCCCACTGCATATGGTTCTGTTTTGTATCCTGGTAATTGATTGGACCCTGCACCCTCTACCTCACCCTATACATTGTTGTGACTTCTTGGTTACAGGGTCCTCAAGGTATGATCCCTTGTACTGCACATGGCTTCTTCGTTTTTTATTTTAACCATTAGTAAATTCTGGTTCTCATTGTTCCCATGTCTCCATTTTCACCTTGTCCCTCTCTGGCTGGACCGGTCTCGGTGTCGCTGCCTGCCAGCAGTGACATAACATCTTCTGATAATGCCTCATCTTCACTGTGGAGGTTGCCAATAAGGAAAGGACAAATGGGGGAGTCTGATACTTTCCTTCTAAGAAGTTAAAAATAATGGAAGAAAACTAGATACGGACAAAGAAAACTGATACTATCCTTCTGAGAACACAATTGAACTCATAAATGAGCTTAGAACTGTTCCTCAGCATCTTTTAGTAATTTATCAGTGCACCTGTAACTGAGACTAGCAGTGATTGCTATGCTGGGCAAGAAAATTAGAAGTGAATTCTAAATGGCAAATACTGAAGAACCAGTCCAAGACTTTTAAACATTTGAATACAAGATTACTCTCCCTTTTCTATCAGAATAGTTTCTTTGACTACAATACTTATTAGAGTTTTCCCAGATACACAGATATAACTTTATTTCAGTGTGAAGGATTAGTCAAGGTCTAGTTCTGTTTTGCTCAGAAAAAAATTCTCCCTGCAAAACTTGTACCAGAACAAGTTTATTGGTGGAACTCTCTTCTGCAGATATGGTTATTTTTGGGAGGCTGTTTTTGGTTCTAATCTGATGTAGTTCTTTTTTTCATGATAAGCTTTCACAGATAGACAGGCAACTGGTAGTATTTTCCTGGTCTAGCTAGGTTCCTAGAAAAATGGAGTAGTAATAAAAAAACCAGGCATAGGAAGCTTCAGTAAAAAAAAAAAAGGCTGCATCTTTGTAGCCTTTTTTATTTCACTGTGATGGAACACCACTCAGCTGAGTAAGGAAATATTCTCTAGTTCAGACTGTAATTGAATAGAATCTGACTTATTTGGGGCTGAACACAAAAGTGAGTATAAATCAAGGAATTAACAAGACCAAGAGAACAGACTACTTTCCAGGTCCCAGAGTGCCAGTGCCGGAAAGGTTATTGTAATGGAATTTCCAGCAAGAATTCCCAGCCTCAGGAGGTTTAGTTATTTTGGATACATTTCAGATCAGCAGCGTGTGCTTGGCATGCTGTCTGCTTCTGTTGCAGCTTTTAGTTTTATGACAATGTTCTATGCAAGAAACAAGATGGCCTATATCAGGACACCTTTATTTTAGCTATAGCATTTTCAAGAGGAAGTTCCACAACTGTTATTCCTTATAATAGCTAGCACTGGTTTGTGCTTAAAATGGTTGTAAAGGATGTGCGAACTAAAGGCTTGTTTCCCACAGGCTATAGGTGTCAGCTCAGCTGGTTGTCACTCACAATATGTATGGTGTTACAAACAGCAGCTCACAGAGCCCTGGGGAAGGAATACTATTAGCTGGAAGTTCAGCAATTACAAATTACTACAAGACATGGAATGGTTTCTTTGGGGGGGTTATCTTAGCAAGATGCTCATTAGGGGATCCGTATGCTTCTATTTATGTGCTTCCAAGGATGATGTTTGTTAGCAGGCCCAAAAAACCCACAGGGTAACTGCATGTGAGCACAATTTTGGAAAAGGTAGCATAACCCATTATAATGGCATTTCCTCCTGTCTGTAATCAGCAGAACTCTGATTAAACTGTGTTTCTTTCCCAGTATTTTGGGTGAGTAGACCCACTCTAAGTCCTGCTTCTTCCGTATCTGCACTAGGCTTCATCCAGCACTTAGTACTTAGCACAGAGCTATGGCGAAAGGTACTGTGAAACTTCTGATCTTTTATCTTCCTACTTCTTCCCTATTTCCCTGATGTATAAAAGTGTTTAGCCATAACAGTACTTCCATTCACCTCATGTCCTAATAAGTAAGTGTTGGCTGCACAGTGGTAGTGCTGAAACTGTTGATTGTGCCATTGTTAGATGACCCCTGGCATTCGTCAACTAACAGAGTTGGAGACCATGAATTTCCCATATGTTCTGAAATCACTTTGGAAACTGCTGCACAGTCTGCCACAAAATCCATTACTTAAAGGCAGAGATGAAAATTTAGGGAGTGGGGATGGAATTCCAGCTGAGATAATTTTGCAAGGCTACTGCTAGGGAAGAGGCAAGAGTTCAACCCCTTGACTGAATTGAAAGCAGCCTAGCTGTGAGCAGCTACTGAACCTGGAGAGAGCATCTAAGTGCTTGTTAAGCGCTGAAAGGTGCTGACAGCTGCTCCTCGTGTGCATAAAACATAGAAAGCACATAGTCCTAAGAAATGGATAGCTGAGTGTTAATTGGTTCTAAGTGACTTCTAGTGCCCAGAATGCTCAATATGGCATGATGCTGGGGATATAAATGGCAGGAGAGGATTAATTGCATACTGTCAATGAGGAAGGACTATACTGTTCAAAAATTACTTTAGCTTGTTTTGTGGGTTTTCTGCTAATTTTTCTACTTTGGATTAATTTTTTAACTACTACATAGTTTTTCAAGTCCGAAACTAGTACTGCGGTTATCTGTTGCAAAAGTTCTGAATCTATTACCAGGTTAATTTTAACATATATCCTTACCCTTGATCTTTTATCCCTAGGAGGATCTGGTGGTTCTAGTAAAAAAAAATCAAAATCAATCTCATACTGTGTTCTTCCTTTTATTAATTTTTTTTTTACCTGATATATGAAGTTTCTTCTTTGTTTCCTTTGGTCATTCAGTGGCACAAGGGAGAAAAACCTTTAAAAATAAATAGATCTGGGCTGAGCCTTTAATGCCTGTCCTTTTTACTGTTGGACTCAATCACTTTTATACATATTTTTACAATCTTTTCATGAAGAGGAACTGAAGTCATAAAATGTGTCCCTTCTCCTAAGATTCTCATCAGTGAGGAATTATATTAAAGTAATGAGGCAGAAATTAACTGAAATTCTAGAGTTATAGAAGGGAAATTGCAAAAATGAGAGGGTGTTCTCTAAGCACAAGTATCTCAATTGAGTGTTCATATAATAGCAATAAAACATGATCTATTGATGATGAATCTGCAGAAGAAAATGTTTTTTGGGTGTATTTCCCATTTCCTTACTGTGATAGAGGAAATGGCAAGAAATTCATCACTGTCATCACAAAATAATTCTTTCTGTTTATGATTGGTCTGCTTAGTATTACTAAAAATTAAAATTGGTTCACTGGAAAAGCCTGCTATGAACTAGTCACAGCGCACTCACCTCCAAAATAGCACTATTACGTATCTGAATCTTGGGAATGTATGTCGGAAGATGGGAGGGAGAGAGACTAAAGCAGTTCAGTGAGAATATCTGCTTCATGGCTGCTCCATCTTCACATTTTACCATGGAATAATATAAGAGAGTGTTCCTTGCTTTTTCCTTTTCCATGGAAATTACTCAAATAATCACAGAGATATCAACATACCATCAAAGCATAGTCTTCATAACAACTGGCTCTGTAGATATTTAAAATGCGTGAGCTAGCTCTGTCTTTTTACAGAGGAAGCAGAGACGGGATGTTTACCCAGCCATTCTTGCTCCTTTTCCTATTCTATTGCTGAAAAAAAGAGCTTGATGAATAGCTCAGAAATCAGCTACTAAAATTTCTGTTTAGAAAATGGAATGGTCATATTTCTACCTCCCTTGTGTTAGTTACAACAGATGTTTGCCTTGCTGCATGTTGCAGGCTCAAATGCTAATCAAAATAGGTTTCAAGCCTTCAACATTAATGTTTATTAATACTACATTTTATTATGTGAATGCTTTCTGGAAATAAGTATGAATCTTCCATTATAAAAGAAAAGTATAACTGTGGTTTTTCTGCCCAATTGCAGTTATCCAACAAAGAAGGAATGGTGTACATTTAAGTACCAGAACAAAATGGGAAATATCAAAGTTGAAGACAACTCCAAGTATTGTCCTTGTGAGAGCATCAAAATTACACTTTCCTGCATCTGTTACCATACATAAACTGTATCCTTTCTGTGATTATAACTCTGGTTCTCAGACATGCACCTATCCCTATGGCCAGATGTGACTGTGGCTCTTACTGTGCTATCTGGTTTTCCTTGGTATTAGGCACAGATACCTGAGGAGGGAGAGATGCTCAGTGAAGTCTTACAGACATCTTGATCAGGAGGATTAAAAAATGGTGCCTGCATCTGCAGGATACCTCAAGAATGAACTGCATTATCAATTTTCACAACTACAAAGGCAATTTCTTTTTTATTCTTGCACATTAGGAATCAGGAGAGAGTCTCATTGTGAGTTCATTGAATTAGAGGTATATATACTAAATAAAGAAGTTCAGTAATTTGCATATACATGGAGATGGAGCAATTAATAATTCTTTAATTGACTGAAGAGTTATTGTAATGAAAAATTAATAAGAGGGGTGAAAGGAGTTAAACTCCCTATTTCTGTTCCTGCTTTTCCTGTAAAACATGTGGCTAAATTAGTATCTGAGTTAGCGTAAAGTTACAAATCTGTGTGCCCAGCTAGTAAGTTTAACAAAAACTCTGCATACCATCTCCAAAAAACTTGCAATTTAGACCAATCAAGGCCTTTTGTTTTCCAAAATGTTATACATGTTTCTCAGTAGATTCTACAGGGACAAATTAGAACTCTAAGTTTTCAGTTATTTAAGTTAAAATGTTGCCCTGAAAAATCTCTGCTTTTTCCTTTACAATGTAGGAAATACTATTTTTTATTCTCATCAAAACCAAAATGAATGCAGAATGACTCAGATAGGCCTTGATGAGAGGCCTGGATGGGGTGCAGACTCGTGCTGGGGCCATATGGTTATTTTTACATATGATAACCATGGGCATCAGGCACAGCACCTCTGGGTGGGCAAGGGAGGGGATTGTCCTGCTCTGCTCTGAGCTGGTGTAGCCTCACTTTGAGTCCTGTGCAGTTTTGGGCACCTCAATATAAAAAAGAAATTAAGGTGTTAGAGAGTGTCCAGAAGAGGGCAACAGGGATAGTGAAGGGTCTGGAGGGGAAGCCATATGAGGAGTGTGCAAGGGGGCATAAGGGACAAGGGGAAATGGCTTCAGACTGAAGGAGAGTAGTTTTATATTGGATATTCTTCATTATGACTGTGGTGAGGCACCTGGCACAGGTTGCCCAGAGAAGCTGTGGCTGCCCCATCCCTGGAAGTGTCCAAAGTCAAGTTGGATGGGGCTTTGTCAAACTGGGTCTAGTGAAAGGTGTCCCTGCCCATGGCAGGGCGCTTGAAACTACAATCTTTCAGGTCACTTCTTCCAAACCATTCTGTGGTTCTATGGTTGTGTAAATTATTAAATAGAAACCATTCTTGGACAGAGACAGGAAATAAAGCATTTTAAGAAGTGGCTAACTATATTCAAAAAAATTAAAAGGCAACCTGTTAGAGTAACTATTGTTACCAAAAATATACAGAAGATGTACTTTAGTGCCCACTTACAGTGCTACCCTAAGCAGGGATGTAGCTGAAATAGAAAGAATTTTACAGGTAAAATGATAGATGTGTTTGGAACAGGGCTGCATTTCTGATTCTGTTCAAATACACCACATTTTATTTTGTACTTCCAAATTGTTTTGTTAAAATATGGTATTACAGCATGAGTGTTAGTTTCTCATCTGTATCATTTTGAACTCAGTTTGTTTCTTTTGCTCAAATTGAATTCTGATTTATTGTGCACACACTCACCTGTGCCTGTACCCTCACATGGGAATACATGTATGTGTAGATGAGTATGTAGACATACATAGGTATGAAATATACTTATGGGTTTTGGAAAATAATTGCTTTAATCTGCATCAGCCTACATCAATCCGAATATACACAGGCAGTATATAAATCTACAGCAGATGTGTTTATTTCCACACATATGTGATACACTTAGGGCTCTCTAAAAAAAATTTGTACTGGGGTGCAAATGTTACAGTATTTAAAGGAGTGCATTTTCAGTTGCACTGTTTGCACTGCCATGTTTAATACTTTTTTTTGATTTAAAAGTGGAAAAAACTGATTCTTGTGTTTCCATACAACATAGCCATGCACTACCTCAGGGAGTGAGTCTGTACAGGGGTAAGAAGCATCCTTTCTGCTCTGGAGGGACAAGGAGGAAGAAGGCTGGAGCATCTGCTCTCGTGCCCTCTGACAGGGTTTTGCAGCTGGACCAAGGCACATGCATCTGGGACATGCTCCCCTCCCTGAGGCAGCCTCCTTGAGCATTCATGAGCAGGGTGCAAGTGTGCTAGCCTCAGAGCTGGCAGGGATCTTAGAGACTCTGATGTGAAGATGTCAAGGGAAGGTGCTACCAAACAGTCTTGACTGTGCAGTTATCATTTCCCCATTGCTAAAAACATATGTTTTGAGTAAACTATCCTTAATCTTGCCTTTTACAAAATCTTGTGATTTTTTAGGGAAATGGAACACATCCTTGAGGTAACTAATTTTGGCAGCTTCATGGTGAACTATGTTTTCAGACCTCACAATCCTAACGTTAACGTGGCTTGTTTCTGTGTAAGGATGTCTGACTTCCAGATTCATTACGCAGTAAAATAAGTATGTTCTAGCATTCATCAGTGGACAGAAAATTCCCTTGGAAAACAGCAAAATACTGCACAGGGCACTTAAAAACAGATGCAGGCTTGAAGCAGCTCTTAGTAGTAGTTGTACTTGTACCTTTAACAATACCAGTGATAGTTCAAGGACATAAGAAAGCACTTTGTAGGTAGAAATAGCACAGCTTTGTAACATTTTATGTGAATAAGCATAATTGCAAAATACATTAGCCTATGCATATACAGATTAATTTTGAGACTAAAATTATTTCTGAAAGTAAAAAATAAAGTGACACTTCTATTATATTGACTGACATTTCATTATTTGAATGCCTAATGTGCATTTTGCTTTTGGATAATTAGTTGTCAGTTTGCAAAAGCAATTACATTTTAAAGGTTACCAGTATTTTTCCAACACATAACTTAGAATTTTTATCTGGTGGCTAAATTGGTGTTCAGATCTAACTACAGACTTGCACAAAATACATTTTTTTCCAGAGGGATATGAGTGGGTGCACAATGGTAACACATGGGCAGGATTCATGTTCTCACAAAAAAAAAAAAAAAAAAAAAAGGATTTATTGTAAAGTTAGCAGATCCTGCCATGCCAAGCTGTTCACCTGATTCACCCCATACTACCTCAACAGATTGTTTCTTGCATACCTGCAGAATTTCCTTCTGTACTCTATGGATTGGATTGTTCTGCTTACATTCTTGCACAGTAATTTCCCTCATGAGGCTTGAATGTTTTCCCCCATTCTCACCAACCTTGCCAATTCCTTAAATGATTCTTTTTTGTTGCGCTCCATTCTTAGGGAATGTTACTCTTTGCTCTTCAGTACAGGTTTATACATTCAGCTGAAAGATGTAAGCATAAATGCGGAAACTAAAAGCTAACAACAGCTAACAATAAGCATTTTTGCTTTATAGGACACCTTGTAAATATAGCTGCCATGAAGTGAGCCAAATCAACACATAGCAGAGCTGTGCTGTAAGTATAGGAAGCTTCCAGGCAATTTATTATTCATAATAGTCTTGGAAAGACATGAAGGCGAAGCAGCACCAGAAGCTTTGTGCAGAGGTGCTTTCCTGTTATATGTAGAAGTAACTACACCTTGATTTCTACCTGAGGAAGGCTTGGTGTGTTGCTCAAGGCTCAGACATACACAGCCACCAAGCTTGGGAAAAGATGCCATGACAGAGTGGCAGGACATGCAAACGCAGCTTTAAATCCAGCATCTGACACTGTTGTGTGCAGGAATTCTCTTCTACACCAGTTTTTTTTTTTTTTTTTTTTTCCTGGGATTTCAGAAGTGATTCTGTACCACAGTGGGATTAACCCACAGAAAGTTTTGAAAAGCTTTCTGTGAGAAACAAAGTGGAAAGAATATCCAGTGGCAAAGATATTTACCTGCAATGTCAGGTCTCAAAGTCACATTAAAATTGGACCTGAATTTGGTTTTTTTGGACACCTTTTTTTATTTCATTAATATAATATAATATAATATAATATAATATAATATAATATAATATAATATAATATAATATAATATAATATAATATAATATAATATAATGTATTGTATTGTATTGTATTATATTATATTATATTATATTATATTATATTATATTATATTATATTATATTTTTTAATTTTTAAATTTTACATTTATTTTTTCTATTTTTTGATACATTTGTTTGGGGTTTTTTTTGTCCTGGGGAATTTCCACTTGCTGCAAATTTATATTCCTTGAGACAGCCCATGTAAGATTGATAACTTGCAGAAGTCTGATGCAAATATTCAAATCCTGCCATCTTCCAGTTATAGAAGATTTTGGGACTGTCCTAATAATTGTAGGATTTTATAGTATTTCAAAAAGGCATTGGTTAAATATGAAGGGTACCTATCAAACACTTTTTGCTTATCATTGAGGTGGAATTGGAGCCAGAAGCATTAAAACATCTTGAGGTGCCTTAGACCAGAAGAGGGAAGTTTGCCAATTAAGGTGGTTTTGGTTTTGATGAATAAATTCCCTGGCAGTGCTGAGGCAGAGCTGATGATGGCTGTCATGTCACTGGGCAAAGAGCAGTGACATTCAAAGTGTCTGGATTTATTGGGACTTTGTGTTTCTTTCTCATTGGAAAGGTGACAGCATTAGCACTATGTACACAGTTGGCTTAGTGTCGAAGGGGAATAGCTCTTGTGTTGCTCCTAGATTTTGCTTGGAAACACGTTCCCTAAGGATCTGGTTATGCAGTTAAATCTTTCTGGGCAGATCTCTGAGCTTCCTGCAGAAGTGTCTGCCTGAAATCTGAAATGTAGCTTCATGCTTAGATTTGTTGCAGGTTTTAGGTTCCTCTCCTCCTTTTTCCTTATGATATCTACATGGAAAGACTATAGGAAAGGAGGCAACCATTCAAACTGCTCTTAATTATTATTTATACTGCCTCTGTAAATTATTATCTTAGATATATTCCCACTGTATTAATTACTTATGTGGTTTGGTTAAACAGATTCGCACACAACATTTGTTGGTCAATTACCTCTTAAATTATGTACATTTCTGTAATTAGAAAATGTAATTTTGCTTATGCACATAAAGTTTTTTTCCTAAATCTGCACTTAATATACCTGAAATGATGACTTTTATTCGTACACAGAAGCTAAATTGAAAAGAGTTTTCCTATTAAAAGTGTAAGATTCTGTAAACAGCAAGACAACTTTATTTCTGTATGTGTGAGGTGTTCTCTGAATTATGGATGGAAGAGTCAATGGACATACAATTTCTAGACAGGGAAGTTTAGAAAGCCAAATGAGTTCACCCAGCCAACGAAGAAATCTGTATGTTTACTAAAAGAGCAAAGAATGGGTGTTATAATGTTAATCTTATCCTAAGGCTGAATTACTTGTGAATTTACTACAGTTCCAGTAAGAATGTTGAATTTTCATGAAAAGGAATTCTTGCATGCTACATTTAAAATACCCATAACATGAAATTTCATTTTACAAAAATAATTGACCTTTGCCATGAAAACATTAACTAAAGATGTAAATATTTTTGCATTTGTTTTTCCAACAAGACAAGGTGAAAATTAATCTGACAACAATGTGCATGATGTGTGTGATTGCTGTCACGGCCATGATCTTATCTTTGGAGATGTCCTTGAAAAATTCAAAAGGTGAGGTTTTGGCTTCTTAGGTTGTGCAAAAGCTGACATTTCTCCGTTAACACTGATGTGCTCACACTGATTTTTATCTGATAGATTAGTATTGTATTCTTATTGAAAACAGCATTGGAACAAATGAAAAATTAATCTCTACTGTGAACAGCATTTAAACATGTGCTCAACCACATTTACAATTGAATGTTTTGTCCCAGATTCACATTCAGATCAATAGTATTTTTACTTTTTAAACATTTTCCCCCCTATAATTTCCTTTTATAACTATATTTGACTTGGAAACTTCAATATCTAAACCAGTTGTTAGAAACTCAATCTTATCAAGTATTTTAAGGGTATTTAAAGTTGACATGCAAAAAGTCCTCTTCCTCACAATTAAACATTTTTACTGGAATTGTAGTAAATTTTTGTGTAGTTTCATTATCCCGCTATCCTGGGATGTCAAGTTTTAGGGAGAGAAAAGACAAAATGCAGTGGATTAGTCTTAGCAGTCAATCACTATTTAAATGCAAATTAAAATGTACTTCATTGAAGAGCTGTAGGCAAGTGTTGTGTCTCTAAATCTTAACTTCTTAAGCCAGGTAATAGACAGTCCTTCTAGAGGGGGTGTGATAAGGCACCTGATGGTCCAATATGAGCTGATTGTGACGTCAAGACTGGAGGCAGCCCGGGCAGTGGGGATCACGCACTGGTGGAGTTTGCAGTCCTGAGTGATATGGGCCAGGCAAAGAGTAAAGTCAGGACCCTGAATTTTAAGAAAGGAAACTTCCAGCTGTTCAAGGAATTAGTCAGTAGGACTTGCTGAGGACCTGTCCTCAGGGTAATAATATGGGCTGGAGGGTGGAGGGATTCAGAGATGCCCTGCTGAGAAGGACTTGGAGGTACCAGTGGGTTACAAGCTGGACATGACAAGGCATTGTGGCAGCACAGAATGCCAAGAGCTGTATTTTGAGCTGTATCAGATGAAATGTGACCAGCAGATCCAGCGAGGTGATTCTCCCTGTCTCTTCCACTCTGGTAAGACCCCAGCTGCAGCCCTGTGTCTGTCCTCATAGCCTTCACCACAGGAAGGATATGGATCTGTGGGAGGGAGTCCAGAGCAGACCAGATTCTCTGAGGGTTAGAGCACCTGTGTTATGAAGACAGGCTGAGAGAGCTGAGTTTGTTCAGCCTGGAGAAGAGAAGGGTTTGGGAAACCTTAGAGCTGCTTCTGGTACCTAAAAGATCTTACAGGGAAGATGGATCCAAGGAATTCAGCAGGGTTTGTTGTCATGGGACAAGGGGTAATGGTTTTAAACCAAGAGGGTAGAGTTAGGCTAGCTACAAGGAGGAAATTTGTTCCAATGAGATTTGTGAAGCACTGGCACTGGTTGCCTAGAGAGCAATACCCCAACCCTGGAAACATTCAAGGCCAAGTTGGACAGGGCTCTAAACAGCTTATCTAGCTGAAGATGTCTCTACTCACTGCAGAGAGGTTGCTCTAGATGATCCTTAAAGGTCCTTTCCAACCCAAAATATTCTGTGAAATCACAGTATCCTGACAGATATTTCACTGAAACTAATATCTGAGTCCCTTAAATTTCATTACATTTTCATGGGAGGAACATGCTTAACTCAGAAGGAGTTGCCAACATATTTAATGTGGATCTGAAAAGCTTTTGCATAAGTGTGAAGTATTGAAATGCCTTCATTTTTCTCCCTCCTTTGGATTTACCACTGACTTCCTTGCTGTGGGAAGTTTTTCCCTCTAAGTAGGTGCTCTGGTCATTCCACCAAGGCTACGTATTTCCCTTGAGAGATAGAAGATTGTGATGCTAAATCTGCCCTTCAGTTTACTCCTACTCTCCTGACAAGGTCTCCCATACCCCTTTCTTCTGGGAGGCTATGTCATCTATTGACCCCAAAATTTATGGAACTTACTCTGCTCTCTTGGGGAATTTTATATTTATTTTTAGTTCTGTACCTATTTACATTTTTACTGATAGAAGTATGTTTAAGCAAGTAAAGATATTACTTCTCAGCCTCAATTTCCGTTGACCAATCAGATCAATCTTTTTTAGCTTCTTCTCCAAAGTAGGCTTTCAATTAGCATCAAAATCTGAAAAGGCCCTTGTATTTGTTTCAGTTCAGTTTATCTATTTGTAAAAACAGTAATCTAAGTGAAATATCATCATTGCTTGAGCTGTAATAATGTTAACGATTCTATTGTAAAGTACCTTTTCTTTACAGTAGGAATACCAGTGATATAAGACCAATAGGTAGGACATGCTTTCCTAAATGGACATTACATTATGTTCAGTCTTTATAACCGCTTTGGCATTTCTTGGTAATTTTTTGTTATTTAACAGTCATTCTCCTCCTTAGTTATTTGATTGATGAATTCTGAGCTTATAAAAATCTTGGAGTGTTTGCTCAGAGGTTGATCTTGCACATTGCATGTTTGAACTTAATTTCTATTTCAGGATTATGCAGCATGAGATATTTATTCTCTTGAAGAGAAGAAATAACTATTAACTGCTTATTTCCTGCATAATATTTCAGGACATTTGTATTTTTGTTTCAAGGATTGGGAATGAAAATTTACAGTTTTATAAAGGTCTTCAGTTGTCCTCTTTCAGCTCTTCCCACTGTATTTCCTTCTGTTTATTTTTAGTTCTAATCCATATCATGTCCAACCTTGTGTGACACTGTAAAATAGTGATCTGATCAACTATAGTGTCATTACTCTGACCTCAACATAATGCAAGGATTTAAAAAAGATCTTGAAGGAAGAGATAATGAAGGCAGTTATAGGCTTGTTATAATTGCTGTGGGTGAAGGATATGCACCAGACAAGTTGTAATTAAAGAAACAGAGATAAAGAAAAAAGGGTAGAAAATGAACTAAGGATTTGCCAAAGATAGATTGTGTCTGAATAATCAAACAGCTTTCAGTATGCTAACTGATTTTCTTATAAATGCAGTAGATTAAATCTATCTGAGCTTCGAAAGTTTTATGATTCCTCCGTCTAGAAAATCAATTGTCATTTTTGGAGTCTGCTGCCATGAAATCCCCAAAGCAATAAGGTTAGAGCTACTTTCTGCTCCTACCCTGACTTAAGATTGGTGGAAGAAGGAAATTACTCCAATTTTTGGCCTCCTTCCAAAGGGGAAGGTTATTTCACTTGTCACTGCCACTTGGGGGGTATATAGTGTCCAGAATAATTTATTTCTGCTTATGAGTGCACTTTCACTGCACTGGGGAGCCTATTGTGAGCATTTTTGGGTAATAAATATATCAGACAATTTGAAGAAGTCTCATGTTGCAAGGCATACTCGCAACAGGATCTTCTTTGTACTGGATAACAGCCCAACCAGCTGCTGTGCACCTGTGCACTCTTGCCCCAGTCTTTTCTTATTTGTGTTAGTCCTCTTTGCTTCCCTCAACAGAAGAAAGAGTTGTGTAGTGAAGAGTGTCCCAAGTCCTCCTTCACTGATGAGTCTTATTTTAGAAGTTCACATTACTGAATAAATACAAAAAACTGACTGAGAAAGGACTGCAGGAAGCTGTGTAGTCCTTACTCAGCTGCTCATGGCACTGCGGTTCTTCAGTATGGTTTTTCAAAGCTTCTGATAGTGGAATCTATTTCCCTTCTCTGTGAAATGTTTAAATTTTTATCTATGCTTATGGCTAGGAAAATTTTATTTTAGCATGTTTTCCAAGTGTCCTCATTAATTCCTGTCCATTGATTTTTGGCCTTGTCCAGATGAAAATGTATAACAGTATATTCCCTTCCTCTTATGGCAGCTTTATAATAGTTGCAGCTGTCGCCTCAATTGTCTATAGTCTAGACTAGACTGAGAGGTTTCCTGTTTTCCACTGTGTGTATTTAATTTCTTCAATAATTTAGAATTAGAATGTAGATTTTTTTTTTTTTGGTTGTTGTTTTTTTTTTTGTGCTCTTCTATGGATTCTCTTAAATAGATTCCCAAATTTTTTTAAGGTGAAATGTCCCGGTCTTGACCCAGGACCTCAGGTAAGGCCGTATTTGGATTGGGTAGAGTAGAAGGGCTACTTTGACTTTATTTACTTCTAATACTACTTTTGTACATGTCAAAAGAATTACACTTTTTTCAAGCACAATACTACTGAAAATAAGTAAATAAAATACAGCTTGTTTGTGAAAGGACTTTTTCCCAAGCTTTCACAGAAATTTACAAACACCACACTAGCAAAAATGGCTAACATGAAATTGCGTATCTCAAATCCTTCAGATTTACCAAGGACCACAAACCCTGTCAACAAATGCTATTTACAGAGTCCCAGGAATTTATTACTGAAATGTTATCCCTAATGTAAACATAGAGAGATATAATGTAGTGTCAGAACTCACTAGACTAAAGTAAGATTAGTTGATTCAACAGTTCCCTACCTGCCACTTCCTTGATCAGCATTGCTATCAATGATTCTGTTTATTGGCATTAAAATGCAAGAATGATTTCCACAGGAAATCATAGCAGTATAGCTTTATATAACTTCCCACAAGCAAATACAATTAAATTATTTTATTAAAATAAAATAAGCCAATACAGAAGGTGTGATGGTAAAGCGAAATACGGTGCTTTACAGGCCTTAACTAAATATTTGTACTGCAGTCTCTTCCTGTTCAGGAGTATGTGTTCCTGTTGTGATGGCTGAAGATGTAAAAGTTGTGTTCATGGACCATTTATAAGGAGAAACAAAGGAGGAAAATGAATAAATTTAAGATATGTCAGGGTTGGGGGTGTTTTGAGAAATTGCACCAGAGGCTTTGAAAATCTTGTACTTTTTTCCAGAAGTCAAAAGCAATAATTTATCTAGGGGACATTGTAATAATTTTTTTTTTTGTATTGTCAGGTGCTGGATTGGCTGAAGATTTCTCCCAATCCCAGTTATAATAAAAACTCTGTATTTTACTAGCTACAAAATTCTTGAAGCTTAGAATTTCTTCCTTTCTGTTTTATCCTTTCACAAATTCTCAGTGAACTGTCAGGTGCATAGCAGCTTGTATGGCTCTCTGGTTCTTTTGTTGGCAATCCCCATCTTTGCTCCAAGAACCAGTATTAGCTTTCCAACAGAAGCCAGTACAAGTAGTTAAGTCAAGGACTGTCAAGTGCAGTGTGACAGATGAGTTTCTCCTCACTAATTTTCCCCTGGGAGTTGGAGCAAATAAAGTTTGAGCAAAAAGCAAGCAGGCTGGAGTATCTGGGTCTGCAGCATGCAGACAGCTTTCCCTGGAACTAATTTCTTAAGCTCTTGGGGCTTTTAAATTTTATTGTCCTCACAGACACAATGTTAATGTGGAGGAACTTAGCAGAGTTGCTGAGAAACAGCATCTAGACAGTACACCAAAATGTCTGAGTCACCCTTGTGGTCTTTCCAAAAAGGTCCCCATTTGCAGATTTCCCATTTAAGCAGCCAAAACCCTTGACACAAAGGACTTGGCAGGATCATTTAACTGGTACCTTACTCCCACCATAATTCTCTGGAATGTTAAGTGGCACTAGGGACAGAAGTTCTTTACAGAGAAGAAAACAATAATTTTTAGCTTCATCCCCTGAAATTAACTGCAATGCATAGAAACTACCTGACTTCCACAAGATCAGTATGCTACAGATGATCAGGGAATGATGTCAGGCACTTCTTGGCCTATTGAAGTAATGAGACTACAGTTTTAAAATAACTAAGTACACCAAACCACACTTCAATAACTGAAAAGAGACAAACTTTTAAACAGTGTTTCAGTGTGAACCAGGCTTGGAGATATAGATACAGATATAGATATAGATATAGATATAGATATAGATATAGATATAGATATAGATATAGATACAGAATTTTATATTAAGCTTCCTTAGCAGGTATTAATGAGTAAAGTGTCTCTGTCTCTTAGAAGCAGGCATTAGGCTATTTCTAAATGTGTGCATTTAAAGGAGAGTTTCTTTTTACTTCTTACTGATATTCTTTGTAGACTGCTATGTTTTTCTTACTTCAAGAGCATTGATTTAAAGGGTCTCCCTTGCCAGCCACACACCTGTTTTCTTGAGGAACTCTGTGCGAGAAATAGAGTTGCCTTCTTGCTAGAAACATTCATCCCAGGGGTGCATGGAGTTTGTGCCAACACTGCCCATGGAGCCTCTGCACTGCAAAGCCAGGCTAAATCCTTGGACAGTACTTGTATCAGGTAGCTATGGCATCACTGAGCTCTATTTTGCAACTAGATTTCTAATCGTCTTCAAACAATCTGTCTGCGAGTGAACCTATTAAGTCTATTCTGTGATAAGGTTGTACCAATAAAAGACGGGTGCAGTTTTACAAGGTACTGAGCCCACTCCTGCCATAGCCTGTGGCTTTCTCTTCCACTGTAATATAAATGGAATATATTGATGTATTTATTAGCATTAAACAGAAAAGCTGGGCTCCACTGAAATGCAGTTTCATTCTCAGCTCACTTTTGATGAATGGATTTTGTTTGTGAAAAATTGTATTTATGATCCCAAGTCCTTAACAAAAAAGTCCGTCTTCATTCATGGCCCCTTAACCTTTCATGAGATTGCATCTTAGTGTGATTCTTCAGCCTTGTCCCTTATAATGTTTTATTATAACTGCAGGATTGTATGTGTAATGGAAATAAAACAAAGGTGGTGAGCAAGTTCCAGATAATCTTTTGCTATCTAGTCTCCAAATCTGGATGGTAGCTTGAAATATATGAAATCTCATTATACTCTTTAGTTCAGTTCCTATATCTGAGCTAAGGTAAATCCTTAAAGTGAAAATAAAATGCAGAAAATTACTACTAGATAGATAGAGCAATATAACCTTAGAAATTAGAATTTGTTTCTGAATTCACTGTCTAGCAGTTACAAGAATTTCTCATATGGAAAAAGCATTTTTTCTCTGTTACTTTAATAATTTGAAAAACCCTCTGCAGGGACTTCATACACTCACTTCATATTCTCAAAACTTGCTGTATGCAATATGCTCATATTCTTCCCCCAACTAGATCAAGTAAATAAAACTTAAGACTTATTTATTATATATTTGTTCAGCAAAACATAATGCTGGCAATCTTGCTTGTTTTGTCTGTATTAATGCAATCTGCCCTCATGGGATAATGCTGATGAATAAATCACTAAATGTGTAATAGCATCTATTTACTCTGAATGGCAACGTTTTAGTTCAGACAGAAAATGACTATTCATGGTTTTTATTAGCTTTTTTTTCCTTCTCCTACTGTCTGAAAATAAATTAATTGTATTGTGTGTAGCCATTATAGAAACATGTAAAATTACACCTCACAATAAAGTAGTGGTGCTTTCCTGTCTTTGTGAGAAGGTATTCAACTTCTAGTTAGCAAGTAAATTGCTTTTCTTGCTTTTGTTGCATGGTGCCAGAATTGTAACAATTTTGTGAAAACTAGGCCTTTACTTACTACACCTTCATGATGACAGGTTATTAATGTCCAGAAAATTCTTGAGAGATTATGTGAGAAATTCAAGAGAATAAAAAGTTTGATCATCACTAAA
This sequence comes from Muscicapa striata striata, assembly GCA_030060385.1. Lineage (NCBI taxonomy): Eukaryota > Metazoa > Chordata > Aves > Passeriformes > Muscicapidae > Muscicapa > Muscicapa striata. The sequence goes on from JAREIS010000394.1 coordinate 481,368, forward strand.
AAGTGAATGAAATGGATTCCAAATCTGATGGGCCTGTCATAGGCAAAAAGTTATTAACTTGATTTTTATAGCTTTTGCTGGTCCTTACTGTCCCAGTGACGAATGTATCTGGCTTACCAAGTACTATTCTATGGGAATACAAAGAGGAAAAGAAGGTCTGTTTGATACTGCTTTCAAGTCTATTGAATTTATAGAAGTTCAAGTGAATTCAGTGTGTGCCGAGCAATTCATTGTCTTGCAAATCTGTGCAAGTTTCTATTATGTATGGCTGGTTTAATTTCTTACATTGAAGCATCATAATTTTCAGTTTTAAAATAAGAATACTGAACAGTATATTATGCCAAATATTAAATTAATAACAATGCTAATGAGTTTTCCTCTTTTTTTCTCTGGTTATAAATAGGCCAGAAAGAGATATACCAATGTAAGCTTTATGGTTTTACTCAATGATCTTAAAGGTCTTTTCCAACCTAGATGAGGAACCCATGATTCCATGGTTTCATTATATGAAATAACTGTTCACAATATTTTAATAATTCTTGAATTTTATGAAAATGAATTTTATGAATATTTGCTACTAATCTTTTGTTTGTATTCTAGGTTTAAATTCTGATCACAAACTTGTATAAGATTTTTGTGAACAACTAAGTTTATAATTTTTATTTTCATGTGGTCATAACCATCAGTTCTGTAATGCACTAAAATACCCCGCAAATTGCTGATGATTTTGTAAGCAACATTAAATAATATTTTTGCTTTTCAGAAGGACCATTCTGGTTTAATAGCATCTGTAAGAAAGTTTAAGATAATTTTCTCCCTGACTTTCGCTTGCCACTTAGTTATCATGTATTGTAAAGAGACCAAAAAGGGAGAACAGTTGCAATTTGTAGTAAGTAAATCTTCCATGTTAGAATTCTGGTCTGTGTTGCATAAACGAATTTGTCCTTACAATGTATCTACATTTTTTCTTGCCATTGGTTATAGTAAGACTTTTCATCCAGGAGCTTTGTAGGAATTTCTTTAAGGGAACTGGAAGAAAGCAATGACAGAACAAATGGCCACTATATTGGCAGAGTGTGTTGCTGTACAAATGTAAAGCAATATAAAACAAGGACATGTAACTCCACTAAGTCAAGATGCCAGAAGAACCTCACCTGAAAACATGAAAAACCCCCAAAACTTTCATTAAGCGTGACATTTGTTGCCTGTGTTACCTGCCTCATGTTATTTCATATCTTCTGGGAGCATATAGGGAACATAAGTGAACTGGAATTATCCAAAATCTCATGCCACTTGTGGCCTGGGAAAAGAATGGGATGAACTTGTGCTTACACTGGCAGGAACTTGCTCATAGTGAGGGTTGACCATAAGCAGGTGGGGCTTGCTCATGGGTTTATTTTTCTTAGCTTCAAAGCACCAATTCTTCCTTTGCTTTCAGGCTGTTTTTCAAGCAGAAGTCAGAATTATCAGAAGTTTCAGTCTGGTGAAAAGCTGTGAGGCAAGTTGCTATGCCAGCCGTGGTGGGAATCCCAGTGGGAAATTTTCAGGGGCCTGGGAACAGAACTGACTATGAGAAGAGAGAAGGGTCTAATGGGTTGCAGAAGGGGACCTATCAGATACTTTGATAGACTGGCTAGGATTCCTGCTACATGAAAAATTTACAAGAATTGTCTTCCAGGACTACAAAAAAATTGGGAAAACTTTATTGAAATGTTGAAATAAGCAGAGGGTGATTGATATCCAGAGACTACCACTAAACTTCTTTGCAAAAGCAGCTCAAGTTTCCCTTGAAAGGACAGAAAAGAGTGGCTGACAACTGAAGTCTGGATTATTTACTGCCAATGACTTCCTTAATTTATCTTCAGTGTGAGTTTTATTCATGCCCCAAGGTTCTAGGAGACTGGGAGACTACCTAGAAAAGAGACTGCTGGTACATGATGGCTGAAGCAGTTAGAATGATGTTGAACTGATGAGTCCAGTAAAAATAAATTCTGACAAGATGAGCATAAATAAAAGCAAGTGCATTCACGCAGCTCATTCACAAATTGCAGGTTATTTGCAGATAGTCATGCTTATAAGATGAATTACTCCACAATTACTGATAACACTGAAGCCAATATTCTGAAATGAGCCACGCTGATTTTCTTTATTCCTCCTCATACTTGTAAGATGGTTTTGAACACCTGATAGGTTAGAGAGTCAGGTTTAGCAGGGGAACAAGAGAGAAGTATGTTAAATACCTTTAACTGAAATGAAACTGCTTGCAAAAATATAATGAATACCTTAATGAAAAATTAATTTCATATAAAGCAGGAAATTGCCCTCTCTCCAACTCATAACTTCCTAAGCAGAGCTTCCTGTGCTTCACTCATGCCTAACGATTTTGGTGCCAGGCCAGAACAGAAGCATCTCAGGGAATGCAGCAGATTTTTGCACAATGTTTCTCTTGACATAAGCTTGGGAAGGACAAGCATTTATCCACTCTAAGGTTTCTTTTAAAAGCTTTTCTCACAGTGTATCTTGGTCAGGATCACAATAAAAGGAGGGGTCTTTTAGAGTCATTTGTGTCTGTGTACTGTTCTGGAGTTGACCTCTGCCTTCCAACTGTCTGAATTTCCATTTCTGGACAACTTCTTAGTGTTCTTCATTTTGCCATGCTGCTTCTGAAGTAATTGGTCTGCTCCTGGAATTTAATTTGGATGTCCTGGATATCTGTGCCAAAATAACTTTGTAATAGTAAGTATTATTTATTTTCCATTTAAGATGGGATCCTAGCATTTATAAGGCTCTCAGACTTCTTTTTGACTATTTAGTAATATGCACGACTCAAAACTGAGGTTAGCAGTGCATGGATAATATGGAGTAGTCAAATGATGACTGATCACGACTAGGCAAAACACTGATTAGTGTAGCACAAAATAACTGAAAAGTGAGGGGAATAGAGAGGAAAAGTAAATAAGTTAGTAGCAGCATGTGAATGGTAAATGATCTCTGAAAGCACCATGGAAAGACTTGTTGTGTTTCACTGGAATAATTCAGTACAGCAAAATTTCGTACTGGTCCTTTATGAGTGTTAATATACTTAACAAAAAAAAAAAAAAAAAAAATCCATCTTCCTGAAGAGAGCACTGATTGATTCAAGTAGGACTGTTCACATAAGCAAGATTTATCCACTAATCATCTTCTTTCATTGAATATTATACAGTCCTAAGCCTGAGTAAATGTCAGCTGATGATACTTTTGTGGCTTCTTTAGGTAAATATTTCATGATGATATTCTTGATTCTGTTCCTTTTCTTGGAGGCTTCAGATGCATTTTTACTTTGCTTTGTTGCTGCTGCTAGCTCCTGTGGTCTCTTTTTAAAATTATGTTCAAAGAAAATAGTAATTAATTAAGAAAATTATCTGTAGAAGTAGACTTTGATGGCAATAGCCGTAAAAAGAGTGACATTCACAGGAAAAAAATACTTTGCAAGCTGACAGACTATTTCAATAAAGCTCACATAGCCTCTCAGTGAGGGAAATGATAGGGTTTGTTTTTTCATGTGTTTGCAGTGCTGAAGCATTTAGACTACCTAATTTGAACCTTTAGATAATTAAGAATAGCTTTATATCATTAATGACTATATGCATGTTTAAGTGCTACTTTCTCTTTTGAAACTATTGGCTATCTTTGATACAAGGACAGCAGAGAGCACTTTGCTGACATTTGACTAATCTACACAGCTGCAATATTATTACAGGTAAACTACATCTTCAAAGCTATAGAGTTTGTGATATTAGTCCCTGTTTTGATGTCCAGCATCTATGTTATAGGGGTCTGGAAGGCAGGATTGCTCTTCTCTTTAATAACAGATCTTGGGATTTATTATTAAAGTATTTTTTTTTCTTCGCTGAATTAGCAGCAATTAAGTGCAGATTTTTGATGATGGTAACCAGCTGACTCAGAAAGGTATTTGTTTGACTTGTAACTAACTGTTGATTGGTCTGTGATCAAGTTATGGTATTTTATCTCAGGCACAGAGATATTTTTAAGGAATACATTGTATAAATAGAACCATGAGTTTATTTGACAAATCTTTGGTGCCCATCTATTGCTTCACTGTTGCTGGGTTAAGTAGTTGAGAGACAAATGTTCAAGTAACTCTGCTGGTTTAGTCTTTCTCATAAAACTTTAAACTTCCTTAATTGTGACCAGTCTCTTGGGTTTTCTACTTCTTCCCCCTTGTTGAAGACCAATAGAAAAATCCAGGCTTCTATTCTTTCAATTTTTCCTCAAAGGTATGAGAAAAATTAAGTAGACTCAGCTCTGCTGAAACCACTGGAATTACTGCCACAATTCTTTCTACGCATTGTGGACCTCATCCCACAGACTCGCCTTCCTCAGTAATTCTGTGCTATGCAATACATCACTGGTGTTTTACACTACCAGTTTCTTATTAACATCCAGTTTAAGAGTGATCTACACTTATCCTTTTCTTTGCAATAGAATTATACATACAAAACTTAGTGCAGAAGAGAACTTACTTTTTTTTTCCATCTGGAACAGAGGTGCTGAGAGTGCTAGAGTGTTACTTGTAGGGCTCTATGCTTATAAAGCAAATCCAAAGTAAGCTAGGGCATTTTTCAAAATTTATTCTGGTTAAAAATAAGCAACCCAATGTTTAATTTAACATTATGGTTTTGATTCAATTAACTGTTGTCTTTGACTTCCAGATTTATGTTCCTACTGAGCATGACTAAGCCAAATTCTATTAGCTGAACACTAGTGTCTTCAATTAATTTTAGGCTTTTGTAACTTTGCATAGTGGTATTTTAAAGCTAGACTATTTGAAAAAACACCAGGGAATTTAAAATTTAAGGTCCTTGGTTTTGTCCCCCTGCAAAAGTGAATCATGCTTCAAACATTTAATGTAAAACAAGGACTTGGGTGTATGAAACATGGAGTTACTAGCCACAAACAAAAAAAAATTAGTTTATGTTATCTAGTTCACTGACCAATTGTAGTTCACCTACCAAGTTTTAATCTTGTGCAACCTGAGCACTATATATCATTAACTTAAGAGTAGTGATGGTTGTTAACTGTCCCTCTTGACATAGGAAAAAGTTGTGCTCTTACTGCCTCCTGTGCTTTCCTTTCCTGTTAAACTTTCCCCCTCTCTATAGTTACGGTAAAAGTGTAGCACAAAATGACTGAAAAGTGAAAGGAACCGAGCTGCGCTCTGTTAAATATCTTTATTGCTGGCTTCCCTTTGAAAGGAAAGCTTCCTTTTGAAAGGAAAGCTGTGACCTCTCAGAGGTTCAATGGTTGGCAGTCAGATGGGCCTGATGCTGGAAGGCTCATTTGCCACACAACCCTTGCCTGTTTGTAACACAGCTTGGAAACAAGGTTTGCAAACTCTGCTCTCCTATTACATCTCTACAAAATCAATAAGCACAGAAAAACAAGTAAAACAAATTCATTTATCATCTGGAACGCAGGACAAGCCTATACTAATATTTAGGCTAAAACAAGAGGTCACCCTCAAGGTTTCCATTCCATTTCCTTTCACCTAGGGGTACCAGTGCCAGGTACTGCAGGAGTTTCCATCGCAGATTTTGGCTTTGGAGCAAAGCCATCCATAGTGTGATAGCTTGGCAAGGCCAGCCTGTGCAAACATAAAGCAATTGCTGCTCTCCTCTTCAGACATCCTGTAGGCCTGGAAGACAGAAGTGGGAAATTGGGATCGTTCTGTACCAATCCTGTGTGACATGCGTACAATGCAATCATGATTCAGAGGAAAGATGGTGTTTCAAAAATTGACCTCCTGTCTAATAATTAAATAGTTTTACAGCCTTGACAAGCCAGTGCCTCAGAGTAAAACTTGGGGATTTATAGTATTACAGGAAGGCAGATAGGAGCTGAATAAGGTTTCCAAATGAAGCTTAAGGTCAACATAGTCAGTGGTGGTCCTTCCTTTACAACTATCAAATCTCATAACAGCTCCTTCTTTCCATAATTATGGCTGCGTATCCAGACATATGGAAGATATAGTTGGCTATGGTTCTAAGGTAGATTTTTAAAAAAATCCTTCTCTGATAATTGTGTTCACCTAAATCATTTCAGTAAAAACTAATGGTGTGCAAATTTCACAGAAAATATTTAGGAGTTTAGACGAATAATCAATAAATTTCATATAAATGGCGTTTTGGTGGAGCTTTTGTTCATATGCTTTGAACGACCAGATCCATGATCATCAGTGTAATAACTGTATGCTTGCAACATAAAGGTCAGTGGATTTTGACTGCTGTAATTGTCCTTTCGTTATTCAAGAGTTTTATATTCTTCCCTTCTCTTAAATTCTCTTCACTAATTTTGACTAATGCTGTAAGGTACTTAACTTTGTTAATTAAAGGTACAATCCAATCACAATGCTTAAGGATGATGCTGCCTATGACATTCCTTATTCTAAAGAATCAGACCAAGTTTTTTAATCAACTGCTCTCTAAATTCTGTGGCAAATTACTAGTTACTGAGCTGTAACAGAGTAGAAAGACTCTGTTATGCAGACCTTGTCTGTATATCTGAACAGTAGCAATGTATAAAAAGCCATATTGAGAAGTGAGCTTGCTTGTTAGAAGTAAAACTGTTGTCTAAGCAGGATAGGTTATATTTTGCCATGTCTATTATTTTTTTGTAATCCTCTTGAATTACATGTCACTCAACTCCAAAAAAATTTTTTTCTTTTTCTGAGTTGATACTTCTGCTTCCAAATTATTTCACTGGCTTCTTTTGGATAAATCCTACGTGAAGCTAGATTTACTGCCAGGTTCAATTCCTTATCCCTCTGTGCGAAGGTCCAGTACAGCTTGATCAGTTTTCACCTTGAACCCTTTTCATCCTTCATTACTTTGCCATGTATGCCTTACACCTGGAAATGATTTGTTCTCTTACTGCACCAGTCTCTTGACATTCATCTCATTTAATCTCCTCAGTTCTGCCAACTGCCCCAAAATGGACCCAGGTGTAATCTTCTATTCAGATTACTGACAGTAATGTGATCTCATTCCATGTTTTTACAGATCCAAGCACAATTAGGTTTCAGTCTTGACTGGGGCCTTTGGACACCACAGAACACCTCACACAGTAAGTGAGAGGATGTATATTTCTTCTTTTTTTCTCAATAACTCTTGCACTTCTGTTACAATGGGATCATATACTAATGAGAAACACTAGATTACAAAATCCAAAATTGATTTTTTTCCAACTGAAAAAGGATGCTGATTTAAATCCCAGTGCTTTTTATAAGAGAGCTTTGAGTGACCCACTACACTGCCTATGCATACAGCAGTATAAAATACAAAATATCTATGACCTCAATCCATGTGGCTAAAAACAAACATTGCATCACAGGATGTTATTAGAGAATGAATTGAAAACACTTTACTCTGCATTGTAGTGTATCTCAATGGTTTCTTTCAGAGGTAAATTTTTTGGCAAACGACTTAGTGTTGTTGCAAAATATAATAGATCTTTTTGCAAAATTAAGAGCTTAATATCCCTTTTGTGTGTGTGCGTGGGTTTATTTTTTGTTGTTTTTTTGGGGGGGTTCTGGGGGTGTGTAGGAGTTTTTGGGTTTGTGTGTTAGTTTTGTTTGGGTGTTTTTGAAGGATGGAGTGCTGGTGTGTGGTTTAGATTATTTTTGCTAAACCCTTTCAGTTCTCCTCCCTCAACCTTTCTAAAGTTCTTAAAATTTCTTGTCTTTAGTTGCTTTTCCTTTTTTTTTTTTTTTTTTTTAAAGTTTCATTGTCTTGCCATACTAGTCTTCTGGGATGATTTCTCTGCTTGCTAATATGAGCCATCTATTGTCTGCGGACTGAAGCATTTACAAGGGTGACTACTGACTCCTTATGAGGGTTGAGCTCTATAATAAAAGCTATGTGGGAGAAGCAACTGCCATGCATCTTTCAATAGGTCAGCTGTTCCCTGTTGATTAATGTATCTCTCTCGGTAACTTCTGAAATGCTGGAATCCTGTAAGGCTCTTCAAACACTTGAAAAATCAGCCTTGCAGTTTTTAATGCTTCCTCTTTTCCCCACAAATGAGAACTTCTCCATAATATTTCTCTAAATTTTTTCTAAAGTCACATTTGCATGCAGCCTAGTATGAGATTGTTTTCAGTATAAAGTAAACTTATTCTTCTGTGGTGCTGTGCTGAAGAAATGGCTCAATTTAAATCTGTTGGAAGAATAGATTTTCAGAAAGGAGGAAATGCTTAAAAACAGTCTGTGCATATAACATAGACAAATAGATGTGCACTGGTATGTGTAATGAGCACTGTAATTGTTCCTAGGCTGCCAAATCAAGATTTCATGATACTTTGAAATATAATGCATGAAAGTCAGGACTTGTGGGGTTTTTTCTACTCTTTTTGAGTTGGGTTTTTTGGGAGGGGGGAGGGGGGATTGTTTTATTGTTTGTTTTTTCTTAATGGCAGGCCATATAATCAGTTAACCAAGTGATGTAATAAGTTTTAATGTAACTCAAAATAATGATGTCACCTAGGCTGGAGTAAGTGCTGCTTACGGAAATTGCTGCTTATCATCTCCATTTGAAGAAACAGAAGCTATTAAAAAGTACCTACCTCCTAAGAGCAAAAAGATAAAAAAACCCATTAAGCTCATCAGAGTACCACTCTGAAGCTCCAGTTTAAGGGAGTTAGAAATTATGTCCTTGTGACACAGCAGAAAAAGAAGAGAGAGTGCCATTTTGGAGGGGATATAGATAGGCACAAAAGACGCCATCTGCTCTATCAGCACGTGTCTATGGATGTTGATAGGGCTTAGAGCTGCTGTTTATAGAATCACTCTGGTTTAAACTAAACTTCAGGTACCTGACGGATGTCTAGGGTTCTATTTAAACCATGTGCATTTCCTAAAGAAGTAAGTCTGCCAAGGTATGAGACTATTCAGTTGACTGTTGGCATGTCTGATGTCCGGGGACAATCTAACAACAGAAATATGATTGCCTACACTATTCATACAGGTTGTGGGGTTGAGGGGATGTCAGTTTGGGCGATTTTTGTTTTTGGCAGGGTGATTTATATATCTTCCAAAGTTTCCATTTATTTTCTAAAATCTGTTCTGGAGATATAGAGACAATGCTAAATAATAGGGTTTACTGATATTAAAAGAAGAGCACAGTAAGACATTACTATACCATTTTGTGATTTCTGTATGTTAGGCATGCACTCTATTGCAAACAGTGCACTCTATTTGCACCACGTTGCAAACCGTTCCAGGTGTTAACCAGTAAAGGGTTCAGACTGTGCTTGTTTTGTGTCAAAGACATTCCATATTCCTTTGTGTAACACCAGTGCCTTACCTGATGAAAAATAATGGCATATTTATTCTTTATTATTATTCCAATTTGCTTCTGGAATAATCCAGCACATCACTCTCCTGTTAACCAATATTTTCTACTGTGATTTCTTTCATTGTATTCTATCCTTTTTCCTTTTGATTTATATAAACACCTGTTTTGTTAAAGTCCTACAGTCTCCAAAGATCTTTGCATTTCATATGATTGATTATAAGATTCTAATGGTTAAATTAGTTTCCTAGGGTTTGATGGTTCAACTCTGAAATGGATCACTACATATGAAAATCTAATATGCTAAAGAGAAAATATAACACTTATATCAGGGACTTTTCCATTTATATTCTTTTATAACAGCAGAACAGGTGAAACTACTTAATATTATTTTGTCTAATATGTCTGTCTTTGTATATTTTTTAATCTTTTATTTTTGTTGTGGTATCCTGTTTGTTAATTGCACAAATGCCAATGTGCTAGTGATTCTATGAAGAGAAAGGGGGCAAGATGAAAATACCCATTAAAAAGTAGTCAATGAATTCCCTGTTTATTTCTTCTATTCTAAAAATGCAGTTATTTTGGAAGTGTGACTGTTTACTCTTTAAAATGTTGAAGTTGAAAGGTCTGGAGACTGAAATTCTCTCTCTCCATGAAATCACTAAGGTCATTGTCAGCAGTTCTCGTTTCATTCATGTTGTTCTGCTAATACACCTTAATCTGTCAAGGGGGACCTGAGCTAATCACAGCTTTTCCGTCAAGGCTGCTGGAACAGCTTTAGGTTGCTGTTATTGCTCTCCTGATTTCCTGATTTGGACACACCCTTGCTATAATAAAGTTATTAAAAAGACAATACTCATTAAGAATCTTCATAAATACTACTGTAGACCTAGAGATATGATTGTGAAGCTAATCCATGCCTTGGTTTGTGTTGCAAGTGCTGGTGGCAGGAAACACGTTGAGTTACTGGAGTCAGCAGTTTAAGGACTTCTCTGTTTTATGCTGTCATTTCGAGCCTCAAACTGTTGAGAATATGCAGAATCTTTATTTGCTCTGCTGCTGATTCGCCCTTATTCAGAAGGTGAAGGATTTAGATGTAGGAGGAGTTGATCTACAGGACTGCTCATGTAATTTGATTTTTCACTGAAATGTATGTGACCCCGTCGTGGTTTAACACTGGCCAAACACCAGGCACTCATGAAGGCCACTCACTCACTCTCCCATGTTACAGCTGGGCAGAGAAGAGGAAAATTAAAGGGTTCATGAATAGAGATAAGGACTGGGGCAAAATATCCCAAGGGCAAAACAGGCTCATCTTAAAGAGACAAAGTGAATTTATTACAAAACCAGAGGAGGGTAATGAGAAGTAAAATAAACCCTTAAAAGCACCTTGTTTCCCCCCAGCCCCTCCCTCCTTCCCACCAACAGTGCAGGGAGACAGGGCCTGGGGGTTGGGGTCAGTTCGTCACTCGGGATCTTTTTCTGCTGCTCAGGGAGTGGAGTCCTGCCCCTGCTGCACTGTGGGGTCCCTTCCATAGGGAGACAGTTCTCTGTGAACTTCTCCAGTGTAGCTCCAATTTCACCAGATGTAGTACTCCCAAAACTGCTGCAACATGGATCTCTCTTTCCATGGGGTGCAATCCTCCAAGGACAGGCTGCTCCAGCCTGGAAGCAGGGCCCCCTGTCTCCACCGGGTCTCCCACTGGATCACAGCCCCCTCCAGGCATCCACCCGCTCCGGTATGACCACCTCCCCTATGGGCTGTGGGTGGATCTCTGCATCCCCCATGGAATCCCATGGGCTGTGGGTGGATCTCTGCATCCCCCATGGAATCCCATGGGCTGTGGGTGGATCTCTGTATTCCCTATGGATCCCCATGGGCTGTGGGTGGATCTCTGCATCCCCATGGATCCCCATGGGCTGTGGGTGGATCTCTGCATCCCCATGGATCCCCATGGGCTGTGGGTGGATCTCTGCATCCCCCATGGATCTCCATGGGCTGTGGGTGGATCTCTGCATGCCCCATGGATCCCCACGGGCTGTGGGTGGATCTCTGCATCCCCCATGGATCCCCACGGGCTGCAGGACCACAGCTTCACCATGATCATCACCATGGCCTGCAGAGGAATCTTTGTTCTTCTTCTGCTGCCTGGTTTTATATGTTTTATCTTTTGTGCCACATTTAATAAGCATAAAATGAATCCCTGATATTTAAAGAATCATGGCAGGGCTGATTATTTCCTTGTGCAGCATCAGTGATGCCTTGGTTTTATGAGCAGCTTCATGAAAAGTGGCCAAAGGATGACAGGTTATGCAGTAACCATGCATGACAAGGTGATCAAGGCAAAGGTCCTGCCAACAGTTGTGGCATCACAGAAAGCTGAACTGATTGCACTGACAAGAGCCCTAGACTTGAGTGAAGAAGGTAAATGCATGGACTGACTCTAAATATGCATTTATTGTTGTCCACCCCCATGGAGCCATCTGGAAGGAGAGAGGACTTCTGAATGCTTAAGGTAACCAAATCAAACATGCTGAACAAATACTTCCCCTCTTAGAGAGTATTTAAAAAACCTGCAGAAGTAGCTATCATGCATTGTAGAGGTCACCAAAAAGGAAAAACCACTCTAGAATTAGGAAATCATTTTGCTGATAAAACAGCAAGGGGAATTGCAGAAAAAGGTATTCTCAGAGTAATTCCACAAAAAAGAGATTGATTTGTTAGGGTTCACCCCAAAATATGACCAAGCAGACCACAAACTAATTAAGTTTCTTAAAGCTGAGATCACAGATAGTGGATGGGCTGTTACACCAGCAAATCAGGTTGTAGTCCCACCCCTGATTCTTTGGGAGCTGGCTCAGAGAGAACAAGAAAACCCACATTTTGGGGTTGAAAATCTTCTGAAACATCTAAAAAAGGTAGTAGTAGGAAAAGGAGTGACTGCATTGTATGATCAATAGTGAGCAAATGTAATATCTGCTGTAAAAACAACCCTAATATGAGGAAAAGAGTTGTGTTAGGAATAACAAAGGGAGGGGATCTCCCTGCAGGTTACTAGCAAATAGATTTTGCAGAGTTGCCATGCAAAGAGTGGTACTAGTACATACTGGTATTAGTTGACACCTTCAGTGGAATGCCAGAGACTTACCCCTGTTACACTAACACAGCCAAGGAAGTGGTGAAATTTTTACTTAATCATATAATTCCAAGGTTCAGGATTCCCTTGAGGATGTCATCAAACAGGGGACCACACTTCATCGCAACAGTAGTCGAAGAGGTTAGCTGGATTTTGGGAATTACTTGGGATCTGCATACTCCTTATGGATCCCAAGTGAGTGGTAAATTTGAATGTGTGAATGTGACTCCCAAAACGCAAATTAGCAAAATTTGTCAGGAAACATCCATGACATGAGTTCAGGCCTTGCCCAAAGCAATCTATATACAACCAAGACAGAGGGATAACAACAGTCCCTATGAGATTTAATTTACACAGATATCTAATGGCTTTAGGTTCCACTTTGCAGAAGCTTCAGACTTACATTGTGCTATGCAGACCTATAGGTCTGAACACACCTGGATATCCCTTCCAGCCTGGAAACTGGGTCTATGTTAAGTAGTGGGACAGTGATCCTCTACAAGCCAAGTGGAGAGGACCATTCCAAGCCCTGCTGACCACCCTCACCACAGTCAAAGTTGCTGGCAAAAGACCCTGGATTCACTACTCCAGAGTTATGAAAGCTTCTGTTTCTGAAACAACTGTAAAAACAGAAACTAATGCAGATGAAAATATTCATTAAATGATTTCCCTTCTGTGCTTAAAGAACTGTTTATGATAATAATTATTTTTCTTTGCTTGACTGTACCTGACTGTAAAAGACACTACTACTGTTAGATATTTATTACTGTTCATTACTGTTTATTGTTATTATTGTTATTGTTAATCAATTACTGTTAGACACTAATCTATTATTAGATATTTACTGTTAGATACATACTGTTATTAGATACTTATTCAATATTAGATATTTATTTAATATTAGATATTTATCTGTTGTTACTTACTATTGTTAGATGAATTGTTAGATCTATTGTTAGATCTACCTATTATTAGTAAATATTTAGAATAGAGATTCAACAAGGTAAAGGCTTTGTCAAGCCTCTAAAGGGGGAAATGATGCCTTGGAGTTTAGCTTTTACATTTTTAAGATTCTCTGCTGTTTAATGTGTAACTCTGAAACTTCATTGTAGGTGTTAGTAGGTTCTCTTCACAGGGTAGTTAGACAAAACAATCCCTTCCCAGCTAGAGAATGAAGGATACCCATTACCCAAAAAATTCGAAGGGAAGGGGGCAAGGGGCTGATACTTCATAACCCAGGGCTGTGGTTGGATGATCGAGCCCAATATACAGATGAACCAAAACTTATAAAAGTGTAAAAACTCACGACCAGGATCCACCTTGGATTTGACTTGCGTGTAGCCCTGCCTGGAATCTTGCACTGCCCAGGGTATATCCTTTCAATAAATACCTACCTTATTCCTTTTTGCTTTGTCTGGTCTCTGTTCCAGGTCAGCCTTTCTAGTCATCATCAGTGGCAAGTTAACCTCGCAAGGAATAGGATAAATCCTTGTATGCTAAGGTACCTGCTTGTGACTTCATCTTACTGCTGGGAATCAGGACCAGGATACTTTAATATTGGATCTGACAGTGACTCTGTGTCCTAATAATTCAGTGTTTCAGATCACTACTATCACTAATAGTAGTGCCCTTGCTAGACAGTGTGCTGGGACCATTTCTACCCTGAGTCATTTTCATCTGCAGCTGGATGAAATATAGCTTAACTTCAAACAAGAGAGAGGCTGATTTACAGCAGGCAGAAGTGTAGCTATATATTTCAAATATATTTTCAACACTGAGGTTTTCATGACTAAATGCCTATCTTTTCCCAGGCTTCTTTGAATGTGCAGAGTCTACAAAAATTCAGATCATACAAACTGCAGTACCAGAGAAAATTGTTCCAGCTGCCTCCTCATTCATTCATTCGACTTAGTCATCCAAAACACACCAGGAACTTTATAGGTGCCATAAGTATCTTTATTTTTCAAGGCTATATCCTGCCTGGTCATTGACAGAGATTTTGTGACAGTTACTTGCACTGTCCATAGACATAGAAACCAGTAGTTCCTGATTTCTCTTCTGGTCCTTTGTGTGAGTATGTGTGCATCAATGCCCCTGGAAGAATGGCCATCTTCCAGTGTATCTCAGTTTCTCTCCTGTAAGTCATTACAAGGATATCTCTTCAGGGAATTATGTGGACACCTGGTAGTGTCATTGTAGCTACAATCTGCCTCAACTTTATACTACAATGAGCAAGCTAGATTAGAAACTGAAAAAATGATAGGGAAAAAATGAGAGAGAGGAGGAACAGTGCAGGAGTAAACGTTAAAAAAAAAAAAAAAAAAAAAAGACTATTTTGAGGAAAAGCAAAGAAAAGGAGAAAAATACCTGTAATGACTGAGACACAGACTCAGACCAGCAGGGAAACTGAATAATTTATTCAAAGAAATGAGTTGGTTTTGCACACGTTTTCAAAGCACAGTATTTCCTTATATGGGAATTCTCACTCCATGACCTATCTCATGTTGCCATGTCAGCAACACGCTTTCTTAATGTCCTTCTATGGGGTGATCATATGTTGTTCACCCATCTGTCAGCCCCTGGCAGGCTCCTCTGCCATAAGGCACTGCCTTTGAGACCTCCTCCTGCCAAGGAGACAAGCTGCCATGTGGTGCCATATGCTTTTCCATGGTGCCATGTGCTTCTTGTACAGCCATGTGCTGCCATGTGCTGCCCTGTGCTGCCCTGTGCTGCTCTGTGCTCCTTCATGCTGCCCTGTGCTGCCCTGTGCTGCCCTGTGCTCCTTCATGCTGCTCTGTGCTGCCATGTGCTGCTCTGTGGTGCCCTGTGCTGCCATGTGCTGCCATGTGCTGCCCTGTGCTCCTTCATGCTGCCATGTGCTGCCATGTGCTGCTCTGTGCTGCCCTGTACTCCTTCATGCTGCTCTGTGCTGCCATGTGCTGCCCTGTGCTCCTTCATGCTGCTCTGTGCTGCTCTGTGCTGGCATGTGCTGCCATGTGCTGCCCTGTGCTGCTCTGTGCTGCCCTGTGCTCCTTCATGCTGCCATGTGCTGCCATGTGCTGCTCTGTGCTGCTCTGTGCTGCCATGTGCTGCCCTGTGCTGCCCTGTGCTGCCCTGTGCTGCCCTGTGCTCCTTCATGCTGCCATGTGCTGCTCTGTGCTGCCATGTGCTGCCCTGTGCTCCTTCATGCTGCCATGTGCTGCCATGTGCTGCTCTGTGCTGCCATGTGCTGCCCTGTGCTGCCCTGTGCTGCCCTGTGCTCCTTCATGCTGCCATGTGCTGCTCTGTGCTGCTCTGTGCTGCCATGTGCTGCCCTGTGCTCCTTCATGCTGCCATGTGCTGCCATGTGCTGCTCTGTGCTGCTCTGTGCTGCCATGTGCTGCCCTGTGCTGCTCTGTGCTGCCCTGTGCTCCTTCATGCTGCCATGTGCTGCTCTGTGCTGCTCTGTGCTGCCATGTGCTGCCCTGTGCTCCTTCATGCTGCTCTGTGCTGCTCTGTGCTGCCATGTGCTGCCATGTGCTGCTCTGTGCTGCCCTGTGCTGCTTCATGCTGCCGTGTGCTGCTATGTGCTGCTCTGTGCTGCCGTGTGCTGCTTTGTGTTCTTACCTGCTGCCATGTGCTGCCATGTGCTTCTGCAGATGCATCCCACAGCCTACAGCTCAACTCCATCCCATCCCTTCCCACAAATACATGTTAGAAAGAAGGGACAGACAAGACTTGTATATCTGCCACTTTAGTAGCTGAATTTCCCATAAACTTCTATTGAGATCCGATTAGCTCAGCAGGGAGCAATATATGTGGGAAAGCATTAGATGTAACTGAACTTGTGATAAATCCTCCTGCAGCCAAGCATTAGTCAGACATATACTGATCTAATAACAAGTCATGATTACAGTTTGATCCTGACTGGTACTTTCAGAATTATGGGTAAAATTGATCGTTTAGTGTTGACTTCTACAATTCCCCAAGGTAACAGTATGGGGTTCTCCTTAACTAAAGGAATTATTCAATTTGAGGCAGAAGCCATATAACTGCACAGTTTTGACACAATTGGCATCATTAATATTGTCACAGAGGTAGGTGTATGTGAACAGCTTCTAAACCAGGTACTAATCACATCCCATGTAGTAAATTTCTTAGCACCTTACTTAACATTTTAAAATCTAAGATACTATGTTTTAAAACCAGCTGGCTTTCTGATTTTCAGTTTGGAAGATCCCTTTTTGCTCCACCTTTCCAGATGTGATAGGCATTTCTCAAAGGCTTCATTCCTCTGGTGCCTGAAAGTAGAAATGCAGTATAAGAGCATCGCTGATGTTCTTCATGATGTTGGGTGTGATGAATAAGAGAAAGTAATAATTTATATTTGTCGTTGTTATTACACCTTAAAAAATGTGCACCTGGTCAATAGAGATAAGATTGTTTCTTTTCCTGTGGTATCTAGACTACATCTGTGTGAGTCATTGTGGTTAGGATCTGTCATTTTTCATGGGGAAATGAAACAGAAAATTAGGGAGCCTATTTTCTTGAAAATGGGGATTTAATTGCCCTGTTGTCTCACATAAAATATTTTTTGTAAAAATTCCATTTTCTTATAAAGCTCTTGATTTTATTTTAACAAAAAAATTTGCACTTTTAAAAAAATATAGAATAAATTAATTCTTCTTGAGTGACTTTGCATGCTTTTAAGATTTAACTGAATTTATTTTGTACTGTAAACAGACAATATTCTTGAACACCTTGTGCATATGTGTTTGATTTCTACAAGGGTCACATGCAGTTTATATGCTAAGATCATAAGGACACTCAGCATTAAACTTCTTAGTAGAAAGAAATCTGACCCTGACATCTGTTTGGTGGAATCATAGAAGGTAGTACTTGCTTAGTACCTGTATACGTAGTGATATATCTTAAATGGTTTATAACTAGGATCATTACAGATGTTTCTGTAATTACAGATACTTCTTTTTCCAAAGCTTAGTGTGTTTTCATTGTCATCATCATGATTCTTAAGTAATTTTCATAATCTATCAGTATATATAATGCCAAATCATATATCTCTAGTGAGTATCCAGCCTAGCCTTGAACACTTCCAGGGACGGGGCATCCACAACTTCTCTGGACTACCTTAGTGCCTCATCATCCTCAGAGTTAAGTATTTCTTCCTAATTCCTAATATATAAACTAAATCTACTGTTTTTTAGTTTGGATCCATTCCCCCTTGTCCTGTCACTACCCTCTCTCCATCTTTCTTGAAGGTTCCCTTCAAGTTCTGGAAGGCCCCAGTGAGGTCACCCCAGTGCCTCTTCTTCAGGCTGAACAAACCCAATTCTCTCAGCCTTTCCTTGTAGGCGAGGTGCTTCATCTTTCTGATCATTGTGGTGGCCTCCTCTGGACTCACTCCAACAGGTCCATGTTATTCCTATGCTGGAACCCCAGAGCTGGCTGCAGGACTTGAGGTATGGTCTCACCTTCTTAGAAATTATGGGTTGTAATGAGGTAGACATCTGACTTAATTTTTAAAATGTAATGATTTCTGGGGCAAAGAGGTGATGAACTGTATCTTCAGCTAACAATTCCCATTAGTTTTAGAAGAAAAAGCACCAGCATAGAAAAGAAGTGGTTAGAGGATTTGCTGACAGATGGAGTAGCTAGTTCTCTTTGTAGCTCTGGTTTGGATCAAGAAAGAAATGCTAGTGAGATTTTTGGGAAAGAGACTAGAAGTGATTAATCCAAAGTAGAAAAGACAAGTGAGAAAGAGGAATGTGACCTGGTGCAGGCATTCAAGTGCAGACAAAAGCCTTGAAGAGTCTGTCAGTTAGAGTTTGGCACTTGGTCATTGTTATATAAAAATATCTATAAAAATATCTAATTCCTGCAAAAGTACAGACAGCCTGTAAACCTGATTAGTATTGCAAGAACCTCTATGATCCTAGAAAAGAGCTTTGTAGAGCTTGGTACACATTACTGGCCAGGTTGGGGGAGAGGACGTCCAGCCACAGTGGTGCAGTAACTATTGCATGTAAATAAAGCTTCCTAACCTGGAAGGAGACATGAGGGCCTGAGATGGCCCATCTGGATGACCCAGTCACCTGGAGGAGGGATATCTGGCTCATACAGTCATGCCATCTTCACCCAGATGTACCACATCTCCATAACCCCAGTAGATTGACTGATTTCTTTCCTCCTGCTTGGCACCTGGGAGATAACTGGCATACACACAATGAATCTGACACATAGGATCCAGACCAGTTGAGAAATCAGCTGAACTCCTCTTGTGGGTCACTTTGTCAGCAGAATTACTCTGGCTTTAGAAAAGTAAATCCTAGTTTAAAATTTTATAACTGCAAATTGAACTGCACCCACTGCTGTGATGAATGTAGGTGGGTTTTTTCCATTCAGGCATAAAAACTGGTGTTTATCTCTAATGGTAAGTGTACAGGCTATCACAATATTTATTTAATTTCCAAGTGTGGTGGCTTTCCTGCTGTGACCCAAGGTAGTCTCTGTTTTCTGCATAAACATTGTTTAATAACAGAATAACAGACTATCACCCCAGATTCTGTACTCTTGTGTTAATCAGCTAAGTGTTTTTTAAGATATGCATGACAACAATTGTATTGCTATAAATGTGAGTACGTAAGGCAAAATTTTAAGGTACACATTTATCTTAAAATCTCTTTGGTGAATACAAACAAAGGAAAAGAACCTTGCGTCTCCCTTGTATTGAGGAGATCTGTATATTGTATCCTTTGGACATTTCTCAATGTCTGGTGAAATGACCCTGTATATTGAAGAAAATATTAATTTTCAGACATATTTTCATGGTTTTGAAAGATGGAAAAAACCTGAAGTGCTGAGAATTATAACATGTTAGCCTAACTGTTGAGCAAAATAATTTATTTTGTTCTAGTGTAAGGTAACCAAGATTCTGATTTTGTGTGATGATTTACATCCAGCTGTAATATGGCTTGTTGCAAAATTGCTGTAATAAGAGTTGCAAATATCTATCAAGGAGAAAAGAGTAATTAGAAATAAAAACCTATGTAGGAAAACTCAATGCTATAAATAAAAATGTATGCTATAAATAAATAATGTATAAATGTGTAGATCCTAGAGTGCCAATAAGCTGCACCTGGACAACCTCTCCTGAATATTCCACCAAGGTCAGGGGCCCAATTAAATGGTAGAAGATGATATCGTATTTCTGGGAAGCCAGCTGTTCTCTAGTATTACTCAAGGGAACCCATTTAGATGTGAAGGTATTATAAACATTACTCCAGCAGTGGGCTTCTAGTGATAAAGTTTCTCCTTTAGTAACCAAGGGTAATCTTCCCTTCAAAGAAAAATTCCTGATGTCAGACATTTCTTTTGGCAACAAGATAAATTATAATTATGTTAGTTTTGTCTGAACTTTATCCTTCTGATAAACCAGTGATTTATCCTATAGGTTTTTGAGCAGTATTTTAAGGAATGTTTTAGTAGGATACAATTTTGTTATTGTCTCATATATTTTAGGAATTTAGGAATTATTTTAGGTAATCAAGTTTTTTTTTTTTTTTTTTTTTTTTTTTTTTTTAATGAATAAAGCAAATAGTAAAAAGAACAGCTATGCTCCTGTTAATTTTCTAGGCATTCCCAGAAAACAGCTATCATAGGGAGGATTTGACTTGTTATCTGGAGCAAGTTGCCTTGCTATGTATTCCTATCTATAGATATAACATAAAGAAATTATAATAATTTAGATTAGGCATGTAACTTTTAGACAGCTAAAGCTGAGCCTGGCTTCTAACTGTTGTTTAAAAGAGTCATTCTTGTTGTTCAGAACCCTTGATTTTTTTTCAATTGCATGTAATAGGAATCTATTTAAATCAGCCTCTTTTCATGTTCTTGTTTCAGCTGCTGAAGAGCTGCTATTTGTCAATCCCTTTCACTAGCAGTGTCAGTATAAATTCTTTTATGCCTGTATTGATGCTGTCAGATGGTAGCTGGCAGGCTTATTGCTTTGGAGATGCTAAAACTTCATGTGGGAACAGTAGGATGCGGAGCATTTTCAGGGAAGAGAAATCCACCAAGGGTTTCTATATGTGTGCAGAGATGATGTTGCTGTGGAAATAGAAATTGAATTGAATTGAAATACAGTGTCATTTTCTTGTTTTGAAGTCCTTCCTGAGCATCCTCTTTTGGCATTTGGATCCTGGGTTAGAGGATCTTTTGTTATGTAGCACTGTGCCATATTAATGTTTTTAAATAAATCGGACCTTTTTGAACATAAGAATTAACAGCACTAGACACTATTGGTCCAGTAAGGACAAAAATTGAAGGCCTGGATTTTTTACCTGAGAGAACTGATTCCCAGGGGATTTGGGGAGACCAGTTCTCGACAGATTCATGGGGAAATAAATCACAAGGGAAGCGTTTGTTCCTTTTGCATAGGCTGCAAGCCTCATAAGCCATCTGTTGATAAGCTGCCTTCTGAGGAATGCTCTTCATAATTCTGTCTCCTGCAGCCTAGATATATTCCCTTTCCAAAGGGCTGACCTCATTGGGGCCTTTGTGGAAAGCATAAGACAGTGTGGGAAATGCCTGAGTAGGTAATAAGCTTGTTTCCCCTTTGCTTGGAATTGTAGATCAAAGGCTTCTGTAATTTTCACAGGTAGGAATGATTTGCTAGTACAGAGATCAATCTAATTAAATTTAGTAGGTGCTTCACAGTGTGCACACACTCCTACAGATGTACCCCTGAATATCCAGTATGGCATGGATTTTTGCTCTTTCCTGTTTTCTCTTAAGTGTTTAGAGGCTGAAATGTTATGGGGGGGGGGGTGTCTTTCTTGCTTAGAGATTCTAAACACTTCAGTGGACCTCTGTGCTTTGTAGACTTCTTTTTCAAACATTGTGGGAAAAAACCTAGTACATGCTGTTGAAATGACAGACTTTCAAAACTGTTTTTGTTCTATGTGCGTGCAGTTCACAAGCATAAAATAGAAACAAGTTTAACAAATATGACTTTATATATCAGCTGTGAACATTAATGTGTTTAAATGCTCTTGATTACTTGATAGACAGATAAAAAGGGTTCCAAAATCCATCAGTCTCCTTTCAAAATCATTGCTGTTATAGTTGTATTACTAAAAGTAGTGCCTACATCCCTGATATGGATTTAAAATATCTATAGTGTTTACTTAGAGGTTATTAATGCACTTATCTTTAAGCTTCTGATTTTTCTAGCTCTCGCCAGTTCAGATGGGCTTTCATTACCTCCATGGAACAAGACTGTTCAGGTCAGGTGTTTTGGGTGATCTGGTTTCGTGTGTTGTATACAAGGTAAAGATATAGACAGTGCCTCTCAGAGAGTAGTCAACAACAGTGAAAAAGCAGAGGAAGATATGAAAAGAATGTATGCTGCTCTCAGCCTGCCACCATCATCTCATTTGAAATTGTTGCTATGAGGCACACTTTTAGTAGGGTTTTCATGGACAAATTTCTGCTTAAAGGGATTCCTTAGGTGCCTTAATTTAAAAATCTTAAGAAAAAAATAGGTAAATGCATGGAGATCTACTACTCGATGTCAAATATGCTGGATAAATGATGATGTGATGTACTCAAAACTAATCTTAGAATTGGTAGCTAAGACACGTTGAGCATCCAACTGTAGTGCTCACTGCAGATAAAACACTGCAATGTCTGGTACTGGTGATTTTTAAAGTAATTTGTAAAGTTATGTACATTTGCTTGCACAACAGTTGTCATAAGTGGCTTTTAGCTAAAGAGTGCATATCATCATCTTGATCATCATCAAAGAGGGAGTTGAATTCAGGGGGGCAGGTTTTCAAAGAAGAAAGTACTGGCCACTGTCAACTAATCCACACTATTCCAGAATTACATATTTCTTGTCTTGTCCACAACAGAGAATATTCATCCTAAATCTCAACCCTTTCCTAGCAGCCAGTTTCCTTAGTA
This sequence comes from Muscicapa striata striata, assembly GCA_030060385.1. NCBI lineage: Eukaryota > Metazoa > Chordata > Aves > Passeriformes > Muscicapidae > Muscicapa > Muscicapa striata. The sequence continues at coordinate 503,819 of JAREIS010000394.1, forward strand.
ACAAAGCCAATGATTCACTGAATTAGACCAGGGTAACTATGGAGCCATACTACTGACTTAATTTGAGACTAAATTCTGATGTACCTGGAAATAGAACCGGCATTAATAGCATTACATGATCTCTTATTGGAATCTTTTTTCACCTCAGTTAACTAATCCATGACCAGTGAGCCAAATAAAGCCCCACCCTACATTTTGCCTCCTCCTGGGTTCAGACCCCTGGCTGTCTTCTCTGTTAAGTGATTAAAATGCAAGGCATATCCAGTGATATGAAAAGATTTGTCTGTGTTCCTGAATCATTGCCATGTTGCCCCAGGATAAGGCTTTTTAGCATATCTGAAAGAGGGTATGTGTCTCTTCTGCTAACTAGGACATGTCAGATGAAGATTTGTCTCAGAAGTATCTTAATTCCCCTCCATATTTTTTTCTAGAGAGCCAATCCCTTTATAATCCTTTTGAAATTAGAGATATATTAAACTAAAGTTAAATTAAGGCATAGCTACCAGTGAACTTAACAAAGTTTCAGTGAGGATTATAGCACCAAAATTTGAGAGACCAACAAATCATGTCCTCCTGCCATGTTATCACCTGTCTGCTTACCCAGGCTTCAGTCATGCCTTGCAACTGCCCTTGCCATATGTCCATATCATGTCTTTATTTAATTCCATACCCCTTACATATACAGTAGGTAGTCTTTCATTTCTTACCCTCCATTCTCTCAGCTCTGAATTAGAGGAATATTGTTCAGCTCTTCATTTTGATACTTTTTCATCTAATTTTTGTAGCAGTGCAGTACTATTTAGCTTCATGTCAGCCACAGCTGAATTGAAGTTGCTCTATTCAATCCAGGATACTCAAGAGGAAATAGCCAAATAATAAAGCAGCACATGATCTGTGTTTAGCAATTGAGTTTGCTCGCTTCAGCTTGTAATCTGTAGCTGCTTTTTCATGATGCTGCTAATTCAAACAGCACTACCTCAGCATTATTTCATGTGGGTTTTTGATAGGCTAACAATTTGGAGTTTGTAGTATTGTTTAAGTCAATTTTGTTGTAAAAATGTTCAAGTTCTATCTTGACTCAACACTGCACTCAATAAAAGCCAAAATTAGAAATACTTGTAATTAAAACATCATCATTGTCATCTAAATTGCTGCCCATCTGGATCAGGCTGAAGTGCACAATGCATTGATATGCAGAGATAGAGTTCCAGACTCTGCAAGTTCAAATATTTCTACGTATTCCTGTATCAGATACACTCATTTGGTTGCTTAAAGTTTGCTTCTCCACACTATAACAGCTGGAGACTTGCTTTGCTTTAGAGAATATAAAAAACTGGAAGAAGTATCTGGAGCTGACACACACACATGAAATTCTGCCATACTCTCAAGGCAACAAGCCAACACCAGAATGGCTGCCATGGCATCTCAATGCCCTGACTCTTCCCCTGCTTGCCAAAATTAGGCTTGCATGAGTGCCAACATCTGGTGCAAGCCATACTGTATTTTGGATCTGTGCCTTGCCACCACCTGGAAGACAGACTATAAATTAAAGCCTGGAACTGAAAGGCATTTGATTTTGTGAGCTGTAGAGAACATAACATTTTTGTTTGTGTCTACTCATCTGAGTATTTCACATTAGATAATAAACTGAGAGGACTGCATGTATCTAAATCTGAACTAACTACTTAATGATGGAACTTTTTATAAATTAGTCAACTACAGCTAGCAGTCAAACCAAATGGCAGCAGATGGACTTCATGGTATCTATTCCTAACTCTTTGTTACTCTGATAGTCCCTCCAAATTCCCCTCTTATTGCAACCTCTTTGTTTTAAACAAGCACAGTTGCCTTATTTTTCCTAATATTTGCTCAGCTGCTTTACCCAGAGCCCTCTATTGCAAAGGATTATAAAGGCTTAGTCTGTGGCTGAGCCACTGACTCCTCAGCGCCTTCATTGTCCTTCCAGCATACTGGCTTTTGAAGCAAACATCCAGCTTCTCATCCGTATTTTCAAATCTGATCATGGATTTTCTCAGCAAAGCATTTCTTCTTTGGGAGGTTTTTCATTTGTCCTCTCTAGTTGCATCTACATTGCCATCTGCCCAAAAATGCCCAGTCCTCTCATCGTGGCCTGGGATCTTCCCTTTCTCTGAGATGTGTCCTTTACAACAGATGAGGTAATAATAGAAAATAGGACCTGACATGCAATCATTATTTAGCCTGCCTGCAGGTATGAAACACGGACTCCACAGCTTCTCTTCACTGTTTATTCTTGGAATTGGTTTGGGGATTTTTGGTCAGTGGGGGTTTGTAAGGAAGGATGAATCTGGAAAATCTTACAAGTATAAAAGCTTAGATTCTGAGAATATAGAAACCACAAGCGACATAGAAATGAAAGCCGTCTCTGAGATACCAAACCTCAGTTACTAAATAACTAAAAGACAATAGGATGGCCTGGCAGAGGATAATCCCCTCCTGATTAAACAATGCCCGGTCCTGGAGAAGCAGGTCCGAAGGTCACAGAAGATCCTCCTAAGGTCCAAAGAGTAGTTTTTAGAGTTTAAAGTGTAACACAGTATGGTAATAGAATGATTCCTATAGGCTTTATGTAAATGCTATAGAATTTGTATCTTGTGTTAGATTGGTTACTGGAAATTAGAATATGCAACATAGGAGAAGATTTATTGTATTGTAAACGGAAAATCGCGCTCTTCTCCTCTCTTCTCTTCACTCTCTTCATTCCCTTCTCTTAGCTTTCTCCTCTTCCCCTCCTCTCTCTCACCATCCCCCTTCACCCCCACTCTCTTTCTGTCCTGCTCAAGAGCCGTGGCTGGCGGCTCTTAGCAGGACTCTTTTTCACCCACACCCTAATAATAAACCGCAACTTAGTAACTAGCTTATATAGAGTGCCTGAGTTTGTCCAGGAGGCTGTCCACCGACACAAAGTAACCTACAGGGGTTCTTTGTTCTGTTTTGATCATTTGATGGCTAGGAGTTTTGTACACTAGCTTGCTATGTCTCTGTCCATGTGTTAACTGTCTGTCCCTTGGCAGCAGCATTCAGGTATGGTCAGCATTTGCAGCTCCCTGAGCATGACAGTCACTCAGCTGCTGTCTCTGAGCTGCTGTTCTACACCTGATTCTGGCCACAATGGCTGCTGTGCTTAGGCCTCTTTTTCAGCTACTCATTTGTGTATCTGTTTCATAGGCTGGGGTTCACCTATGGTTTTGGTGTTTGCTAGCAATGACTCTTGTAATGGGCTGTGTCATGCTACCATTGTCTTCCTGACACCTTGCAATGTGCCTTTGTAGTTCTACTCATGCAGCAGGTTTACTCCTGCTCCCAAGAAGAAAGGTACACATCATGAAGATTGGTTGCTTATGTTTTTAGGATAGTGAAGTCCCTCCAGGAGGCTAGGCAGGAGGTTGTCCTTAGTATCAACCCTGAGCTGAGAGTATCCCCCGGTACTTTGTGGGTGAATAAGGGAAGATATCAGTGAGAGCCTTTCACACTTGTTCTCACCATTTGAATTCTGCTGCTGAGACACAGGCCGATTGCCTGAACCCAGTCTGGTGGTTCTCCTGTATCTTAAAAATGGGATTTAGGGTTTTTCTATTACATTTGTTGTCTAATTCAAGTAGTCTGCATGGCTTCTTATCTCTGTGCCTTATGACATTTGTTGACAAGACACTGTTAGCAACAAACACAAATCACGTGACAACAGCCAGCCATATATGAACTTGAGTGCTAATTTCCCATGTTAAAAAACAGACTAGTTCCATGTAGTTTTTGTCAAACTATCGTCTGAGCTACTTGGGAGCATTCTGGGCACAAAGAAGCTGTACATAATCTGCTGTTCCTTCCATGTACCAGGAGAAATCAGACATTTTTCCAGAATATCCAGAAGAAAGTATTGAGATCCAGTATTAGACTGCAGCTGCGAACATTTTCCTGTGGCCCTCTGAAAAATAGGCTATGCCCCTTACAATCTTGATGTGCCTCAGGGATAAGAGTAGTGCAAGTGAAATCATCAAACTAAAAGTCATACCCTCCCAAGACTCTTCGTACTCCCTGGGGAGGCTCCTTTCCCTCATGACCAGCTAATAAGAAGCTAGCTCTAAAGTACGTCACTTCACTTACTCCCATACCATCGACAGCACCAAACTAGATCAGATACCAGGTGAGAGATTTTATTTGTTTAGTAGTTCATTTTACAAGTCTCCGAAGAAAATGAGTACATTAAAACTGGTTTTATAAAACAAACAAACAAACAAAAAATACTCAGTATTATCACAAAGCTAATTTTGCTAAAACAAATCAAAGCATAACAAAATTCAGACAGGATTAAGCACGAAAAAGTGCTATGCCATTTTAAAATTACAGAACACAGAAAAAAATAACACAGATTGTTTCTCTTGTTCTTACAAAAAATAGAACCACTTCTGTGAGCATCAGACTTGAAACATTTCTGGAGTCAGATATAATCAAAGGGATGGGAATGCTTCACTGGCATTTGCAAGTAGATGTTGTGCTTTCCTCACAAAATCTTCTCAGATGTACTTCAAGGCCTCTCTGGATATTTGATTCTGTGAACAGCTGCTGAACATTCAGATTGATTGCTTTTCTTTCACATACTACTGAAGAGTTAATTTATGCTTCTGCAGTCTGATGGGATTTATATCTGAGTACATCCTGAGCCTGTGTTCCAGCCCAAAGCTGTTCTGTAGATTCAAAGTGCATCCACGCATAGCCCTGTGCTCAACAGCAGACCTTACGAGAGCTCGGGGGTCCAGAAGAGGCATATGCTACGAGCTCTAAATGAAAATCTTTGGGGTGCAGAGAGTCTGGACAGGTCTATTCCAGTTTGGTAGCAGCACTGGGTGGTCACTTTTGGGCTCCATCATCCATCATCATAGCACACAGATGATACAGCACTCAAATGCAAGGTTGTTGTGCCAACAGAGGGGACAAACCAGGAACAACCAAGAATGTTCCTGTCCTTTATTAATCAGTCTGAATACT